>VZTI01003341.1:303872-335382 GCA_013397865.1 Struthidea cinerea
TTTTTTGGGAAAGGTGCAGTCTGCTGCCATCAACCTGTTCAGGGAAAATCACTCAAATCAGCCTTTCTACGTGCAATGCAGTTACTCTAAAGGTGTGAACAAAGCTTTGATTACATTGTTGGCTAAAGTGAACCTTGACAGGTGTGCTGTCCATGCCTTGTTTTTAGTTAACAACGAAGCAGCTATTATTTCACAGAAGTCCGGAATACCCTGGATTGGAAGGCATCATTAAGCTCATCCAGTGCCACCCCCCTGCCATGGGCAGGGACACCTTCCACTATCCCAGGTTGCTCCAAGCCTCATCCAACCTGGCCTTGGACAATTCCAGGGACGCAGGGGCAGCCACAGCTTCTCTGGGCACCCTGTGCCCTTACAGGGAAGAATTTCTTCCCAATATCTCACCTAACCCTGCCCTCTATCAGTCTGAAGCCATTCCCCCTTGTCCTGTCATTCCAGACCCTTGTAAATAGATTCTCTCCATCTTTCTTGCAGGCTCCCCCTTCAGGCACTGGAAGGCCACAATTAGGTCACCCCGAAGTCTTCTCTTTTCCGGGTTGAAGAATCCCAATTCTCTCAGCTTTTCCTCAGAGCAGAGGCGCTCCCTTCCTCTGATCATCTTGGTGGCCTCCAGTGGACTTGCTCCAACAGGTCGATGTCCCTCCCGTGCTGGGGACTCCAGAGCTTTGAAAGGCTACCAAGGATGCAACATCAATTTGTGTGTTCCACATCTGAGTTTCTATATATTCTGGATAGCATGACACAAGAACTAGCTAGATGCAATAGTTCCATCTGCTGTCTGATATGTTTTTAGTTTCTTAATCATTGTATGAGAAGACTGACTATATGCCCAGAAATGAGAACTTATTATTTTTACAATTACTTGTTACTATGTCCAGGAGAAATCACTTTATCTCAGAATTATGACCCCACAGTCCTATTAGAACACACACAAACAAGAACAGAAAGTAACTCACTGTACAACAGAAAAGCATCTTTATCACGTGGTTTGCCCACAGAGGAATCAAGACTTCAGAGCATCACAAGATCAAGTACTTAATTTTCCAAAAGACACCGAAACAGGAAAAGCAACAAGCACAGTGACATCGGTAATTGGAATCAATCTTTTACTGACACAGGAATAACCAGGTAAAATTATCTGACCTATTCTGTGCAGGAAATAAAGCAGATTACTGCAACAGTTGCTTCTCACTTTAAAATCTATGAATCTTTATTTTTCCATCAGACCCATCATGATGGTACCTAAACACTGTTGATGCATTTCCTCTTTGCTGTTGGCCTACCTTCCTCCCATTTAGACACATTTGAGAGTTTTTTCAATAGTAAAAAACACAGTAAGATTTATTTGATGTTTTCAAAGACAATGCAGAATTTCTCACCTTTCTAAGTGTGATCAAGCTGCAGGGAAGGGGCAGGGGAAGGAAGAATAGAAAAAGAAAACATCATAGCTGGTAGAACTACAAATTACAGCCAATTATGAAGTGATCAACCTGCCTAAGCACCAACACATATATTACAACTCATGCTGTTCTGGGGTGGGGGTTTTGCTCCCCTATGCATTTCAGACTGGGAGAATTGCTACTTGTACGTAGCAACTGTTCAGGAAAAGTAACTCAGTGTGGGGAGGAGCTCTCTCCATAGAAATATTAATATATAATTAACAGAAACACCATATTTACTTGTTTTTTACTAAGAAAACAAAAACTGGTTTTGCATACGAGAATTAGTCTTCTTATGCATCCTCTACTTTTCCTCTCCCTTTTTTGAAACTGATCTTTGTTTCCCAGAAGGATTAACCAGAATCAAATTGACCTGCCTGAAACTAATTCGTAACATACAGCTACAAGGATTCTGTGCATTCCAAAAGCATGAATCTGAGCAAAGCTCATTTTGATGGGCAGACTTCTGACTAAGCTGCAGGCCTTCAGTGGCTTCCCAGACTGGGGTCACTTTAACATGTCTCCTCACTGCAATCTGTCTCAGAAATAGACAGGGTGACACCAGCATCTGCTCCATGCAGGACAGTGACAGGACAGTTGTATTTGAGAGGGAGACGTGGATCGGTGGGCGGAGAGGTTGAAGAAAAAGTGTTGAACTGAGGAAATTGCTCTAAAAACAACTAACTGCTCTTGGTGAAGTTACAGCTGACTCAGAAGAACAAGGAGGCTCTGCAGAAGAAAAATGATGTTACGCTGTTCTCTAAGCTGGGAATACTGGAGAGTGACACTGACAGGATGATGATCAGAGCAGGGATGGGCCACTGGAACAGCTGAAAGGAAATGCAAAGTCACAGAAACCAGTGAAAGCTCTGGTCGGGTTAAACAGAAACATTAGACAAGGTGGAACCTGTTCCAGATCACCTGTAAAAGGTACAAGCTTCATGCTGGGTTGCTTGTACACTCCCCATGTTCAGGCTACATCTCGTATATTTGTAAAATACTTGGTCCTAAGTAAGCTGATCTTCACTTCTTTTTGACAATTTAGAGGCCTTGGACTCAAAACAGTTGGAAGCTGCAAGCCTTGTTGACAGCTATGTATGGTGTATAACCATACAGACAGGCCACCAGTGCTTCAGAATCCATATCTGTGCTACGAGAAAAGGGAAATTTTCTATTTCACAGGAGAGGCTGCCATCAGATAAACTAAATATAGGTATAAATTTGCATTACAGACTTCCTTCTACAGTCAGCTCTGTGACTTATAGCACTGTATTGTTAATCTAAAACTTTATTTAATTCAGAATTGTAGCTTTCCAAAAGAGAAATTAGGAGCCTTTCTCATTAGGAATAACCTGTAAAATAGATCTGAAAGCACTAAAAGCAGTTATTTACGAACAGCACTTTATTCTAGAGTCACAATTTGTTAAGATCCTTGCGCTGTGAAGACTGGACACTGTCAATCAGTTTAACACTTCTTTATATTTACAGAAGAAAAAAATGCTATCATGTACACTAGCCTGTATTTGTGATATATAAAGCAACTTTTCCGTTCAATATGCCACTAGAAAAGCTTAGCAATGTTCCACAGCTAACTAGGAGGGAAAAGCACTTCTACCTTTTTGAAATTTTGAGCTGAGTGACCTAGATGTCTGTGTTACAAAACAGTGCACAGAAACAAATCTGAAAGAGTTTTCAGTCCCAAAATATTGCTGTAGATAAGATAAACCCTAAAAAAAAACCCCAGTTAAGTTTGGATATCACTTTATTTATGGCCTCATGGGCACTTTAATAGTCATGCTTCAGACTACAGATTTCAAACCATGGCTCTTGCCTAGATCACCCATGAGTTGCATTGAACTTGAAATGTTTTATCTGCTTCTAGAAGTCTTGCTACGTAGAATATTATACAACTTTGCTTGCTGAGCTTGCTATCCAGAAATTACAAAGCTGGATATCTGGGCTGTTATCACGTCTTTAGCTGGATGCCAAGAACATCCTTCAGGGAGAAAATGAGCAAGGTTTAAAACATACGCAAAAGATAAAAAAACAACCCAAAAGAGAGTCATGGAGAGCACCCAAGAGTCCAAACATGAGGAAGTTTACATGACCTCTAACAAAATGTCCTCAGCTAAGAAATCCTCAGCTGGCAGTGATCAGCCTCAACATTTTAAATGTCAGCCTCACTAAACGCCAATGCCAAACTCTTCATGAGACCACTTTACACCCCTGACTCGCCATGGTGCACCTCTCAGAGGCTTCCAGCTCCACTGATTCAAGGGCCTCAGTTAAAGCCATCATAAGATAAGCTGCCAACCCCCTGCACCATCCTGACTTCCCAGTATTTCTACTGAACTTTAGACACTTCCTCTTTCCCCAAGCTTCACATTCTAGTTTCCTCCCTTTCGGTTTTTTCCCTGCCATAGTACATGCTTCTACCTACGCAGAAGTACCTACTTATAAACACATCACAAGAAACACATCCATGAGTAACCTCACTGAGCAAACACAAATAGACCAGTTGCTTTCTAATCCAATGCTTGCTAATCCGACCTTTATCTTTTTTACAAGAAATCCATACCATATGAAGCTAAGTGAAATAAATTTCTAAGTTCCCAGAAAAACTAAAAGCTTATAGGAATGGAAACTTCCGTTATTTAGACCACTCCAGATTTCATCCTGATCTATCCGCCTTTCAAGTGAGACCTGCCCATCTGAAGCGTCAGTTCCATTGTAGCTCTAACACCTTCCTTTCTTTCATAACCCATTTGTTCTGCTACAATTTAGCAGCAGCCTGCACACGCAAAATAAGCACTAAATTCTAAACTCCTCAGAGTGATGCTGCTCACACCTTCAAGAGCGTTTACATTATCACAAAAGAAACACAAATAAATGCCTGTACACAGCATGAGTCATGAAACTGCAGCCCATTAAACTGTGCCGTTAACTGCCTCCAGGGAGCTTGCTGGTCCTGCATCCTACCTCCCATCCTTCAATGTGAGACTGCAACTGTTCAAGGGCTTCCAGTTTCTCCATCTGTCTCTTGGTCTCGTTGATATTTGTACAGACTGTCTTCATCGCCTGCAGTGCGTTCTGGACAGCTGGGTGATCAGGATGCTTAGAGGGAGTCCTTTTAGCTAATTCCTTTAAAAAAAGGAGAAAACACAGAAACTGAGAAGTGGTTCATGGAAAGGTATGAGCATTAGCAAGCAATCCTGCATGAAAATGCCAGAACCATTGCAAAATTAAAGAGAATTTGGGGGCATTTTACTGTAGATGCTGTTCTCCATTCTACACCTACTATGTAACACCTAATATGAATGCTGTTAAATAAATGAGGCAATTGCACATGTTAAATATGCTACATTAAGAGAGCTCAAGCCAAGTATGTTTTGCTGTGTCAGATGTGTTTACTTTATATGTTTAGAAGGCTGGGGCACGTGTCCTGACATAGAGACAAACAACATCTCTGCTCTGAAGGAGTCCATAAGAGTCTCTGCTTCACTTGTTTCAAAGCACAACAGCCCAGTTAAGCCCCATCCATGGAAAAACAGCAGAGGCAAAACTGAATATTAACTAGTTTGGCAAAAGGGGCAACCACTGTCAACTCACAATTAAATCATTTTTTTTAGACCAACAGTATTTCACAGTCAGCCACAACTGGCTAAGAATACATTAAAGAAATCTAAAATATGGTTGGTAATTTTATCTTGATACATAATATGGTGTTTAAGACTGAAATACTTAACTTTCTCACTATGTTTTGCCTCAATATGTTATTTGGCTGTTTAAAAGTCCTGTGCTGCTGAATTGCATTCATTCTGCATGAGACACAAGAATGAGTTTGGGTACAGCCAGAGAGCCTGCCCAGCACTGTGATCTGAATGGAGCTGGATTGCTTCAACCCATCTGAGATTTACAGAGTAACAGACAAACAGCACAGGGAAAGGAGGCTCACTGCTACAAATGTCAGTTGATATCACAAATGAAATTCCCTGTGGAAGTCTTTACTCTACTTTTGCTGAAAGTCAGGCCAAGAAAAGTAAATGTTCAAAAAGCAAAGGCAGGAGACAGGTGTTATGCTTTGGTGACACTAGCCTCTGCTCCATGATTGCAACATAGATGACTCTCGCTAAAAATCAGTGAAGTTCTGCAGCTCCGGCGTCACCCATACTGCACTGGAAACAGGTATGTACACACTAGCAATGTCTAAATATCCCTTTCAAAAATATCCCCAAAATACAGAGAAAGACCTCTTCATTCACAGCACACCCTGCTGCAATAAACAGCATCTTCCCCATGCCAGTCCCACCCCAGGAGCAGGAGAGGAGGCTGGGAAAGGCAAGGAGGGTGCTGGCTGGGACTGGCACTCGCTCCTCCACAGCCTTGTCTGAAGCCATCCAAGGCAAAGCCATGCTGCCCTGACACTGCCATTTCCCAAAAGAGCAGAGCTTGGCACTTCCAAAACACAGGGAGAGAGCTCTCGGTACTTATTTCTTTTAGTGACACCTTTATGATGTCTAAACTCTAAGAGCATTTGACAACATTTTGAAAGGCAGCTGAAAGACAGCCCAGATGGCAATCCCTGGCTGAGTTTTGTCCTCCACAAAGCCCAAAGACATTGCTGTCTGGAATTGCTATCTCATGTATTGCAACTTGTGCACCAATAGGGCCAGGAAACGAGGTTGCTGCCACTGGCAGAAAACTACTTCTTGCAAAGACTTTCTTAAAATAATTCATAAAACACACTTTTCCTTCTTCTTTGTTTTTTAAGAAGTCTCTGACATCCTTCCCCATGTCCTCCCTTGCTACACAATACTGACTCTTTGTGTACTTCAAACTGACAGCAAACACACTTTGCAGCTGAAAGTTACATGTTTCTTTATTTTAAAATTCCTTCCTCCTATCTTTATTCTCCTGAGGACATTCAGCATGTCTTAACACGGACTTTGTAAAAGGGATGCTGACACTGCACTGACTGGTGCAGATCAGTGCTGCCAGGCTGCCTTGCTCTGCGCCACATCCCAGGGCACGAACCGACCACGGCTTCAGAGCTGCAGCCCTCGCTGAGCTGCCAAGCAACACAGGTTTACAGAGATAACAAAAGACAATGTTATTTGTTTATCAGTTCAGAAAGTTGTGTTAATCAACAGTTCAGCTCCAAAAGGTGCTTAAAAAAAAAACAAACACACAAACAAACTGCAACAAAACCCCAAACCACCTTTCTGTAAACATAAATGTTTTACAATTGTTTTATATTTGTATTTTACGGTTTGTAATATTTGCCTGTATAAAATTAATTCTCCACTTAAACTGACCAGAAAATAAATGTTACATCAGGCTTCCTCTGTGTACCTGCCAATCACAATAGTTTTTTTTATTCTGCTTATTGTTAAAATTTGTAATTTATGTCAATGTCTCTGCAGGGTAAATACTTGACAAGCAACGGTAGATCAGATAAAACAGATTAGCTTCCATGTGCCACCAAACCTAGAACATATGCTAATTTAAAATGCAATAAAAACATGTTTCCAGTTTTATAAATATCAGCAGTTATTTGTGATTATATGCATGCATGGAAGACAAAAGCATTAGTTATAAATTGGCAGTGCGCCTTACAGCTCTGTAGGGAAAATAGACAATTTTTAATATTATGCTACATAGGGTTGGATTTCAACCACACAGTGTCATGAATCTAAGAGCAACACAACTTTTCTTGGGGGAGGGAAGGGGGGAAGAAAAAACCAACCCCCCAAAGATAAATATATTCAATTATGGCCAAGCAGAAGGTTCTGTTTCTTGAACAGCTACGAGAGGAATGGAGAGATGAGGGAGACAATAAGGTAGCCTTCTTTCGTCCTGTTCTGCATGCACACCACTGACTTCCCATCTTTCCAAGTGCAGGCAGTGATTCATGAAGGCCTCACTGCTGGGCTTTCCTTTCCAGGGGATTCTGACTCTGGTGACTGCTCTCTGCATACGAGTTTTTCTGCCCCTCCCAGGGCCAGTGACTCTTCCCCACATGAAGCAATACATGATTACTGCCCTAATCGTCCATGGAAACGTGTACACTCAGATATTTTTAAAGGATCAGAGGTGGAATGTGCATTTCTGGCTGGAGTCTGAGCAAATCCTCAACAGACCAGACCTCAGCCAAGGCCCAAGCCCTGTGAACTCCGGGCTCTCAGGAGCCGCAGGGTGCGGCTGTCATGTGCTGCACATTCCTCCTGTGCCAGAGGAAGGAGACACAAGTGACTGTGCCTAATCCCCACACGACGGTGTGATTAACTCATGATCACCACTGCCCCAGGGTTTGCTTCTTGCTGATATAAGTGCTCTTTATTAAGGGGAAAAGACAATTTTTGTTCAGAGACTGGTTTACACGACAGCTCCTTCTACTCTTAAGCAGTAGGGTTGAGACTAGTTAATAGAGTCCCACAATTATCACAGGTGAGACAGAGCTGCCTTCACCCAAACCCTCCTGCTGGAAACATCTGCTCGGCAAGTTCTCCAGCCACAGACCCGTGCTGGCTCCCAGTGGCTCACACAGTTTATGCCCTAAAGGTTTGGGTGTCCCTTTACCTCTGCTACCTTCCTTCTTCCCGAAAACCAATGCCGATCACAGCCAACACAGTTTTGTTTAGCTTGACCCGAGTCCAAGCCTCTTTCTCAATTATAAGGAACGAATTTACTGACTGACAAATTCTACACTATTTTTCTTGCATTCTGTCTGAAGCAGACAAGAACTGCACTGGGGCAAAAATATTAATATCGTTACTTCTCTATTTATACAGAGATTATGAAATGCCATAGCTAGGTTTGAGTCCCATCCTTCAAACCACACAAAAGGCTTGCAAATTAGCCAGAGAAAAAGCTACCAAAATGATAAAACTCAAAAAACCTCCAAACTCAAAAAAAACCCAAAAAACCCCCAAAAAACCACACAACAAAACCCCCAAAAAACAACCTCACCCACAAAAAAACACCTTCCCCCCGCCCCCGCAAAAAAACCCCAAACCAAAAAACCCAACCAGAAACCCGTTTACAGTCAGCCACTTCAAACCTCCAATGTTTGTGTCACAAAAACTGGGAAAGTATAAATAAAATTGAAATTTATCAATCACCATCATCTGAATTGTTGTTCTGTCTCCATCATTTGTTAGTTAAAAAAACCTGAACAGCTTCATCAGAGGATGAGAAAACATAAGGTCACCCGTTGCAGGATGCCATATTTCATTGGAAAGTATTTAAATGCTTAAAGTGGATCAGCACTTGGAGATATTCCATTGTATTATTCCTAACTAAGTAACCCAAATCAACTCCATGCCAGATGCTATTACTCTGAAGAACACACACACACACACATATATATGATATTAATCTAAAGTAGTTACAGTATTTAAAATATGTGCCTTACCCTACTACTTCAGTTTGCTTTCAAACACAAACAAGTTTGAATTACCTTGTACATATTAGCTTTATCAAACCCACCTACTCGGCTACACTAAATACTTACATTAGACAAGGTCATATCAAAGTTACCAGAAAATCTGGATGTTCACAAACTCTTGCTAAAAACACAGGAAAAGAGGAAAGTAGGCTAGCTCTGGTCTACGACTTTTCTCATCAGCTGGAATACAGTAGTATCTGTTTGCCCTGGGAATTAGATAAAGTGAGATCAAATCCCCATGAATACAAAAGAGCTATTTCAGGAGCAATAACTGAAGTTCAGTAGCAAAGGGAGAACAAACACTTAATTTGAGGGTTGTGCTATTTTTAAATCTATCTTTTTTTTTTTTCCTTGCTTGGAGAGCTCCATTTTCCTGGTCAGCACAAACAGAATCCACCTGTGTTTTCCCTTAACTGTTCTCATGTCTGAGACATTTGTGTCCACTCTGGTAATTTCATGCTAGCAACTATCAAATAAGTCTTGAATGGGACACAACTTATTTGCTACAAACTCACTACCTTTGAGAATCAGAATCAACCACACTTTATAATGGCCACTGATATTTTCTGAGCCGAACAACTTCTAGTCATGGTATTATCTCACTGACTGAGGCAGATTTGTTGCCTAATGAAAACCTAATTCCTCTTTGCTTTTTCTTAAAACTTTTATTTCCTGTCCAGGAATCTTCAACTAGTGAACAGATTGTGTGATTTTTATCAGCCTGTATACAAGAAGAAATCCATAGAAAAACGGAATGCAGCACCACGAGATGCCCAGTCACTCCTCCCTGCAAGGCCGTTTGTTCAACAGGTACATGTGGGTCTGGGTCAGCTGCCCCAGAGCCAAGGGTAGGCACAGGGAGGGCAAATTAATCTTTACCCCACTGTGGTTTGAAGGCAAGAAACACTGTTTCAGTCTTCACCTTGGTGGTATTGGCTTTGGCTTTCAAAGAAAGGATGTTTGGTCCCCAGGAGTTTTGACATATCTAGCCGTACACGTCAAGGAGCGTGGGAGCCAACAGTTTATTTCCACCAGTATCTGATTCCCAGAGCCCAATGACTTCAGCTGCCATTTAATACCAAAAGATTTTAATTATAGCTTAGAAATATTTATTTTTTCCTAGTCTTTTGTCCTTCCTCCAATCCCTGATACAGAACCTCACACTTCCTGAAAGACCTGTCCTAGAACGGTGTTGACGAATGGGTAAATTTAAAGTCAAAAATACCAAAATGTCATTGCATCCATGATGCTACTACCTTGTAATCAAAGGTATGAGCTTCTTTTTGGTGTGTTTCTGGAGCCAGCATCTTTATAGGATTTGATTAAAAGCCCTGAAATTTCAGAGGATTTTGTAGTATTGGCATCTTTTGCCATTCTAATATTTTGAAGAGCTTTTAAAACAGCACAGAAATTTCAATTTGCCAGTCAAGCTACAGCCAGTAGATAAAAAGGTCTACAGATTATCCAAACTGATAGAGTCCTAGCACTCATAACCATGTTTCCCAAAAAACCTTAGAAGTTAAGCAGGCCTAATTAGCAACGAGTGATTTAGCAACACAGTAACGCTAAGAAGAGAAAAATCAGAGGCACTGAGGTGCAGAAGTAATGCAGAAAGTTCTCTAAGACGGCCCTGTGTGGCTCAAGAGATGACTGCTGGTCCCCACGTTGCAGGACCAGACCTGGCACATGAAACCACAGCAACTTCAGAGCTGCTACCAATGTATCAAGGACATAGAGCAAAATATAAGAAATATGAAGTACCAACAGTGATTTTTTGATTTAATCCAAAAAGTCCAGAAAATTTTGGGACAAAATTGGTTAAAGATCACTTTTAGATAATCATAGCAAGGTACACCAGATACTGACCACTCTGGCTGGATTAAGATGTCTCCAGCATGGAATAAATGGATGAAGGAACCTGGTGCTCAGGATCTATACCAATAATGATTCTCTTCATACAAACGGTAACCGTGACAGAAAATCTGCCGGAAATTACCACTTCACCTTTAGTAACAGCACAAATGTAGAGATCAAAATTAAGAACCCAGCCACTATTGCATCTGGTTGAAGTTTCTTGGATTATAGAAAAGGGATCTCTGTAACAAAGCAAAACCAACTCTCATTTTCAGTCTTGAACACACAGCAAAGTAACAGTCCTGGAACACACCACAGAATGAAAAGAAAACAAACACTATCCAAATCCTTGGTCAGGAATTCACATTTTGAAGCCCTCACATCCCCTTGCCTGTTTACTGTACTGGATGCCACAGAACCTCCCTTTCTGCACACATGGATGTTGCTCATCATGCAGATCCACAGACTAGACAGGCACCTAATTCTCTCCACAATAACCCCAAATGAACGCCACTTAAACTGAGGCATCATTAGGTTTTCAATTATCTCTACCTAACTGGTCCTCTCTGACAACAAATCAGAGCTGGAGCCATCTATATGCTTTCCTGATCTGAAAGCATCCTTGCCCCATCTTGACTATTATTAATGCTGTGGAAGAAATATTTGTAGCAGTCTCATCCATTAGCTTCTCCTGCTGTGTCTAGACTGCTTTTGTTTGTTCAAACTGTAAGTGGAGTTGTGGATAGACTGACTGGTAAACTAGCTGTATGCACATGGGTCCCAGCAGCTCAGTCCGTGAGGAAAGAGCATGAGATGGATTTGTGCTCAGCTGTACAGAAAACACAATTCCACCTGTAGGAAAGACATATTTTGAGAATTTGGCTCTGAAAGCTGCAACTGGATGGAAATAAACCATTTAAACATTTACGAGATGAAACAAGCAATTTACAATTTTAAATGGAACAGCAGATGAGTATCAAGTTAACCAGCTTGTACCTACGAAAACCATCAACGGTGCTGAAGGGATGGACACAGCACTGCAACAGCCGTACGTGACATGGTTGATTCATGTCCAGCCCAGAACTAAGAACAGCAGCTCACCACAGAATTCTTACTTTCTTCCAGAACTCAGAAAGGGACCTTTCTTTCAAAATATGAGGGAAAGTCTTCATTTTTTTCTGTTTTTGTTACTTTTCTTTTAGTAAACACAGTGTTACTCTGGCTGAGGAAGAGACTGTCATCACAGAAGACTGATGGCTGTTAGCCACACAGTATCTACAAGGCCATTGGGGGATGCAAGCTCTCCCAGAAACTGCTTTCTCCTTTTCCCTCTCCTTGTCCCCATCAGGCGGGTGACCCAGCCCTGACCTGAAAGGATGAGAGGCAAGTTAGCTCTTTTTAGGTCTTTTATGCTTTATCTTCTACGGTAAGAATCCTAGCAAGGGGGCCAATTGGTGCCACATACCGTAGTCATTTCTGAAATGACACTCACCCACTGGGAACTCATCTGAGACAACCAAAGAGTTTTCAAACAAGCTGCCAAACAGCTGTCAGAAGATACAGGATTTTGATCATTACTGACTTGACCACCATCAAGCTACAGACCTTGTAATGAAAAACATATCCCATTTAGAGTCCCCAGAGCCATCCAGTCCCTCAGAACACTGGTACAGTTCTAGCTGAACACCGCTTTACAGGAAGTGGCTAAAACAGCCCGCACAAGCCTTAATAAACATCTGAAGAGCACTGAAGTCAAAAGGCTTTGGTTAGTCAGTAAGTCACCCTGTCAGCTCTACCCAGACCATTACAGGATTTAGCAGCCTGCCAGCATTAGGCAGCTTTTTGCCTGTACCCATAAAAAGCCATTTTCTTCAGAGAAGATCCAACTTTCAGAAGTGTAAATCAGGAAAGCAATAATGGCAACAAAAGTCAGGGCTAAAAAAATGCAGAATCATTCCAAGAATAAAACAACCATCTGCAGAAATACTTTCTCTGGTTTACCTTGAGCAGAAGAGGGTATTTGCAAATTCTCTGAATTGGAGTCAGCAGATAACCCTCCAGTGGAATGTCTGTTGTCTTTCTGCCTCCCAAAAGCATGCAACCCTACAATAAAAAAAGAAACAAATGTTACCTCAGACACAAAGCTTTCAGATGATTTTTGACATGATTTTGTATTTCTAAAACATGCGTTAGGGTCAGAAAGCACTTTACCACACCCAAGGTACAGGAAATGGCATTTCATTCACCACTGACATACAGCCATCAACTCTGCAGAGTTCTGCCAGGCATCAGCAGAAGAAAATTTGCTGTGGATAACAATGGCTGTGCAGAAAGGTATCTTCTCAGAGAAATATTATACAGCTGGTGACTCAAAAAATGTCCTAACAATACGATGGCAAACAGCAAACCTAGATGGACCATTACCCAAAATAATCCAATTTACCCCCACAACAGATAGGACCAGTTGTCTTTGTTCACTATGTGAAGTTGTATACTGTTGGTCCAGAAAATTCTTGAAGGCTAAAATAAAGCCTACTAACTAGTAGTCATGTAATTAACTCTAGTCCAGTTCTTATGTCTGAATTGAACTGGAATTGAAACAAATGAGTCATCTGCGTAACATCAACCAATTCTCTGGCAAAACATGCCTGAGCACAGCTGGACAAATAGCCTGGGCACACTGGCTGGCTAATCAGCACACATGGAACTTTTCAACAGATTATGGAAATTCATTTTTCAGGATTGATACAGAGGGAGTTTAAGAACAGGGTATGGCATTGGGAAAAAACCCTTATAGTCCTTGATCTGTCCTTAATTTGTTACAGTAATCTGTGTGACAAATCAATACTGACCTACTGTAAGCTTTTTATACGTTTCCCTGACAATTCTACTATTGGCTGTTGCCAGAGACAGGTAGTAGATTCGGGTGGACTTCAAATCTATTTCAGATAAACTATTCCACATTCCTATGTTCAACCACGAATATGGACTTTGCTCCAAAAGTCACTCCAGTTGCAAACCTGTCCTGTCCACACAGAAGCTGAACTTTAAATGCAGTTCAGCCAAGAAGTGCCTACTTTGGGGCATCACCAGTAATGTCTTCCCATGTGAAATATGCACTGTGGCTCAGACACACTCTGAAATTTAGTGAGTTTTTCGGCTGTAGTTCAACAATTCTTCTCTTCAAAGAATGTACACAGACATCATACATAAAATCTCATTAGTCCTAACTGGTATTTTTACAGACAATTGTCTGTAAAATAGCCCGTCCCCAGGCTATTCTAGATCTGTGGCATTGGCTACCCAGCTCACAATGCTCCCTGTCCAATTTCCAAGTCTCGGGTGATTCAGTCCTTCCCATCTCTTCCCCTCTCTCTAGCTCTGGGCTCAAAACTGCCCTTTAACACTTACTGATTTTTCAAACACATTCCCACATTCTATGTTTCAGCAGCTGTGAGGGGGCAATCGGGCCAATGTATCCTTACAAGTAAAGCTTTGTACTTTAGTGCTGCCTTCTCTGCATAGTAGCATTGTAGCACTGGTTTGGAAGGCAGAGGAGAAGGGAAGGGAAGCCTGGAAGAAACTACAGCAGCCACAGCTAAGTAGACACATCAGTCTCTTCCCATATTTACTGCCATTTTAATAATCTCTTGGATTCAGGTGCTACAGCAAGCCACAGCAGACAGTGTGACATCCCTCATAATCAGTTTGCCAGCTGTTGACTCTAACACAAACAGGAAACTGTCAATCCAATGGGAGTGGAGAACATTCTGAATGTTGGGAAGGACAGTGTTTACATGCACCTTCCCTCCTCTTTCATTGGTTTCCCTCACCAGAAGCACCCAAAAAAACTCACGAACAAGGTAAGGGTCACTTAGTAATTCAAAGTAATGGTTTGATAAGGTTCATTAAAACTCAGACACGACAAACAGACTCGGACTATGCAACAGCATGAGAGTAGGCTCGCTCTGAGGCCCGTATCTTGTGGCTAAAGGAATGCTCTGGCCCTGCTTGTGACTGATATTTATGCAGAAGTTTTCTTTTGCTGTACTACATTGGGAAAGAACAGACCTTCAAGAGCAGAAAGAAAAGCAGGTCCTTTGCAACAAAGACAGCCTTCTTTCACTTCATAGAATTTACAAGGAAAAAAGCTAATGTGACATTAGCTTTTTTTAGACATATTCCTTCACCTATGTGCCAACCCCGTTACAAATGCCATGCATCCATGGCCAAGAAAACAAGACATTTAAAAATCAAGCAGAATTGGGGTTCACCCCAAAGTAAGGAGAAGAAACAACTAAGGAAGGAAAGAAAAGTAAGGAATTCTGGGTAGAAGGCAGTGCCCAATGATTGTTTCTCCTCCCAGCCCAGCTTCTAAGGCGTGTTTGAAGGCTGTATGGCCACAGTCCCTCATTAGATGGGACTCAGGTTACTTCTGACTTAAGCAGCAATGATGCACTCAAAACAATTCATCCAGACTACATTTCTTGCCCATAACTGGACTCATGGGGAAAAGGATGTCAGAAGCAGGCCACATTTTTCTGGTGAGCCTGCACATGGTGGGTTGGTCAGAGAACTGAGCAGGGAATCAAATCCCATGGGAACTAGCCTCAGTCTTGCTGCTGACTTATTGCATTACTCCTTTCATCATCTGTGCTTGCTTTCTCTGTTGCTTCTTAAAAAAAAAAAATCTTCCTTGTTTCCATTGCAATCACTCATGCTGGTAGTGCTCAGTCCTGTGCCTCAACTCATCAGTGACTTCAATACCCCTCCACCCTGAGTGCTCCATACCTGGAATGGGTAATACCTGCAAAATACCCAGCATTCCTGAGATACCAAAGAGTTATTACGAGCACAGGGCAAAGTCAGATCATTTGGTCAAGAGTGCTAGAAAAGGTGCTTACCAGAAGGAATGTTCTCACTGTCGGGATCTTGTTCAATTCCATCAGCAGTCTGAGTGCTTTCTCGTGGTTGCTACAGTACTCCTCGTATACAAAGAATTTGTCTTTCTGCAAGGAAAAATGAAGTAACTTATTGACTCAGACACCACTAGAGAGATTATTTTGCCACAGTCTGTTACCAAATTCTTTACAAAGAGAGGTAGACTCCAAGTGGTATTAGCATTGGAGTTTTCATGAAGTGTGTGATACTCATCTAATGTGAATAATGTATACAGGTGTTCACTAATTCCTGACTTACTCTGTTGTAAGTTAACAGAGGCTTTTCTGAGCACTGAGAGTTTCAGCACTTTTCCTCTTAACACTTCACTGAGATCACAGATATTCTCTGCTGAAAGGAGGGATTTTGCTATCTTGGGGATACTCGCATGTGTGTCAGGATATTCCAGGAAAGTAGCCAAGAGCAAAACAAAGCCAGGAGCAAGGAGGCTGACCACTTCTGCAGGAGGAAGAAACACAGGTGGCTGGGACGAACCAAGAAAGAGCCTGAAAGAAGCTCTGAGATCTGGAGGGGAACTATAACACAAAGCAGTAAGCTGGAAATCCCCTGCCTTTCAGGAGTGAGAGCCAGGCCCCAGAAGGTTTGCTGGTTTACTTTGTGTTCTGAAACAAGCAGCAGATAAAACACCTGTTCACAATAGTTTCTGTAACTGGAAGAATTTCATCAAATACACACCAAATAACCAACATATTACAGATACTAAAGGAAGGGAAAGATAGCTTCACAACGAGATTGAGGTACTAACACTGGGACATGTCACACCCACCAGCACACGCTGGAATGAAATCTCCTATTAAGAAATGAAGGTCAGTTGGCAGGTCAGGGTCAGCAAGTTCTGCTCTACTGATCTTCAGATTCAAAGACAGTGCAACTCCCTGTATCTAACATGATCAGAGATGCTGAACCCACTGCAAACACCAGGTATCTGGAAACACTGGAGTGATTCACAAAAGAAGCAGGAGCAACTATTTCCATGCCCCAGCAGATAAAGCAAGGGGTGAGCTGATCCTCTCAAAGCTGAAAGGAAGGGCTGGACTTTCAGCAACTATGTTTAGAGCTTCCAGTACTGCATTCATCAGAATAAAAGGGGGGTCATGAGATTGTATTAGGCTTTAGGCAAAATGAATGATTCGGAAGCCAAAAACCCCATCCTTTTTGAGTGCTTCTCACAATAGTACTTTATTTCCTGGTTCAGGTTGGCTTCTATGCCATAATGCAGTGCTATGTAGAGGCACACACACAAGCTAGTTTGCATAGCAAAAGTAATTTCAAAGCATTAGTGAGGCACTGTGCCAGGTAATAGGCGAGGCTTTCCAGAGCTATCATCTCAGGGCACCAAGCCACGCAACCAATGCCCTCCAGAGTTTGCTGTTGCATTCACAGCAGGATTCTGGTCTGAAAACATTCTATCTGAACCTTTTCAACTCCCCAGAACGTGGAAGTTAATTTTTTTGAGTTTTGATTGGACTTCTAGGATGCTTAGAGCTTCTTCTGTCAGCCGAAGATATCTGCAGCATCTAGCTACTTTTAAGACAGCTCACAGCGATCCAAGCAAAACACTACTACCAACTGAAGGAGTTCACTAGCATGAAACCATGGGAATACAGCTGCAGTCACTGGGTATTCCCTTTGCTATTGTCACAAGGAAAAGAAATTGCATTAACATTAGTTTAGGAGAATTTGACATTCTGGTCAGATGTTCAATAGTAGATATGCATGTTCAGAGTCTGTAAAATGCTTTTGGGTTTGGTTTATCACCAATCTGATTAATTTTTTCCCCTCCTTGTACTTCAAAAGAAAGAACCGAGAATAAATAGATGTATGTCCAAACACAAGAACAATGGTACAAAGCAAATAAAACAACAGCCACAAAGGGTATGGTGCAAAAGAGCTGGAATGCAGATGTTCAGGAATTTTATCCTTCAGCAGCAGCTGTTCATATTGCTACTGGGGTGCAATACTGGGAAGCTGCAAAGAAACAAAAGCTTCTGACCACCAGATGCAGGAAAAGGCAGGCCTGGGTCCACAGCACAATAGAAAAAAAGCAATAGGATTGTTGTCAACCATAAAAACAGGAGAGTTACAGAGTAAAGCAGATATAGAAGTTTATCCCACATTTTCTCCTCTCACCTCTCCTCAACTCCCTGGATGCACACAAGCACCATGCTCAAAACTAAAAATAGCAGCCATTAATACAAGATCATCCGTTACATCAGTGCACACAAAATGTCACTGCTCAGGTTTCTGACTGCAGCTTTGAGTGCCTGGAGTTTGGGAGGCTATATTTAGATCATGACAAAATAAAGCTCAAGACAGTACAATAATTATACACACACCAGAGTGCTTTCCTCAAGTCTTTCCCAGCTGTACCCCATGCCTTCGACCCACAAATATGAGAACTATGCTTTAAATTACTCTGTGTCTGAAGTGTTTCATTTCCTCTCTGGGTGATATTCAGTTCTGGGCTCTCCCATAGCCTGGTGAGGAAATTATCAGTTACATAATTACAGATGTTAGCCCAGGAATTCTGAACCTGCAGTTGCTCTAGGTTAAAGTGCAATTATGGTCACAGATGTGTCCACATAAAAATGGCACTTCCTTACTCAGCAAATCTGCTGGATACACAGCTAGACCTTCTGTTTTGGTGACAGAAGTCTGTACTGTTCTCAGTTTGGTTAAAATAAATCTTTACCCAACAGTTTATTATCCAAATACGTTATTTTGGATCCATTAGTACTGCCCACAAATTAGTGCAAATTTGAAAACAGTTTTGACTAGAAAAAAAGCAAATAAGACATTTGGAAAACTGCAACATTTTATTCGGACATATTTTTAACAAGGCATGGAATTTTCTTGTTTCAAAACATTCTGAAGCCAATCTTGTCAACATGAAAAACCTAAACAGAAGACATAATTCTCAACAAAACAATGTCCCTGATGACTTAAGACAATAAAACTGATCAGTCATGCAACATTGCTCTGAAAAAATGAGCATAACACAGGTTTCCCTAGAACAAGTTTCTAGCTATTATGTTCCCAAACCTCTAGCAATATGGCAATATCAGAAACAAAAGATCTGACAATTCTCTGCCCTTCTGCTTCACACACAGTCACACCCTTTCCTGCCCTGCAAAAGTGAGCCTGTGCTCATGAGGTGTGGTCACTCCACAGTCGGTGCATGTGCTCCCTCTGACATTAAAGAC
Source organism: Struthidea cinerea (assembly GCA_013397865.1). NCBI lineage: Eukaryota > Metazoa > Chordata > Aves > Passeriformes > Corcoracidae > Struthidea > Struthidea cinerea. The sequence continues at coordinate 322,793 of VZTI01003341.1, forward strand.
ATGTCCTACATGCTGTTTTGTTTAAGGCTGTAGACTGGATTTTGAATGAACGTTTAAGGATGTTCTTTACCATCTGTTACAGTCACACTGAACCACAGCTCCAGAACAAACTCTAGCATCTACCATCAGACAATGAACTTCTGATCACCCGACCAAATGGAGTACAGTAAGGTAGACAGTGTTTGTCTTCTGAAGGAAAACAATTTTTCACACCTGAATATCAGAGCAAGCACATTTAATCATCTCTTAAAATACTTCAAAAAGACAATGTGCATTAATTTCTTTCTAGGAATTCTTGCAAAATCTGCTTGCTTGCTTTAGGTGTTACTCAAGACTTGAATCCTTCTGAACTAGAGGTCCTTGGGAGAGTATTAGGCCCATAATAACTACCATTCCTTGGTGTATTCAAAAAAGTGTGTGCACTTGAGCACATGGTTTAATGGTGAACATGTTGCTGGTGCTGGGTTGACGTGGCACTTGATGGTCCTAAAGGTCTTTTCCAACCTTGATGATTCCATGATTCTATAAAAGCAGTGTTTTGTGTCTGAAGGCTGGTGGACCCTTGCCAAGTAAGGCTCTTCTAGGCCAAGACAGACCAGGAAGAGTCAGGCCTACATAGACTAGAGGACATTAAGGATAGACAGATCTCATGAAGAGGACCCAAGCACTGCAGTCTGATGAAACTCCACATGGTAAATCTGGGGATTGTTACAAGGATATATGACACACAGAAACTTAGAGAAAAGATGCTCCACTAAAAAAATGCAGTGTCTGGAAAAAACAGTGCTTCAAGAATTCTCAAGCTATTCACCAAATTTTTAAGTATTTTTAATGCTGAGTTTCTAAAGAAAAGCACCTGTGCTAACATCTGGCTGCTGACAAGTACTGGATTCGTAATCAGGACTAAGAATGACCTTGCCAGGTGATCACAACAGCAGATATACCAATACATTCAAGACTCAGGGGTCTTATGTCACTTCCTCACTGCAAGCTCCCCACAGGATGCACTGTGATTTGATGATAACAAAAAAGCAGCACTGAGGGTGTTCCAGCACTTCTTCTAAGCACATTGCAACGAGAGAACCTTGCCCAAAATGAAAGACTAAAGAACTGTTCCCCACTGTTTCCCTGGGTAAAACAGAGAGAGCATGTGCTGTAAGAAAAGCTCCTCGGCCCCATCGTAGGCTCGCAGGGCTGGCAGTGAGCGGCTGCTTCTGCTCCAGCCATCCAAGGGTGCTGAAAGGGCTGCTCGTGGCGGCGGAGTACAGAACACCACTTAAACCCTGGCTTTCAACACCATGGAAGCACCTTCAGGAGTACTGTTTCTGAGGCACTTGAAATTGTGCTGCTTTTTTGAAACTTTTGGAACAAAAACAGACAAATTCTCAGCAATAAAATGTGATCAGATGGGTGAGGAAAAAAAGGAAAAAAATTCAACAGGAAAAGGAAGAGTTTCTGAAAATACATCGTTGTTTAGCTCAATCGTTGTTTGATGTGGCGTCCATTGTTCTAACCTCATTCACAGGTTTTTTCCCACCCTACCTACAACTTTCATACAAGACACACATTGTCATTGCTACAAGCCTTAGAGGTTAGGGCTTACTAAGGGGCAGGAGAGTTTATGACAGGAAACTGTATTTTCAGATAGCATTAAGTCATTGTACTTACAAATTTTAAGAAAACATTTCCCAGTTCATGCTGAGACTGGGGTTCTGGTTGCAAACAAAATTCCAGGGCAGCCAGGAACTCCTTGTGAACACCAAGAATGTCTTCGATGTTAGAAAATAAGATCTGAAATATAAGGAGAAAAACATTGCTAGTTTTTAATATGTCTCAGAGTTTTTTGCTAAGTAGTAATGCCAAAATACTGTGGAGCTCTAGACTCACCATGACAAGATCCAAAGCTCAGACAGGGACTTGTAAAGAATGAATTACACTGTATTTGCCCCTTTCCTAGCCCCCTATAAAAATCTTTATTGCTACTGAAGTCCCTGCTGTAAATTAAGGTTATCTTTGCAAACCCCTGAGCATGATAAATGCAAGCAACCTCTTTTAAGTCTTGAGAATATTTCCTCTGAGAACAGCCAGGTAACTGGAACCACAAGGCCAAACTCACTTTGCAGGACACAGAAGCAGGGAGTAGCTTGCCTTTCCTTCCCATGCATTAGAAATCTCTTTCTGGAAGAAAGGGACTTGGAGCTATCACACACAAGGGTATACCTGTAAACAGGCGATAAAATCTCTGCCGTATGGAATCCAGCCTTTCGCTGCCCAGAGTACAGAATAGTGTACAACTCTCACAAATCTCAAGAGCAGCATTTAGAGTTCCCTTTCACTGACCTCAGTGACTCAAAAGGCACATGTAGGGGGAAAGAGGCATCTTGCTCAACCTTGTATTAAAATGTAATGGTACCAGTTAAATGATCCCTGTGAGGGTGAAAGATGCTATACACATTATAAGTCTTGGTCATTTTCATATAAAATATGACAAGAAAGTGTGAATCTGTGTGTAGAAGATGGAATGCTACCAGAGAGGGGCAGAAGTTCTGATGTGAGGTGACAGCCATCAGTACTGGCAGCCACTGGAGGGACACCTAAATGGGCAGAGTAAATCCTGTGACATACATGTTGCAGACAATGTTTCTATCACTTTGCTTTAACTATGTCACTTGCAAAGAGAAGATCTGTGGTGCAGTCAAACAAGCTCTCCCATTGGAAGAAGCCTCCCAGATTTGGCTCAGTGAGCAGGTGACCCTAAAGTGTGAAGCCTGACAGAACCAGCCTTCCTCTTCCTGGCATTTGGCATGGGAAGTGATCAAGCCTAACATCTCCAAACACTTCCCAAAATGCCTGACTGTAACACTAAACTCTTCAGCTTTTTGCAGTGAAATTTATACACCACATGTGGCACTGATTCAGCCTGGTGGCTGGTGATGTGGCAGCAATTCAGAGAAACAATAATCTGTAAATTAAGTCTAATCATTAAAGATAGGACTGAAACCTCAATTTCTGGTTTAAAACCAGTTCTTCTCTGGTTTAGTAGGGGTAGACAAGATCAGGAATTCAAGGCTTTCCTCTCTGCAGGTACTCAGGTTCCACTTTATACCTTCTGTTATTCACAAGGATGGGCAGAGTATTTCTCTGAAACTCCTCCTGCAAGCTGGCTGCATGCGCAGAGCCAAGCCTGTTGCATCTTCCTTGTCTTTGCTTCCCTCTCCCTTCAGGAATTCTGAGATACAGTCTTGTGTACCATCATTAATGCCCACCTGTGCCTCAGAGCTCCTTTCTAGCTCTCAATAAGCTGAAAGATTCCAACGCGCTGAATTTGCACTGATTGGCTCTGAACCCAAAAAAAGGTCCAGGGAGCTAGGATCCTTCGATTGCTCTCTAAAAACTTCCTGTGCTAATTCAAGTGGAGCCTGCAACTGCTCTGTCACATGGCTGATAGTGATGTGATGATGCAGTAGCCTGTGCCTGCATTGCTTTGCCAGAAGCTGCGCCAGAAGGGGATTAACAAGCAAGAGGAAAACATCTGTCAGGGATGATTTTATCCTTCAGGAGCAGTCTTCAGGGGTGTTTTCTGATCCAAGGAATATCTGTGCAAGCTAATGAATTCTGAGGAGGTCAGTAAAGCTCTGCTTGCAGCAGAATTTGCAGGTAAGAGTCACTTGAAAATCAAGGCAGCAGACAGATCTTGACTGCACATGCTCCTGTACCAAATCCAGTTACCACCCTTGTGCACACCCTCAAGTTGTACTGCCTTCAAACTGCTGTATCAGTGAAGTGACAGCAGTGCCTGCTGCGAGCATAGCATAATATTAACGTATCAGGAGAGTTATTTCCACATGAGGCAATGAATAAATTAAAACCAATTTTTTATGATGTTGCTGCAGCTGTTAGTCACTGGAGCACTTGTAAAATCTGGGCCTGGCACAGGACTAAATGTGGCCTTTCTGGAGGGGTCTACAGTGGCTGAAGATTACTGAAATCTCTGGTGCTTAGAACCAGCTGTAGGAGAAATCTGCAAATAATACTGGGAGCAACAACCCAACTTATCTTAAAAAGCACTTTCTCCTGCGACTGCCTGAATACCTTGTATTTTCCTCTAGACATTTCTGCCACATGAAGAAAGAGTGAAGACAGGCTTCTCCTTACATAAGCTGCCAAATCACTTTTATAGCCTCACCATCTCTCAGCTCTCTGGTGACTCAAGACACATAATAGCAGCAGGCAGATTATCAGAAGTCCCAACACCACCTTGCTTTTCCTGGCTCTACCAGCAAGGAGGGAGAAAGGAGTGGGAAATAAAAACAGGTATCTTTCAGTCGCAGGAAAGAAAAATTATTCGGTATAGAGGGAGATGGAGGGTGGAAGGAGGACACAATATTGACTTTGGAAACTATGGACACAGGAAAACTGTGCTTTGTGACTCTGTTTCATCAGAAATAGGCATAAGCCTTTTATTACTGAAGGGAAGCTCTCTTATTGAAAGCTGGGTATTGTTATAACAGGAATAAATGAGGTCTCACAGTGGCCTCAAAAAGACCCCGCAGGCATTTCAAGAATGACCCAAGGATTAAGTGGTACTTCCCCAGAGCAGTGTGAAGAAAATTCGAATACAAATTCTGCTGCACAGGCTTGGTGGGCACTGCATCTGATTATGTGGCAGTCATAATTAATACTCATTTTGATGATATAAACAATGATAGAACAATAATTTTCATCAACATCAACATTGATAAATAGTTGTGTAGGTTTATTTTCATGCAGAGCTCAGTTTTTGCACACTTCTATGTACACAAGATCTACTGTCACTAATCACTTGTCTACTTTTTCTTCAGCCACCCCTAAACTTACTCCAGATGCTGGATGGTGAGTTTTTGGAGAGGGGTATTCCAGATCTGAGGATGGCAAGAGGCTGAGCTCCACAAAGCTGTCAGGAGTCTTGTTCCCAGCCCCTTCTGATGCCAGCCAGTCAATACCACACACTGCTGGTCTGTAGAACTGACAGCCAAAGTGGGGCTGGAACCCTGCTCACCTGGTACATCCAGGAAGCCTGGCACAGGAAGTGGAGGGAAACATGTGCCAGCTGCAGCAGCACTGCCGGGTGTAACACACCTCCTGTGGCTGCCCTGCTCCCACAGGGCTCCAGGGCAAAGCTGCTGCTGATTCAGGAGCTCCAGGACCAAACACAAGTGCAGTAAAGCACCATCCAGTGGCAAATAAACTGTGCTCTGTCACACTCATCAGTGGGTTTCACTTGCATACGTGTATGAAGAGGGTTTGGTTTCACGTGCACATGTGTACAAGGTGAGTTTTTAAGCCAAATTACTACAAGGAAGTGTTTTGTGTATTTATGACATTAATGAACAACATGCCCCTCTGTGACCACAGGCCCTAGAGAAGCCTGTACCTCACAGTTCTCTATGTCCCTTAACTATTTCCAGTGCAAAATTCATTCAGGAACCTCCTCCCACAAGGGTCTCACAATACATAGACCTCCCACAAGAACCCAAATTTCTCTCCACAAGAACACAAAGGAACATTCCTGCCTCCTCCTCACAAGCCCTATCAATTTTCTATTGGTAGAAAACAGCAGATGCAAATTGGCTAACTGAATACTGTCAAACGAAACAGACAAGGGCTGTGGATTCCCTGCCTTTCCTCTCAAAGACACTGAAATGGCCCCTTCGTACTCTACTCAGCGTTTCACAAATCTTGCCAGAAGTTAGTATCTCTGACAACACTACAGTGTTGTCAAATTTTACTAAAATTAGCTGGTGAGATGAAAAATTACTGGAAGAGGACAGCTATAAGAATGGGCAAACAGACTGACAGATAAACTGTCAATATGAGCTCTTTTCCTTTAGGGAAAGTTTAATAATAAGCATCAATAAGACAAGAGGACATTTGATATTCATATCCCTGAACCTAGCCTTTCATTGCATATCACTTTCCCTACCAAGAAAACAAGGAAGACAGAAGAAATACCTTAACATTCTCCTCTGTTATGTACTTCTCAGCTTTGTCCACCGCATTTTGTCGGATCCGGTGAAGAAATGCCTGCAGAGATGAAAAAAGATTTATGTTCAAATAGCTTGATAATAGTTTGATTTCACTCTTTTATTTCCTTTAGGTTCCCATCAACATAGTGCAGCTGATTACCTTTAAGACTGAAAGAATGTAAACATTTACGAACTCCCCACCACAGATGTCCGGGCTGCATGCAGCCACTACCAAAGACGTTCCCTGCAATGCTGTTGGGCTTTGCCTGACAATAAATGTATTCCCTTTGTTGAAGCTTTTAGCTTTAATTATCTGTTACTACCAGTAGACTACAGCAGGGTCCACTCACTTCTCTGAAGGCTTCCTGTGTCTCTAGAATGCATGCAGCTGTTCTGACCCCAGAGCAGCAGGCTCGACCCACAGCGAGATGCATGTCAGCAAGGGACTGCGAAGAACAACAAAGGGACAGTCACACTGCTGGAGCTGATGCACATCAGAGCCATGAGCTGGGACTAGAGACAAGTTCAACAGTCTCAATATGAGGAAAAGGGAAATGGAAATCAGCAGACGGTGCCTGTGATACATTATCCTGTTCACTTTGTTTTAGTTGGTTAAAAACAGACAAAGCAATGGTGGAACTTTTCACTTAGGTCAGGTTTCCCCTTCTCTCAGCTCTGCATAACTCTGGCTTTAACAGCAAAATCAATAAAAAGCTCCAGGCCAGATACAAATGGACAGTGATCTGAATATCAGACTGAAAAGCATAACTCTGGCTACTCGAAGTTGGGAGGACGTACTTGCATTTGCACTGAATACGCCCACGACCTATTTGACTCAGTGGGAAGGGTTTAGAAAACACTGCATGGAATTTCTACCTCAAGACTCCACTGGTTTAGCAACTATTGGCTAAAAGGCACTTCCGAACTGAGAGCAGAGAATTTTCCTATCCACAGGCATCAGCAGAGTTGGAAATACCTGCAGGAGAGGCTGAAGGGAAGCCAGGGAGGACCGAATCTGCTGCAATAAACTACACAACCTGTGCAAAGAAAGGAAGAGGGCTTTCCTCTCTGGTCTTCTCTGTGGTTTCTAACTTCCCTCCCACACAAAGGAGTGAGCCCTGGGGAGTGCAGTGAACAAGGAGGAAAGAACTTCTCTTACCCACCTGAGAGAGTGAGGGGAAGTGGGTCATGTCTTTGTATTTAGGGCACAAAGCAGCTTTGTTACAGCTTGACAATAAAAAGCCTTTAAAAGCTGAACTATTCCTGAGCAAGGTCCATGTCAGGTGGTGCATACTCAGCTTTTGCTTTTGCCCTTTTGCCTTCTGGGATCAGCAGCAGCTTACAACCTGTTAAGAAGCAATGTCACTGAACAAAACTTACAGCTTATGGAATGCCTTCATCTCTGGTGTTTTGCTTGGAAGACAGTGAACATGTTCCTCTGCCTGACTTTCAGCTCCTAAAAGGGGCACGTCTCTGTTCTGGCTTAGGCATGGGTCTCTGTCACTCATCAGCCATTCACATTTTACAGGGCAAGCACCAGTAAAAAAACATTAATAAATGAGGCACAGAGACCCTGGATTTTCAACCTGCTTTTGAATAAATTTCAAGGACTATAACCATATTGCTCCTCTAGTATTGCTAAATAGGAAGAAGACCTTGGCTAGATTCCAGGAGAACTTGGAGGAGTTTGTGTGGACTAAGAAGTCTGAAGAATAGATTCCTGCATCAAAGAAACAGGACACACGTGCCAGCGGCAGAAGAGTTATTTTGTAAGAACCAGCCAGTCCACCCTGCCAATAATCTGGCCAGGAACTCCAGTGCTCAGCAGCTCAGCAGCAGTCAGGGAACTGTCTGAGATGAAGTGTTCAGCATGGTAACTGATGACAGGAGGAATAGCTGCTGCACTCCCACTTCAGTGTTGGGTGTAACAGCTGAGCATTAGTAAGCAGGCATCTGAGTTACACAAGGTGGCACATCATACTAAAGTCACTCATTCTCAAACGGTAAGTCAGGCAGTGATTTTCCTTGCTTTAATCACAAACATGCTTGGAGACAACAAACCCAACTGAAATGATCAATTAATCTACACAATTAGCAGCTCCACTGGTGACTAACAGTTACCTGCACATCAGTCCCAGTATGATGGGTCTAATAATAGAGAGCTGTATACAGAAGTGCAAATCACGTTAGCTGTTACAGGGCACTCAACAAAAAAAGTGGAGACTGTGTTATCTAAAAAACAGCTTTTCTGTGATCTTGCCTGAAAAGATCACTTGATGTGAGCACAAGAAAGGGAGAAAAAGAGAGAGGAGAATCAGTTGAAAAATAAAAAAGGCATAGAAGCAGAGAGAGAAGGAAGGATGAAAGACCTAGGAGGGAAACAGTCAACTTTGTAGACAGTCTTTCAAATTTCCTACAGCCTCTGATTTGCCTTAATGAGCATGGACAGCAGTCTCTCCAATAAAACAAGACAGTTACAAGAGATTTTGGTCCTACAAATTTAGTAGTCTACTTTCCAAAATGCAACTCCCCCTCCCAAATTTATCAAAGCTTAGTGGATGCAGAACACGTTTGTTCCCCATTTTTCAATACCTACTGAGGTGCAAGAAGAATCTTTTGCAACACGGTCATTCAAATAAAAAGTATGAAAAACACAAGCTATTAAAGAGCAGCTCACAAAGATAATGCTGCATGCCCCATTCACATCGCAATACCACTTTCTTCCAAACCACTTCCTGCTTGGGAAAAGCAACCCTTTTCCCAGAGATGTTATTCTGACATTAAGGTCAGCATTTCCCAAACTTCTACAGTGATTTTTTGTGCTACTTGTTTTATCAGGGTCTAAGCTCATCTGTACCCAAATTACTAGCCCTCTAATCACTTGGTGACACAGACTCCAAGATCTATTACACAAGTAGTGCGCAACTCTTGGGGGAAGGGAGTGCTACGATCTGTCATTAGACCTATTGATTTAGCTGGAAAATCAGAGTTTTTTGGACCAGGACATGATAAAAGTGATGCCAGAAGAGAGAAGATGGTAGTGGATGAATAGAAAACTTGCTATGTCTGTATCTTACTTATATTCCAAAATATTTTATTTTTAAGGAGGAAGTAGTTGAAAGGGTAAAGGCTTGTCCGGCCACCTACAAAGTTACTGAGACAAATTTTCTCTGGCTGCTCCAACCTCTTCACACTCTACACAAATCACATATAAATTCAAGGGGTCTGGTCCTTGGCATTTTTCATAAGGAGCTTTCAGGGACCCCACAGTATAACCCTTTTCATCTGCAACACCTTCAATCTCTGTAGAAACTAGCCTCCAAGTGTATGTGGAAGCATGGGAGGCAGCTTTCTTAGGAGATCTTCAAAGTACAACCTGGGGACTCTGAAAATCATTCCTAGGACACTGCGAGATTATCACAATCAACCCTCCATTGCGATCAAGAGCAGAGATCTCTACTGTGGCACACTCTTGGTTTCCTCCTCTTTGAAACTATCAGGGATTACTGAAACAACCACCAACTGCAGATTACCAAGACACTGTTGAAGAGCTGAAACTGATGAACAGGCAACAAAAGTAGGCTCTGCTTCTTCTATCTTCTTGTTATACCCTGGCCAGGACTTATAAGGATAACAATTTCACAAAAAGCAGAGATAAGAAAGACAACTGACAACATGACATCTTTCCGCCTTATCCCTCCAGACACTGCATTGCTCCCCTGCCACTCCCAGGGCTCCACTGTGCTCATACTGGGCCAGATCTGAGCAACCCAAGCTGTTTGCTTGGGCAGCAGAGGAGGAGAGAAGGACCGCAAGAGCCCATGGTTCCAGAAAAAGAACAGGTCATGGCACAAGGCAGGGAAAAAATGGTAAACCAGGCTGATCGATTTTCATTCTCCTGATAAAGACTGTGAAGGTCCCATTTAAAAATCTTCCATTTTAATGTGCTCAGCATTAGGAAAACAGTCCACAGAAGACTTGTTTTGGTTTAAAATTCTGCTGTGGTAACATAATGTTTATTTGTGCACTGGACTTGTTGCCCTAGAGGTCTGCTATCTCCAAACTCAGCAGGCCACAGCTGATGCTCCTCATGTCATGCATAAGCACAGTTTATAGTTTGTCTTATAGTACAAAGCCTTGCAGGATTCAAGGAGATCTATGACAAATTAGAATGAGCAGAGTGAAATGCTTCCTTTCTGCTTCACATCATGTTGGACAAGTTCCTTCCAATAAATACTAATAGAAACATATTACAAATCTTGAATGAAATTCAGGTATAGAAGTTCATTTCATTAATTAAGTACTTTTTAATGGCCCCTTTTGTATGAAGGTGTTTTGTTCTTCAATTCACAATCCTCACAATCCACTGTTTCAATGAAACCTCATTGTTTTGAATGTCTTTGCAGCACCTCTAAACCACAAAAGCACAGAGCATATTTAAAGGAAAGAATCTGCTAATTGTGAGTTGTTGTCACATGAAACAGTTGCACACATGAAACTCATGAAGCAACTGGGATTTCTCTCAAATGGTTTTTAAATGGGCCTTGTTGAACTCAACTGGTAGCCTTAATTTCCATCTTCTATGTAGCATAAGTAACACAACGCAAACACTAGGGACGAGGCAGTGACACTTTGCTCATGCCCCTCCTCAAAATTCATGTTTAAAGCAGATACTTCCTCAAACATTCAGAAATAGCAAGAGACTTCTTACTAAACAGCAAGGCAGGCAAAGTGTCCCTGTCCCTGAGGGAAACGAAAAGGAGAACAGAAACAGACAGTGGTGAGGCAACTGGTCCCCATGTTGCTGGAGAAGCAACAACTTAAAGCATGATCCTGTAAAACCTGTTTCCTGAACAGCTGACTGGAATGTCACATTGCACTTAAGAGACAAGTGAGACAATTTTGTTAAACTCATCAGCGATCAGGAATGATTTAGAACATGGGTCCAGGGATCTAAAAGAGCCTAGTATTTTCAGGGTTAATACTAATAAATTGCTTTACACTTGTACCATCAATTGTTTAAAGCTTCTTGCAAGTGCACGTATCTTGTTTCCAAGAAAATGTGCTCACAGCAACAAATTAAGAGGTAACATGAACAATAAATTCCAACATCTGACCATCACTAGCATCTTCACCTTGCAACTACAGCACAGGGGCCACACACATGAACAAGAACTTGCAAGCGTAGTTTTAATTTCTCTTTTTTCATCACTTGAATTAGTGTTGCCACTAAATGTGGCTGTTAGAAGTCTTTGCCTCTATACCAAAAAACCCCATTGTCTTTAGCAAAGCAGCTCGAAAGTCCTGCGGGAACACAGCTTTACTGAAATAGTCTGACAAATTGAGTGTTTGCTGAAGTTCATGTTTTAAGAGCAGGTGCATCCTTGCTCATGTTACTCAATTGTTAGCTTTGAACCTTGTCATCCTGATGGTGTTCTTTTGCTTTCTATCAGATATGCAGTTCATAAGCTAAAGCTCTACACAAATTACAGGAAACAAATACCCTGCATCCCATCCCACATGTCAACTGCAGTTCTCACCTGCACTGAAGTCTGAAAGACAATGCAATAAATAACCTCAAAGTAACATAACAATGACTGCACAAGACTATTTAAATCTTTCAGCATTTCCCTTCAAGCATGTTGTAACTATGTGACTGCAGGACTTCCACTGACTGACTGCTCACAGCTTTGGGTCACCACCCAACTGGGAATCGAGACAGCTCGGTTGGGGTGAAGCTGCTTCAGTTTTGTTGTTCCTGGCATGGCCTGCAGTGCTGTGCACTGTTAACCAAGGTCTACTGACATCCATCCTAGAGACAGCTGGATTTTAAAGACAGATGAATTCTTGAGTAAATACAGATGACTGGTTTTCCAACATCTCTTGCTGTCCTGGGCAAATGCCAGTATACAATGTAGAACACTGGGCCTGACTCAGGTTTTTCAGTTGTGAAATTTAAGTTAGAATATTGGAAATCAGAAGCAACTCCTTTGACATTACTAGCATTACATATGTAAAATGGAGCAATACTGAAGCAATTGTACTACTTGCAAAGAGCCTATTACTGTACCTCTTACTGGCAATCCAGTATTCCCTCATTGCTCAATTACTGGTTGCTATATTAATATTTCTATAAAAACGTATTTTAAATTACCAGTGTCTGGAGAAGGAAGGAAGAACCTAAGCATCAGATGAGTGCATTATACTAAAATTCCTGTGTAGAGGATTTTACCTATGAAGAATGTTTTCTCTATAGTCTCTTAAAACAATAGAGCCACAGCTGTGAGAGAGAGCACCTCTGCAAAAAAATTGTAGCTCAGATCTACAGGCAAATGAATTCATCAGCCAGCAGCTGAACGGGGACTTCCCTGATAGACAGAGGTGTTTAGTAAGAGGAAATAGCACCAGAAATATCATTTATTGCCCTAATTTCAGGCTTCCTGTGTATCAAACTGGCTTTAAAGCCTCAAAGCTTATTGGTACATACTTATTTTTTTATCTATCCCCTGAAGAGGAACTAAACTATTAGCTAACCAAAACGATTAAAAAAAAAAAAAAAAAAAAAAAAACAACACACACAACGGG
>VZTI01003341.1:335387-385054 GCA_013397865.1 Struthidea cinerea
TGACCTAACCAAAAAAATTAAAAAAAAAAAAAAAAAAAAAAGTCACGCACATCACGGAGTATCAAACACATTCTCTGCAAACAGCTCAGGCAATCTGAGCTGCAGAAGCTGCACCACTGCTACTACTAAGCAGAAGGTCAAAGAGACTCTACTGTACAGTTTTTTAAATGACACCTCTTTTACAAAGGTTACAGGTCTTCCATAATCCTGAGCTATGTTAGATGTGAAGTGAGGTGAACTACTTGCAAAGATCATCTATGCTATAGAATATTCATTTCGCTAGTTTTGAAAACAAGTAGAAGACCTGTGTCTTCAGAACTATGACTCCCATATCCCTGGGGACAATGTCTTTCTTGCTCATACGCCCCAACTCCACCTCCACCCCTCCACTTCCTTCTTTTAAGGAGTCTCTTTCCATTTCAGTTTTGCATTTAGAGTAACAATCATTTCACACACACAAAAACATGGGTGTTACAGCAGGCACCATCTCTTCCCACAGCAGATTGCATGACCATTTGCAAAAAAAGCAGATTCCACTTCAGGTGAAACCATAAAGACCCTCAGAAAAGAAATGCAGCTTCAGTTGCAAAATTTAGTTGTGTCACAAGGGAGAGATCCTTTGACCTGAAGCATACTTTCAATGGGTATTTTTTTGTAATTGTATAGATACATAAACAATAAATACATGTACACATATTACAAAACCACCACTCATACTGGCAATTTAATAAACATTAACTAAGCACTGATCATGGCAATTTGAAACGTCTTCCCCACTTCTTAGTATGACATATGGTGAATGCTGATAAATAGTAAATGAAATATAGAGGAGCATTCAGAAATTCTGCTATTTTAAATCATGTATGTGCATATATGAATAAAACGTTTGAATAAATAAACTCGATTATTTCTTTAAATACCTGATAAGAGAAACAGCTACTGCTAATATGAAGTACATGCCTGAGATAATTCCAAAAATCTGATTTGTCCTTAGCCAATCCTGAATTTTAAGGTTCATGCACTTATGACCACTCTTGGCTGATTTATCTTACATCTATCTTGTCATTGAGTGTTACACTGTCTATAACATCTAAGTTAATCAATCACAAAATACTGGCATTGCACAGCACTGGGATTTTCAGCTGGGCTTTAAGGACTCAGACATTCCAACTGCTTTCTTCTTTCTTTGAATTTCTTGACAGAGGACCAGCACCAAATGGTTTCTGTCAACAAATCTCTGGGGCTTAAATGAGGATTCACCTCATCTACTTGCAACCCCTGAAAGCTGAAGCCTTCCCTGAGTCAGTGATCCAGGTTCCCACTACAACACAGCAATGGGCAAGCAATTTAAGAGAATGAGTCACTGTGCTTTAGGAGGATGTTTAAGAAGAGAGGCTGAATTACCATCTAGAAAGGTTTTCTCTTTCCATCAAGAGTGAGGTTGGGTGACAAATTTAGTTCAGACCACCCTCCTCTCCTGTACCCCTCTCACAGCATCGGCAAATACAAATTCCAGGGCAATGAGTGTTACTGAATCGTCTCTAGAAGTGAATCAGGACTGTCTCTCAGTCACTCATGGATGCTTAGAGACATGGGGGCACTGCAAGTTGACACATGTAAAATTCACATGCATGGACATTCTCAGCACGGTGGTATTCTGGGACTAATCACAAGTGAACGGACCTAGCAGCACTTCCCAGAAAAAGTATTTTACAAAGAAAGCTCTAAAAAGATCCCGGACCATTATCTGCATTTCCAGCGTACTGCTGTTTATACTGGAATTCTGCAACAAAAAAAATGTCAAATCAAATTCATGCTTTGACTGATGGAGGAAGGTGGAACTGAAGGGAAGTCATAGAGAAATACGTTGCAGTGTTTCTCACTCCAAAGAGAGATCCCTTTCTTAAGGAGGAGTTGTTTTGATTTGAATTACAAAAAACCTTTTTGTGAAGTGAAAGACAGGCCAGTGCTGCAGAGGGGCCACTGTCTCTTCTCTACCATTGCCCTGACCTCTGCTAGCCCCTCCTCCCCTCAGTCACTAATATTTGCATTCTCAGGCAGGTCAGAAGATCCCCATTCACTTCAGTGCCCCAAAAACTACACTTCTCACCTCTGAAATCCTTCGGGACTCATTGCCATTAATTTCTGCATATCTCCTGTACCCTGACTTCTCTTGACTCCTCTTCATGCTCTCCCTCCTGTAAAATGCTATCTCATTATTGTAGACTTAAAAAAAAAAAAACCAACCAAACCCCTTCTCTTCTTTGCTTAAGCATGCCCTTTTGTGAGTATTTATGCCTGGATGATTCCAGCCCATTCTAATATCAATAGAAAACGTATTTGTTTGGATTTTCAGAGGAATTTAAGAAAGCTTCATGTCTAATTCTCTCAAGCCTTTGGAATATCCTCCCTTTTACTGGCCTCTTCACATCATCTTCCCTGTTCTACAATCATGAGATGATTTTAATCATCTTACTGTACCATGGCGCTCTTCAAAATGCTTTCAGGACACAGTTTGGTTGAACAGTGTGGTTTACTTCATTCCACTTTACATTTATGTAGAGAAATAAATCTGGACAAGTCTATGTCTGCTTAGTCTTTGTGGTACTTTAACAAAAGTTTGTTTCAGAAGTAAGGGCCCAGTAAACAACACATGAATTTTTCAGGATTTGACTCATATTACTTACATTCACTGTATTCATAGTGGAGAGATGCCTGCAGATTGCAACCAGTTCTAGATTAGAGGTGGCTCCAACTACTACGATCCTATCAGCACCAGGGGATGGTTACTCAGGTTTCAGGCTCTACACAGCTACTCCTTTTTCAAGACGGAGGTAGAAGCATCAGAGAGACTAGAAACATCAAGTGGTATCCAAAAAAAGTAAAATCAAGATGATGAATGAAACTGTAGCAAAAACTAGAATTTCTTCAAATAATATTTCAAGATAACAATCTAAGCTGAAGAACTTGGATATCAGAAAGACTGTTCTCTTCCTCTTCTACTCTCTTTCCAGTGATGGTGTCTTAATACATTGAGCATTAAATGGACAACACAGAGGAAAACTTTAAAATTGAATCTAGTCCCCCAAAGTCCATGGAATATCCTTCATTAGTTGCAACACAGTCTAGGACTTCACCTAACTGAAGCAGACCAGTTCAGCTGACTGCCATCAGTTCACTGACACTTGCTCTAAACTACCTGTGAATCTACACTGGGCCCAAATAGCATGATCTCGGGTGACCCACAAACTTGATCTACATTGCAAACATGTAACAAAATCCCGGGATCTTATTTCCCTAGGAACACTGTCTATGCCCTGATGATATGTACTTAAGATTGTCTCTCGTAAGCCAGTTTAGCATCAGACTTTGGATCTAAATACTGAGATAGTTTCCACAGGTTCCTTCTCAAGGGCAGCTCTATATGGCCTCATTTCACACAGATAAAAGTGGCTAACAAGCTGAGCCAACAGCATTCCGTGTGCCGACGTACACGTGCTGGGCTTCTATCAGGTTAAGGATCAAATCAAACTGCAAATGTACATACAGTGTATAAATGTTTGTGTTTGATTCTTAAGTTTAAAAGGACCCAGGAGTGCAAGATGACTTGACAGAGTTATACCTTCTCCACTGATAAAAATCAGGGCTACAAAAGAACCAATCAAAATGTCAAAACGAAACATTTCACCTTAGAGAGGGCCTCAGAACTATTTACATCAGATCTCTTCATGCACTCACAGGATTCCTATTAATTAGTCTTCAAAACTGAGGTAATATGGGGAACACTGAAATCTGTAGGTCCTTTTCCAGAACACTAGTCTAGGAATTGAAGGAGCTACTAAAAATGTCAGTGAATCTCTCGATTTTAAGCATATTAGCCATCAGATTTTTGGCAGCAAGTAGTAATAACTGCATTTAGGAATATCCATACAGGTATACTGCTTATAGGTGCAGTCATGGGTCAAGGGACTTAAACTCTTTAGTTATTTCTAGTTTAGGAGACTATCCTGCTACCTGCCTGTGCAGCAGCCACAAGTGGCTCCCCTGACATGTAGCAGTGTCTGCAGGGGCTAGGGCTGTGCATTCTCATGGAACCTTTCCTCCTCCATCAGCAGCAGCTGGGACTCTGCTTCTCTGGTGCAACACACAGGCCTTAGCATTGCTGACCTTCGGAGCTTGACATTTCCCACTGGGAGAAATCAGCTTCAGTGCCTGTGGTCTGAGAGTGGGAAAGGCAGCTCTCCATGGAGGCAGTGCAAAGGCCATGACAATTTTTTGGTTCTTACCACTGAGTGAGGGACTTCTGATTGCTCCAAACTTTTTCTTTTAAAGGCAGGGTGGGCTGATGTTTGTGGAATTGGGTCTCTCCCCATCCTACCGGAGCACACCGGGTAACATGTGATTCATGCAATTTGAGCATTGCAGACTGGTCTAGAGCCAACCTCTGGCCACAGAGCGCCTCAGAAACATCCTCAGAAGGCTTATTTATGTCAGGGTTCCTGCCCAGCTTTACACACCTAGAACATTTAAGCTATTCAAAAACGCACCCATTTGGGGTACCCAGACAGACCTAAACTCTTCACCCAATACTCAATGGTAACCAGTCACATTTCCCCTTGGACAAGTGGAAAATTATGCCATTTTGTCAGGTCTGAGAGCTAGATGAGTCTAAAAATACCGCCTGTCCCACTGCCCCAAGCCAGCCCAGAGCTGGGTTTCACAGGTTCCCTTCAAATACATTTGTTTTCTTGTAACAGACTGAAGATAACCTCTCATTGTGGCATTCCTTCTCTGCACAAACATTCTTGCAGAACACAATCATATCACACACAGTCTTAAACTCCAGCTTCCTGTGAAACAGAGCAAAGAATTAGACCATTATATTTTAAACATAAAGGGGAAGTTGAGCTAATGAAGCTTGCTGCAGCCCCTGAACTGAAGGGCTCCAGCAGGCAGACTGCCCTCCCCAGCCTTCCCATGGCCCCTGACTGGCCTGGAGGGTCTGCGAGGCCATGCTGCTACCACTGGGCCCTGCAGGCTGCAGGAAAGGGCCAGCTCCACTCCGAGCTATTCACAGCTGACAGGTTCAGTGTTCTGGGTTGTGGCAGGGCGGTGCTGGTGGCTGTGTTTCTAATCTATGCATAGTCTAGAGCACAGCTAAAAATGTAGCTCTGATATACACTTGCTCTTTCTTTACAGAGGTGCAAATAGATGGGAAACCTTAAAAGGAATTACTAAAATTTTAATTTTAGAAGGGGCTTGGTGATCAAAATAGTTTTTTCAAAGTATTATGATGCTTTTAAATGAAAACCAGATAAAATTTGACCTTCTTTCCTCTGAAGTCAACTGTGTTACATTGCTAGGAAACATGAAGCACATCTCTCCAATCCTAATCTGTTTCTGCAACCTGCCCTTTTCTCAGTACTGCCACAGCTTTCTCCCCTGTCTTACAAATACAATTATTAAAGCAGCTTGGGGACCTACTACTAGGACAGTCCTCTAGAAACTGGAACAACTATCTTCAATGTAGGTATCTCATATCTGCAGAGCGGCAGTTAGGATTAGGTACGACTTTGTTCACCACTCCATCCAGCAACAGGAATTGTCCCTTCTGAAGAAAGGGCATCAACCATACTGCCTGCATGCCAATGCACTGGCTGGTGAGTTTAGCAAACCATTCATTCCGGCTGCCATCTTCCCTTCTCCAAAACTTTCCCTTCAGCTGTCTTTTCATTAGAGACTGAATAGTAGCACCTACTATCTAGCAAAGAAATTCACACAAGGAGTTCCCTTTAGAGCCAATACTCCTGCCATTCATCCTATCTGCCAGTGCAGCAGCTCCCAATCCATCGCCAGTCACCTCAGACACTGCTGGCACTACTTCCCCCGAGGATCCATCTCTATCAGTCCAAAGAACAAATCTCTAAATATGCTGCCAAAGCAAAGAGCTGGTTTAAACCTCATCTACCACATTTACACACTGGATTGAATTTAGCCTTTGCAAGAGTCCCAACTGCATTTGTGAACTCAGCTGATTGCCAGTTACTGAGTGCTCACACATAGCAGGGCTTTTATTTGTAATAAAATATTTAGAGTGGAAAAACACCACAGAATTCAATAAAAGAAACACTCTCAGACTGCCAGTGCCTTGTGGTGCATCTATGCAGATGCCTGGAATTCCCTACATAAATAAAGCTGGAATTTAAAGTACTGCCAATTAAACAAATGTCTGTTTCAACTCAGTTTTGTATTAAAACAGTAACCAATTTTACTTATACAAAATAAAGTGTGAAGTCCTGGATTATAAATAGGCTCCATTTGTGGATGTCTTTTCACAGTTACTCTGCCTAAATAGCTGACTGTTCAGAGAAAAAAACATATCCAATTTGCATACCTAAGCACAACTGCATTAGCCAACTTAAAAGGCGAAATACACACACAAAGTTGCATTTAGACATCAGACATCTTAAAAAAGTGTTGGCCATTCCCACAGAAAATGCAATAATCTAAAAACGTTTTAAGAATAATACAGAAGCTTATAAAGGCAACATCTTTTCTAGTGAACTGTTTCAGTCTTTGCACAGTGAAGGTACCAGGAAATTCTGGATGTTTCATCAACTGTCACATCAATACAGGATCCTTTATCAAAACCTTTTTTATTTGAGTCATGTATCGAATTAAGGAACTGTGTTTAAATGCACTACAGATGGTGGACAAAGCAAAAACAGGAGAAAAACTGGAACTGCAACCCTTCCTTCTCTGCTAACAGCCTAAGCAGAGGGTCCTGCTCTCTGTACTCTGGGAATCACTCTTCTGAACTGGGAAGAGCCCACCTTCCTCTTCAATCTACTGACACTGAAAGCTGTCCTGTGGTTTTCTTGGGAGGAAAGCTTAGAATACTCTCTGCTAGTCTTCTAGCAGGAAGCAGAAGAGAAGCAAAACAAGAAATGACACAAAAATCTCCAGGGCACTTAACTGAACTTTGAAAAACCAATACAAAGCTCTGACACCAACATCCCTGACAACACAAAAACAGCCATGCCAAAGCACAGAGCCTTGTTCTTGCTGTCAGCCACTTGGGACTGAAAGCAGGTAATACAAAACACTCATGAGAAACATCGAAAAACCACAGCAGGAAATAATAAGCACAGGATGTCACAAGAAGTATTTCTATTTATTTTACTTTAATTCACCTCTGAAAAAAGTAAAATCTTCTTCAGGGCAATGCTCTACTGAAAGCACCTCACAGCCGGGAGCACATCACCACTATAGCTAGGTGGCTGTGTATGATTGAATTCTGATGCTTACTATCTTTTCAGTTTTAATGGAAAATATGGTTTGTCATGCTATTAGTGTCTCCAGATTTGAGTGGAGCCTATAAGCATTACAATCCCTTTATACATATACTGGCAAGGTGGCTGGAGTTTTTGCTTTGACTTCTACTTCTCCCCTAGTGGGACGGTCCTTGAGGCACTGCAAGATACCTCAATGGGAAAGGGTTGCTGTCCGCTCAAAGCCCTTTTCAGTGACTCCTGGCTCTCTCCAGCTAGCAATCCAAACGTTTGTTGGCTTCGCTTACTGTTCTACAAAGCAACATAAGGCAAGATGCGATTACCCACAAGTCTCTATGCTACTCCTTGTTTAATTACTCCTAGCAAACGGAGTAGAAAACAGTAAAAGCAAAGCATTTGATTACTGCTTGCTAAGTACAGAACCTGTACAGAGCCTCTTTATTTTTTGAACACCACAGTAAAGCTATGCATGACCATTTGGTTTGAAACAGACCACATGAATTACTCCCTGCTCACTGTACTGACTCTCAGCTGGTTGCTCTTCTATCACTGGCACCATACAATAAAGCACCAATCTCTGTTTCAAATGCACATGCTGATTGAATGGGAATAATTCTACAGAATTAGGAAGTGCTCAGCCTTAAAGGTGACAGGTCCCTTGGTACTGATGGGATTTCTGGCTCATCATCATAGTGCTAATTTACATGGCTTTTATCCCATCACTCCCAATGCCTTGTCAATTACTGATTGGAAAGGCAGGCTGGTACCTCATCTTTACCTTACCCCTTGCCCTGTGGCTGCCAGCAATGCTTCTAATTACAGAACTGTCATAGACCAAACTCCATCTTCAGGGCAGAACTCTTACAAGAGTGACCCACACATGAAGCGATGCCAGAAATCTTCTGAGATGTAACCCATGGCCCTGGATCCAAGCTCCTCCTGTACAGTATAGTGCTGCTGGCACTTCATACAGGAGGCAGAAAGCTAACAGCAATGACTGTTCTGAATCTAGATGATTACTTATGGTGGTTATTACTTACAAAACCATCCCATTATTCCAGCATTCCCTTCAAAAAACATTGTTTTTAATTAAATATAACATTACTACTATAACAAATAATACTAAGCGTTATTACCCAAATGAAGCAGAGTCATTTCTAGGAAATGCCTTTCTTCCATCATAAATGATGTTGACATTTCTTATTTTCTAAGTATTTAATCTTTCATGTCTGAATGCTGAAGCAACAAAATAACCCCAGGTTTATTTCAGGAAAATCTGCTTTGAGTGCTACTTGGATTTGTTGTTTTTTCTACAAAAGCTTAATAAATCACCACTAATTTGTAAGGGAGAGATGGCATGGTTCAAGCAAACTCTGCAAAACACTAGACTACTTCAAACACCTCTGTAAAACAAACAGAACATTGATCATATTAATATAGGCAAAAACAAAGTCTTTTCAGGCAATTATGACAGGAACTTTGATCAGAAACTGGGTAACAAAGTAAAAAGAAATCCTAGTACGGCTGGTCATGAACAAAGACATGCTAAAGATACTGAAGCCCACTGTTCTCATCAGAATACCTTCATGACACCTATATACACGTTTCACAATTATCCAAAAGGGTCAGGTAAAAGGAGGTACAGCACAAGTACCAACTTCTTTCCCAGAATTCAAACGTCTTTCCTTCAGCTTTTTCCAGAAACAGCAGAAGGAACAACAAAGGATATGGGTGAAGGAGACAGGCAGACCTGTGAAGAAGTGAGGTGTGTGAACAGAAGGCCAACTTTTCCTTACAAGTTTTCACATGCTGCCCTGGCATAAGATAGCACTGGAATGCTAACGAGCCTGAACCTCAGGGGAGTGACTGCAGAGGTTCCTTGCTTAAAATTTAGAATATGGCTAAATGCTGTCTCTGAGATTATTTATTAATTTTGACCTAAGACAGAATTAAATGCTGTCTTTGACATGATAAAATAAGTGATGATAGCAATATGAGCACTGTCCAGGAACATGTTGACACACCTTGCGAAGATTTCTGCACTCCACTGCTTCTTTTTTCACTCTTTGATAAATCCAGTTATAACATCCTTGCTTTTAGGTTTATTAACATGTGATGGGATGTTTTGTTCTAGTTTAGTGGCAAAAGGAAAGCAGATGCATCCTTTGTATATCAGAAAGTGATTTTTCTCCTAATGGGACAGGTTTTTCCCAGGCCTCACAAGGACAGGGAACACAACCCACCCTGGCTCCATGGTGCCAGTTCATGGAGGTCTCTCTAAAGACAGCAGACACGCTTGACTGCTCTGAGTCTTTTGCTTCACATTACTCCAAGTCATGCACTTAGGTTTAGGATCTGGCAGGATCTGTTCCTCTTAGTCTTGGTGCCTCTGCATTTGGATCTCCAAATTTCATGCTAAGCACTCACCACCTACCTCTTTCTTAGAAAGATGTTTAATATGGGAACTCCCTGTCAGTAAGACCCTGTGGGACACAACTTGCATGTCAGACCACCAATGCAACTTACAGCTGGGTGAAAAGGATTTTAATTTTATAGAAAGTATCTGTGGCTTTTACCAAGGCCTAATTTTTTTTATTAAAACATACACAAACATGTATACATCTTCAGTTCCTCTAACCCTCCCTACAATTTCCCTCTCTTGAGTGTCCAAGAAAGTGTGAATTGACACATACAGGTAACCAAGGTGACCACCAAAGCACAGCCAAAACGCAAGGAGTAGATTTATTTCATTACATTGCTAACAACACTGGGCAGCAGAGATGCACAGGCACACAGGCTCTGTTAGGCTCAGCTCATCCTGGGGCAGAGACACAAGGAGACAGACTCCATTCTGCTCAGCTCATCCCAGTGGACAGTGGCAAGGGGAAGGAGGCCCTGCCTGCCCCAATATAAAGGACTTCACACATGCAGAGTTTTCACAAGGCTGTGTTGTTATGATCTCTCTCTCTCCCAGCAGGAGGCTCAGGCACCTCCGTGAGAGTGTGTTATCTCTACCCAGGAATTCTACTTCTCAAAGCAGCCACAGGATGAACAACACTAGGCATAATAAATGGAGTTTCCCCACACTGATACTCAGCATTTTCAGCTGTAAGGTCACTTCGAGCAAAAGTATTCCCTCCTTGCCAAATCACCTGCTTTTAACCCTTTCCTCCCAACACAAGACTTGTTTGGGCTAAGAATTCCACAGGACGTATAAAGAAACATTTTTCTTATTTGCTTCTCTCATAAGAGTCCAACTTACTCTTATTCTTTGTGTTTCTTGTGTATTGTTTCTAGAGACTTCAGCTTTCTTAACTCAACATGACTAGCCCATGAGAAGGGAATTACTTAATCCCCTGGCAGAATACATGGGATTATTTTGACAAAAATATTTCTGCATTCATGAAAAGTAATTGTCTTTCACTGTCAGGGTAATTTTTATTGTTCTCTAGTCAGAATCTATTCCCTTAAATTTAAATACAGAATGACAAACTAGCAATTCCTGAATTTAAATCCCACCAATAAAATGATACCATTTATAACCTGGAGTAATCCACCTACAGCCCACAGCAAATCCCTTCGATTGTCCACTGGCATTTCTTCATTTGCAAAACATAAACAGCATCATTTGTCTTCATCCTTGCCATGACAACATAAATAATGTACAGATTTTGACAAAGCCTATCTATCCCATCTCTTAAGAGTTGTAAGGAGTAGTTCTTAAAAATAAAAGAGAGCAGTTGGTCCACCTCCTTCCTATGCTGGGGGCCCCAGAGCTGGACAAAGTACTCTAGATGGGGTCTCGGGAGAGCAGAGTAGAAAACTCATATCCTAGCCAGATGATAAAACACCAGATTTTAGTTAGGGGTGTTAACAAATGTTTCCAGGATAACCTAATGGAACCAAATTAAAAACAACACAGAGCTACTCTTACCTTCCCAAATGGACACAACAATGTACATCTCCTGTTAATGGGGCTCTCTAGCACATGAGCACCTTCTACTCATGACAGCCAGCACTAGTTTTGCATGGAGCAGCTCAAGCACTCCTTAAGAAAGTAGGTACCAGTTCACATACTCTAGCATAAACTAGCCTATATCACATAAGTCACACAGAGAACAAATGTTTAAAAGGCATGCTCTATTTTCCAGAGGCTCATTATGGTGACCACTAACTATGGGAAGGTTTAGTCCAGGTAACACCAGTGAGCCATGCAAGGATGTTTTAAATGCTCAAACTCACCAGATAAAACTTCAATCATCATAAGAACATCTTGTCCTACTGAAGCATGTTCCAGAGACAATTCTGCACTGGCTGAACATCTCACAAGCTATTGCTTCTATGCCCTGCATTCCACCATGTTACGTTTTTGATAGTTTTGGTAGGACATACACTTAGAATTGGCTTTTGTAAAACATCTTTGACGACTGACAGATTGCGTCTGAACTGGCTGCATGAGCAGACAAGTAGCATTTTCTCTGCAAAATACCCACACCCTTTACACAATGTACACCAGAAAGGATAAGCCTCTTGTAGAGATTTACAGCTTCTTTGTATAGAGCAGGAACTCTTAAAAAAAAAAAAAAAAATCGCTAATTCTACAATATCCCTGGGCTCTTATTGATACATGATCTTGATTATCAAGATGCTAGTTGCTAAAACCATATTCTTGTCTCCACGAAGTATATCAGTGGTAGGATAATGAAGTATCAAACTCCATTCACATCTATTTCCATTGTAATGAAGATAGAAATATCTTATCTATAATCTCAGCAGAGAACAGAAGAGATAAAAACAGGTATTATTACTCAGAGGTGATATCAGCTGCTGGAATGACCGTGCTTTGTATGGACACTCAGGGAATTATTTAAATTCCCTGACAATGCAAAAGAAAGAAAAATCAGGCAGGCAGGAAGAGAAGGGAGTGAACATCAACTTCAGCACTTCTAGAATGAAAAAAAAATGTAGCTGAAATAATTTGGTGAAATTTCTGCTCAAAAAAACATGTCTCCTGGAAAAAGACTTGATGGACAGACAAAACTTCCAATAAGCCTCCTGAATAGATGTTAACTTTTAAAGAGAGAGAAGAATCAAAAAGGAAGGAAAGTAGAATCAAAGACAAACAAGATTATGCAACTTGTTCAGTGTATCTTCCTCCAGCAGTGCATTTTCACATCTTTGTGAATAAGCTTTTTAAATAATGCAAATCCAGGGAAACTTACAGTAACAACAACAGAGAACAACCAGTATTCCAGTGAACCAGTTTTGTGAACAGCTGCACCTTCAACAAACAGGTACAGGGCAGGCTTCCCAGAAACCAAAAGCTGCACGAGAATTAAATTAAGGCCCAATGACCAAAAAAGCCACCAGACCTAAACTTCAAGATGGAGCCTGTGGTCAGCATTATTTTTGCTTGCATTATGTTCAGTTATTTTTCCCACTCTCTACTCCTTTAGTAGCCCTCACTCTCGGATAACAACTATTACAACTGACACTCCAAGGCTCTTCTGTTATTCATTAAGGATCACATACTCAGATGGTGAAAAAAGGATGCTCCATTTCTAAAATCTGAGGATTCATGAAGTTCATGAAACTCTCACTCCTGAATCTCCAGCATTCTCAGGACTTGGGGCATTTAACTAACAAAATCAGAGCAATCAGACATGCCTGATCAACCATGGACATTTATCTAGAACCTGAATATAGCAAAGGCAAGGTCTCATCAGTGTGCCTGGTAGTTCAGCAACCCTCCCTTCTGCAAGCTAGAGCAACAAAGGCGTGATCAGACTAACTCCAGGAGTCCCAAGAGCCTCCCAAGTTGTCCTACTAACTAAAGATGCTCTCTTCAGTATCACCCACTAGGATGAAATATGAGGAGCCGAAAGCCTCCCTCACAAAGAGAAATAGGCTCAGTTACCAAAATGTCACGTGGCAACATAAGCTGTCACTGACCCAGAAGCATCAATTTTACATTGCACTAAGTAGAGTGAGGCAGTCGCTGAGGCGAGTCTCCCATCACAAACAATATTCCTAGCAGTATTTCTGCACACAGCAGACCTTCCCTGACAGCTTGTATTTCTCGCTAATTCTGAAGTCTTACTGACAAAAATGCGCTTATAACTTTAGTAACCACAAAAGAAGCCACAGGAAATCTGACTATCAAATGCAAGCAAAATTACCAGTGCTGGGAGCACATAAAAGAAGAAGTGTGCATGCTATTTAAATTTTGTTATAAATAAGATGAGCAACTGATCAGCACAGGTGTCTCTAGAAAAATCAAGTGTTATGAACCATTCTGATAATCAAACTGAGACATGCAAAACAGTCCAGGGATTTTTAATGGTAACGTAGGTCAGGTGACAGAGTGTTAGTCAAATGCTCACAAATCTCTTGATTACTGCAGCACAGTGAATGCAAAAGAATATTGAAATCAAGATAAAATGTTACAGGGAAACAATACAAGTATGCAGAACAGGAATGATAAGGTCTTCGTGTTCCTAAGGAAACCAGCTACCTCTCATTCACTCCTCTCCATTAATATCTCCCAGAAAAATGTCAGCTCCAAGTTCTTCCCAAAGCATTCAGCAATTGAATCTTGGAAACAAGCCTGGAAAGTTGAATCCAGTTCTAATGTGAGGGGTCT
This sequence comes from Struthidea cinerea, assembly GCA_013397865.1. Lineage (NCBI taxonomy): Eukaryota > Metazoa > Chordata > Aves > Passeriformes > Corcoracidae > Struthidea > Struthidea cinerea. The sequence goes on from VZTI01003341.1 coordinate 349,323, forward strand.
CCTTCCCTGGAGGTTTTAGATTTGCCTGTACACAAGGAATTTCAGTGTGCTGTCAGGATATTGTACCAACAGGAGAGGACTGGTGACATTGTGTCACCTCCTTCCACAATGGGCAAGAAGCAAAGCCCCTTTGACCCAAGAGCGACTGTGCAGCAGCGAGAGGCTTCAGGCTATCCCCTTAACACAGCAGTGCACTATCCTGGACCCTGACCAAGGCTTGCTTCCCACACTCTGTTGCCCTAGTTACTACACAGAGCATTAGTTCTGTGCATCAATTATCTGTAGCAGTAACTCTGATTTTGCAAAACACAAATACTATGATTTAAAAAAACATTATGGACTGAACAGATACCAAATCACATTGCAAAAGCCTTAAGAGCTGTAGCTCCTGGACAGCCTCTACCCGTAATCAATTTCCACAATGAGCAAAAGGAATGCTGGTTAATCCTTCATGTCAGAACCCACTCCTCTCATAATTGGAGCTAGCCAATTAGTCCTAATTTGGGATGAGAGGACTTTCTGAAATACCTGAAGTTATCATATAAGAGGATAGATCTGAATTTCAACCAGCTCTGCAAGTAAGATACTCAGACAGTTTCCCAGCAATGCACTGGAATAGGTCTGAGAGCAGCTGAGAGAGACACAGATTTCCACAGATGCAGGATTCTCAGTTTTATTCCATTCATCTTGAAAATAAATAAGATCTGACTTAAGCACAAAACTCTACTTATTCTGCCTACTAGAGAAGACAATTTTTGGGGAAAACCAATTAAATAAATATATATATATAAGCAGCAGCCCTGAGGGTGAATGTATCCAAAGAGATATATTGTAACTGCACTTAAAAAGAAATTTGAATTGATCTATAATTATAATTTGGGATTAAGATCTTTGCTTTGTATTGATGTGACCAATGACCAGGGTTCTTGTAATAAGCAAATGCAGCTGCCCTTGACAATGGAGAAGTCTCTGGGGAGGAGATGAGGATTGTATAATGAAGTTAACAAGGAGTGGAGGACACAATGTTTTGCAGAGGATCTGCATGAAAGCACATACAGTCTCTCATCTCTCAGTAAATGCTGTAGAATGTTTTCATAATTAAAAACATTTTCAGGCCACATGTTTCACAAGAAGATACATTTTTTAATAAGTATGAAACTAGTACAAACTTTTCCATTACATAGTTTTTTACTCTGAAAGGGCCTCGTCCCAGTTTGGACAAATTTGGAGGAAAATATCCTCTGATAGAAGGCAGGTTACAACCACTTCTCAACCCCCCCCCAGCAGGTTCAGGAAAAAAGACACTTGACAATAATAAGAGTGCTCATATATATATAAGTATTCATTATGCACTTCAGAAGTGAAGACTATTTTCAAGATGTAAACCTTGTTCCCATGATAACAAAAATATTGAAAGTCAGTATTAATGATGACCTGTAAATGTTATTCTTTAATACTCAAAGCTGTACTAATAGAGAAACAAATATTAACAGAGAAACAAGGGTTTATGCCAGCAGTTTCCAAAATAGAAAATTTCCAGTTACTCCAATCAGCTACAGAAATCTAATTTTCCAATATCCCAAGTATGCATTTTCGCGGTGACATCAGTGATACCTGACAGACACCAAATTACTCAAATTCAGGTAGCACTACTTGGATAGATCTTGGGTGGTTTTCCTTTCTAATAGGGAACACCTTGTGGGACTTTGCTCTCACTGAGCTGGGTTATATGATCCGCTGCCCCCTGAACAGCTGCACCAGGGACACTTTTGCTGGGGGGTGAGAAAACCAGCACGAGATGTCAGCTGCCTTCAGACAGCATTGCCTTGGGAGCAGATACGTTTCTGTCTCTTAAAGGGTGATACTGGAATACACCACCCAAATAACTGGACCAGACTTTGCTTAGAAATAAATAGTGAGAACTCCACATGTGATTGTCTGATGGTACAAAGGAGATGCTGCTCACAGTAAATTCTGCAGGTAAGTCCTCCCCTTTTCTCACATCTCAGGAAAAATGTTTACAGAGCTGCTATCATCAACAGAACTACGTAACCCGATTTCATCCTTCTAAGAATATGAGACTTCACTTTAGTCAGGAATAAAAAAATAAGCAAGGTTATCTAGAAAAAGGTAAGATAATGCTGTGAGTTGCCTCAATGAGGCAACTCATGAGCAGCATGGCCAAAGTAATTCCAAGATTTTCGCATAAAACTGATGGATATCATACCTGAAAAGTGCCATCTTTTGTCAATGACTCTGTCACGTTCTGGTAGCCAAGACAAGCAACTTTGTACCAGAGCCATCAGCTGATCTCATTGGCACTATCCAAGTACAGCAAACCTTCAGGGATATTTTGTAGCATCATTTGTCCAACACTACTTTGACCTCCCTACTTCTTCCGGAATAGGGACTCCTTTTTACTTTGGTTCCTTAACCTCTCAGCAGCAAGGCAGTTGTAATTCTCACCTGGGGCGAGACACGTGACTAGAATACACAAGCTGATACATCCTGCTGCTCTATAGATATTAATCAATTACAGTTTTGGGAAGAGAAGACAGGGTATAGGGGCTTGGAGCTGGTAAAGAATATTTAAAATCTATCCACCTAAGTATTTTTCATATGATTATATAAAAATTTGGTCAAGTTGAATTTAGCTTTCTCTAGTAATGACCTAGTGCTTTTCTCAATTGACAACTGTGTCAAAAAAGTTCTGTGGCTCACAAATTAATTCTTCCAAAACCACCATTGCTGTAGGCAGCCATCTGCCTTCTTGGTGGTGGTCTAAGTGGAGAGAAACGTAACATTCCTCTCAAACACGGATTAGGTGTACTCCACTAAACACTGAAGAGTGACTTGCTGCAACACAAAGCCTCAGTCTCAGAAAGTTTCAAGCCCATCAGCCTCATCAAAACTGCATGGAAGCAAAACAAGTAAGGTACCAACAACAGTGTCTGATAGGGAATGTATTTTCAGATACATATAAAACATTACTATGGAAGGCAGTGAGGGAGAGTTACTATGTACCTATTAAGTCCCCTACAGTTCCTAATAGTATCACAATTAATGCTGTGTTTGCTTTCCAGTATTAAGAAAGAAGCCATGGGAAGCTTCATGATGCTGTAGAGGTTAACTTCTGGGCTTGGCTAGAATGACAGTATTCTGTGAAATTTAACGCTTCAGGAGAAGGTGACACTCTAGTGATGCCTGTAAAAAAACAAGCCAGATGTTCAGCCTGTAACACATCACAATCTCAAATGCATTAGCAGCGAACAGTGAGCCTCAAGGCCTCCAAAAATAAGTAACATCCCCACACTTACTGCAAGACACCCTAACTTTTTTCACTGCAGCCACAATCATTCCTCTGAACCAAACAAGGCAGTGAGTATTTCAATTTTCACATAATATGCAGAAAATCACTAGACTTGATTTTCTGTATGTTACTCCATTCTGCCCATGGGATCTTCAGGGATCCCAGGGGAACTATACAGGAAAAAAGTATGGTCTACTGTGCAACTGTGTGTGCATCTGCTATAGCACAGACACAAGCAAGTGGCCACCATGTCAGCTTCTCTTTTGCCAAAATACATACTGGAATAATAACCTCGATTTGCTCCAACAGCGAAAAGATTAAATCTCTCTAAGCAAACCATTCTGAACTAACTTCTGCACTCGACTTCCTTGAAGAGAATTTCTACTCAGTCAGTATAACTACTCTGGATTCTTCCAGAGCACACTGGAAGAACTAATCTAGGCTCTTTAAAGTTTAGACTCTTTTGCAAAAGGATACAGCACTGCTTGAATCTGACTCCTTGCAAAGATGTCTCAGCCGTACAGGCAGCTATAGGCCCCAGAAGTCAGCACTGTGCTCTTCCTTTCACTCTGATGAAAGGAGATTATAGATACCTCTGATCTACAGCCCACTGATCAATGTCACCTAAATCTTCCTCTTTTCCTGCTCCCTCAAACTGCTGCTACTTTACTCTGCACTCCACTTCCTCCAGTGTAACATTAACCAGTGCTGTGAGGGTTAAACAGGGAAGCACATGGTATGGAAATCACTCCTTTCTCTCTTCTGCCCATCCATGAGAACAGCTTCAGAACCACAGCTGTAATTTAGGGTTAGCTTCTCAGGATACTCCAGCATCACAGCTCTTCTATTTATACCACAGTCTATGATGTGGCATTAAATATATGCCAGTAGGTCTACAGAGATGGCACGCTGAGGCCAGCTACACCCAGTCATTGCTTCAGCCATCTGGCACCATGACATCTATGGGAGACCAGGAGAGGAGGCCAAGCTACAGAGCTCTGAGGGGCAGTACTGCCCCCAACCCAGCACAACTTACTCCACCCCTTGTGAAGTGATGTAGAAGTCTCAGCAGGAAATCTGTGATGCCAATGAAGTGATGAGTATCTACAAGGACATTTGGATCTATCAACCGAGGTGACACAGATCTAGACTGCTAGACACTGCCTAGACACTAATTCAGAGATAGCCGGTTCCCTGCATGCAGAGTTTGGCCAGCCTGTGAATAATTTCAAACACAGAGCTCCATGGGGGATCGTAACACTTACCTGATAGGTGTGGGGCCCTGGATTTCAGGCCTGTTTTTCATTTGAATTGAGATATTAGTGCAAGAAATCACAGACTCCCCCAACCAGGGAGACACAAAGTAGTTCCTGAGAAATCATTTTTAAGCCTTCAGGATGAGAGGACTGAGATTTACTGCAGTAATTGGTCACACAAAACAGGAGGGAAGGAAAGGTGCAGGAAAACAATTCCAAATCTGTTGTAGCTGGGGCAGCAGCACATGAGGGGATTGCCTGCAAAAGCCTTGCACTTTTTGATGCCCTAAGTCAGACATATTCAACCTGATGGATAGACAGACTATCTTTTTTCTGTGTCTGGAAGCATAGGATTTCCTTTTCAAAGCCAAGGAGTAGCATGCAAGAATCCATCACTTCCTAGGAAACAGTGGCTACACTGCACGTGTAGCAAAAACCTGGTGTTTCTGGATGGCCACATTTCTTGGCTTGCACACTAAGAAAGGCTAGTTCAGAAGAAAAGGCAAAAATAGGCAGGCCATGAGCAAAAGCTATGGCTCCACGTGTATCTCCTTCAGCCTATTTCTTTTCTATCCCTTCCACTTTCTCTAATGCTGTGTATGAAAAAGGGAGTGTGTTCCCAGTCCAATCCTTACTGGTTCACCCCCCGTCTATTGCTTCTTCCTCCTAATACCTCAGTGCAGTTTCACTGTTATTCCAGCCATTTGCAAGCAGGCATCTACTCTGCAGAGGGAAATACTCAAAGTCAGTACTGTAACACAGCCCATTTCGTTACACATGTTGGGCCAAATTTTGCCTCAAAACTGCCACATCTAGCTCCTTCTAAAGGACTTATTTGCAGTCTTCTGGGGAGCCCCATCTGATCCAATTAAAGGAATACAGAAAAACAGGAAAAAAATAAGCTTATATCCAGAAGTGATGAAGCCCCAACAGATGAAAAAATATTTTTTCTGCAGAGAAAACTGATCCACACTACAGCGTAATTCTCTTGAGGAGCTACAGAACACATCGAGGCCAGGCTCTTCTTTTGTTGCAGTAACCACGAGACCAGATCCCTTTTCCAGTAAGTCACAGCTCTCTCTAAAGATCACAGATGAGAAGGGCCTGCCTTTGTCTGTCTCTCTCCTGGCTACCAGGCTGCAAAGAACACATTTTAGTAATCTCTAACAACAACATACAGCAATCAAAACAAGTGCTGAACAGCAACACCCAGGAAATCAAAGCTATCTACAAAAGCAGCCTGTGGGCCACAACATGATTTAGAATTCGAAACACCTTTTCTGATTCTGCCCCTAGAAACACATAATTGATGCAGAAATTATTCTAGTAAGATAGATGAATGCAGGAAAAAGGAATAAGGAAGGTGTAAGAAAGCTCCAGAATTAGTGTGGGCAGCATTCAGTCTGTTAGACTTCATTTGACCCAGTGAAATAACTTTCAGTGGAGTTAATTCAACTGCAAACAGTAAAACGTTAAAGTATAGGGGATACACAATAAAATGACAATGACACAGGTTAGGTCTATTTGCACAGGCCAACGCTTTCATTACAGTAAATATTTAGCAGCCACGCTGTCTTGCATGCAGAAGGTGGCTGTGGATAGGAAGCCATACTCTGGCCCAAGTGACTACAAGAGAAAGCAGCATACCTGGGAATGTCAGTGAAAGGTCAGAGCCAGTCTGTTAAACAAAACAGTCCCCTCACTATTCATGGCTGTTAGATAAGATCTTTAGATCCCTGACCGAACTCAGATGCTATATTCCATTCATAGAAAGGACTAAGGATTAAATAATATTTAATTCAATAGCTGCCAAAGCTTCTTCAGGAAGACTACTAAGACAAAAATGATCCTTTTTTTCCCAATAAAACAGTTGCTGTCGAGACTGTGGTACCTCATCCATTACTATATGTATTAGTAAAGACAATACATTAAAAAATACTGAAATAACATCACATAAAGAGACACACCCCATCTGGGATGTCTTTAGGCCAGGATATAATGTACATATCACCTTCAGATTTCCCATAGCTGCCCTGACAATCAGTGCCAAAACATCCTGGCGATCTCAGGCTGTAATCAGGGCTACTTCTTTAGACTTTACATAGATAAATCCTGTGAGCAGCAGCGTTTCACTTCCAAACTCTGAGGTCTTGCTAAGTATTTTTATTATTTATCATTATCTTTGCAGACAATGGTTTAAACCTTGTAAATGCTGCACCGAACAACTACAAAAGGTCTTTAAGATGCAAGGAATATAGGAAGATTTAAAAATACCTCTGCATTATTCCTAAGCTCACTTTGATTTGGTGTCCATAACAAGTAACTCATGAGAAGGAAATGCAATCTCTGTGCAGCGCTGCTCTGCAGTGGTCTCATCTGGGAGAATGTACCACCAGGCAGAACCATCTCCTGGAGATCTGCCCTCATTTTCTTCCTGTGAACTTGTATAAAATTGTCTCCACTCGACTGCCTCTGAATAATGTACAACAACAGATGAGCAACAGTGATTGCCAAGGGAGCTCCAGCCAACGGCAGCTCAGTGAGCCCACTGCTGTGCCCCAGCTTCCACAAGCATTCTGAGGGAATCAGAACAACACACGCTCAGTCAAGAAAGATTCAGATTGTTAAAAAATGCATGTGCCACAAGAACAAAGAACACCTGATAGTTCACTCAGGACTGAAACAAAATTCCCAAATCACCTTCTGCTCACAGTTTTCCTAACTAAAACCCAGGCAACTCCAAAACCTGTACCAGACATTACAAAGTAAATAAACTGTTTTTCCTGACTTTTATAACCCACTCGACTACTCTAGGTTACTTCATCCTTAGACAAAACTCTGTTTGGTGACAAACTTAATGAGATATTCTCCTTTTCCTCTTTTTTTTTTAAATAGGATTCAAGTGTTGATAGAAAAGCTGGATTTACACTCTGGAAAATTAAATCCATCAAAAGGGGAACATAAGATCCATTACACTTACACCCGAGCTGTCAAGACTGCCCAGTCAATCCACAGCAGCCCTGCATTCTTCAGGCAGAGGGAAAGGTGTATGTATCTGTCTCACAATAGCCTGAATTTGTACCAATATGAAAAGAACTACTAGAGGAATCACTGAAGTGGGTCACCTTTCTAGACAGAACCAGGTTAAGGTGTTTCAGCTGGGGAAGTTTACTCCCACACACAGCACCTCACATCAGTGAGACTGATCAGGTGTACATATGCAAAAGGATGAAAATTTCAGGAGAAAACGAAGGAGTCACCACAGCCATGAAAGAGAAAGAGCACAGCAGACATAACGTGCACCACAAGCTGCTTTGCTGAGCTCCACTCAGCTGTATTTGAGCTACACACAAAGCCCATGATGTAACTCATTCCACCTCAGACACGCTGAGTTAGGAGGCAGATGTGTCCCTTACTCAGTGTTCCATGAACAGACAGGATTTCCTCTGTAACACTGCCCCTCATTCTCAGCCACACTAACTTGCAGTGCTGGATCTCTCCTTGTATACTATGACTGTTCTTCAGCCTCTGAGAGAAATTATTCCTTCCTGAAAAGCATGGACCAGTATCACCTGTCTGCCCTGAAACCAAGAGGTAAGTCAGCCAGTTTACAGCAGAGGACAATCTCTTTCCATTACATCCCTTTACAAAACTCAACTCTGAGAGCTTGTCCCAACCCCTACCAAGATGTGGGCTGGTATTACTCAGTTTTCCTTGCCCTCTTTTCTTACTTCCCCATGTATTCCCCACACATGTATTTTTAAAATGCTGGTCCTGCTACCAAGGGCATTGTAGCTGCTGCATCTGCCTGTAATCTGTATTACATTGCTCAAGAGTCCTGCTAACACTCAGTGTAAGTTGTTACTGTGATACTACTTCTTTACATTGAGTCCTTATTACAGAGAAAAGAAGAAATATTACCTAAACCAAGAAAATAATTTCTGTCTCCTTATTTTGAAATTACAGTGAAACCTGAATAAGAGTGGGAAGAGGCTGTTTACACTGAGGCAAGAGTTCATCTGAAGCCAGGGACAGCTGGAGTTTTTCTAATGTGTAACTCCTTTACAGTGCATCATATGGTTGTGGGTGCAGGACTGCAACAAAAGAGATCTTTGACACATCAATTCCAGCTGCTAATATACAATCAATCTTGCTAAGAAGAGAATGGTTTATGTCTTCTAACTGACTTCGATTTCCACTTGAACCTAAAGTCTTGGTTTTTTTCCCATTGTTCATCCTGTCCTCCCATGAATCTGCTGTCCGTTTCCACTCATCTCTGCTCAAGCAAAGAATCATGGATTATGTGCTGGCCAACTGGTCACAGTGACAAGACTAGAAATGCCACTGGAAGCGAGTGTTTTCAGAAACAGGCAAATGCCTGCCTTCCACAGGGCAATGGTCCTTCCAGGCATTTGGGTTAGGCAGCAAAGACCACTCATGTAGCAGCCTGAAAGGCCTCATGAGATAGAACGTTCATGCCAGCAAAGCAAAGTGCAGCACCAGAGGTTTTGATTAAATCATGTAGATGACAATGCAGAATAAATTTAATCAACATTGCTTATTCCACAGTTTTCCACACGCTAGAAAACAGAGAGGAAAGAAATAAAAATTATGAACAGGCACTTCTTGCATTAGACAGGAATCTTTACACAAAGGCCAAATCACCAAATTTGCCAGAAATACTGAAAGCTGGAAATAATGGGAGAAATTAACTATTGCGAGTAAAACTCACAGCAATGCTTTCCCTAACCACAAACAAAACTTTGGGAGACATAAGCAAACTCCGTTTGGGGAGATGCTTTACTTCACATTCCACCCAAGCCTGACAATGTTGACTACAAGCAGCAGGCATATATTGATAGCATGTATTTAGGACAGATCCTGTTCTATGATCGCTAATCCAGTTCTCCTGCAAACTTGGAAAGTTCCATAAAACTTTTAGGGGGCTCCTGCAATCCAAAGAAAATGTGATAACGTACTTAAGGCTGCATGTCACTCCCAGACTTCCAATAACATCATAGTTCATTATCAAAGCAGCTGCTTATAAAGATATCAGCAAAAGGTGAAATTTTCAATGGGTTTCCCAGTGATGTCTGGCCATACCTTGCAGTGTGAGGGAGTACATTATGTGGATAGCAAGGTGTGTTGGGCACAGAACCCAAAATCCACACAAAACTGGTCCCACCATACACCTGTAGGAATCTGTTTGACAGTGCAGCACGGTATCTGGTGCCAGCATACTTGACTGTAAGAAGTCATAAATGCAACAACCACATCTGATGGTAGAGACAATTTGCAGACAACTGGCACGAGGCAGCCAAATGTCTCCTTTACAACAATGCCTAATCCACACAGCACTGTGGCAACAAAAGGAACTACAAGCTTTGCATCAGCATTCTGCATCTCTGCTCTGCCAAATGCTAACAGAAAAACCTGCTTGTTGTCCCTTCCATAGCAGCACCAAAACAGGACAGCATCTCAAATCCAACCCTGTACATGTGAAAGAAATAAAATAACCTTCAAAATCATCAAACAGACACAGCCTTGGAAAGAACTTGAAAGGAACTAGCAGAACGCTATGACAGTATCACTCAGAGAGGCTATCAAAATAACCATCCCATTCAAGGGCTCCCCTCAGCCTGATTTTATATGCTGAGGCAAACTGGTATTGGAGTTGAAATGCTACAAAGGACTCAGAATGACCTACTTTCACTCTCTACAGGCTAAGACACACTGTAGTCCCTACTAATAATATATACACTTCAGTTTAAATCATGCGCTATAATCTGAACATTGCTTCAGTCCTCAGAGTAATAAAAAACTAGTTTACAGAACCATACATGCAGCATTTCAGATGCTTGCCACAGACTCACAAGATGAGGCTTGATCCTAAAGAATGTGTTCCCTTTGTGTTGACTCCTTACTGAGGTGAAATCTCCTTTAGTGAGTTTGGCAGATTATGGCACAAGAACCCCCACTCTGCTCTCACAGGTTATGAGTTTTGTAGATACGATGTTGTTAAATTCAACAATGCATCCTTTGTGTTCCACTAAGGTCTTCATTAACATTAAGAAAATCTATTCCCATTCCATTACTCAAAAGGTATATGGCAAGGGAATAAATGTGACAGCTTTACCCTAACCTGTCAAATCACTGTTTGCTCCTGATACCCAAGAACCTCACACACACACCCCTCCCCATCTTCCAGACAAAAGAATTCCAAAATGTTTTCAAAACTCTAGATAATGTTTTGATTATACTAGTTTAACTTCTGACCAGAAGCAAGAAGCACATGGATTCACAGGAGTAAGTGTGGATTACCTCTCACCAGCACAGGTTGCTAGAAATGTGTGCGAACATCCATTATGAAAGTAGGCAAGCTTTTACTCTGTCTTACCGCCCCCCCCCAAAAAAAAATAAAAAAAAAACACAAAAAAAACTTCAGATTCATCTGGCCAGCCCACACGATAACAGTCCTGACTACTTTTGGGCGTCTCCATACTGTGAAATAATCCAGGAACAACTGATCAGGCATGTGTAATTTTCCAAAGCAAAACAGGAACCAACTGAGGTTATCTAGGCAAAAGATCAAGAAAAATTCAAGCAGCAAACAATGTACTTCCAAGCCAAACAACAATCAAGGTTCACAGAGCCTCTCTGAGAGCTTGGCCTGGGGAATAAACCCCTTGCTTAGTAGAAAGAGGCCTGTCGACTCAGCACCATGAAATTGAATAAAACCTCTCTTTGTGGCAGCATCCAGGGGAGAAGGACAAAGAGTCTCTGCCACCACAGCGCTTCTGAATGACAGAGGCCTCCAGCACCTCCAGCACTCCTCCCACCCACAGCAGAATCCCAGGAAACTGAGTGCTTATTCATGACTTGGGCTCTGTCCATTTTCTGAGTTTCCCTCTACATCCTCCAATGCCGACTATTTAACAATATCTTCTTTTAGCTCATCTTTTGTTTGCCACTTCCGCATTTAATTGCAAGTTCATGGGTATAAAGTGGCCTGAACAGCTGAACTCAGTCATCCTGATTTGAAGGCTCCCTTTCCTCATAAAAGGGGAAACAGTTCTTTCTCTGTCTTTCTGTCTGTCTTCATTTCCCTTTCCTTGGCCACTTCTCCCTTCCCCCTCCAACCCAGCAATTTTTCTCTTTCCTGTTCCCTTTCCCATCCTGTATTTCTTTCTGTGTCTCCCTCTAAATCAAACTGATAGTTCTCAGAGATGTTGATGTGTGCAGGAAAGGGAAAGCAAAGCTCTCAAACATTGGCACCTGCCCTTAAAACGGCTCCCAGGCTTCTGCAGCCATTTCTAGTCTGTGTCACAGTCTGCAGAACAGAACAACCCCCCGCCGCCCCTCATGCCGAATGCATGCACAGACGGCTCGCGTGATAACAGAGCTCTCTGATAACAAAACCTCTGCAAAGGTAGCAGATCCTCTGTCTTGTACAGCAAGTTTCAAGGGAAAATCTGTATACTGAAGCTGTAACTTCTGCATCAGTTAACTGGGAGGAAGCAGCAGCACAGATAAACAATGCACTTGAGCTCCCCATTACAACATGAATTCTGACTGCACTGATGTCACCTGTTCTCACTCACTGGGCAAAAGTAGTTTATTAAGACTGTAGTGTGCAAAAAAGAAAAAAAAAAGAAAGGTAATAAAGATGGCAACAGGAGTCAGCTTGAAAGAACCTACGGTCCGTGTTGGCCTGGTTTTGACTATTACCATGCCAAAAAGGGGGAAATCTGGTGCTAAAACCAAGAGCCATAGAAAAACCACCACTGCCCTGTGAAACCCGCGACACAAAACCCCAGAGCTAATTAGTTAATTGGGCCATATGATAAGCAAAATTTCACCTCTTTCTGCCCTCTTGCCTCTTTCCACGCTCCCCAGACACCTACAATACCATGCTTTTATGCAAAAATGAAAACTAGCGGGAAATGGAAGCGCAGAAACTAGCTATGACTTCCCTGCTAATAAGAACAAAAATTATTAAAGCTATCTTTGTGTTGTATTTCATTCCAATTAGTTAAAAAGCAGTGCAGAATGGAGGAGATCTTCTCAACAAGGGTTAGTACAATTGTGAGTGTTCTGTTTTGAGAAAACACAGTGGTTTATATTTTGAATGTGGCTGTTTGAGCCAATATTGACATGGAATTAAAAAACTCTCCCTGATTTCAGAAATCTATGTGATTTAAAACAAACCTGTGCAAAGTTCGTTCAGCACTACAATGCACAAGATACAAAGGACAGGTCCACATCCTAAATAACCACCTTGGCACTCTGCTGACCTGAAGATGACTTGAGGCAGTACAGTCATCCTTTTGCAGAGCGGCACAAACACCAGGTTAACAACAAGGTAACACCAGCAGGCAGGATGATCAGTGTGCTTGTCCATTTGCTCCCTGTGCATGCAAACACTCACCTCTCTGGACTGTGAGTGCTCGTGACATGCGTACAAGTTTTCACATTTCCAGAAGTTCACGCAGAGGGCAGGGACAACAGCAAATTCCTCCAAGGAACAAACTTCAAAACTGCTCGCAGTTAACATCATTCCGTTGTCAAAAGACTTTTTAACAACTTGTTACTGCTGGGATGGTAGCTCTTGTAAGACAGATGAGACAGTTCTAACTTCTCCCAGTCCTGCATACCAATTTTATCCAATACTTAAGTAGTAGTGCACAAATACCAATGGTTTTTGGTGTCACAACTTCTTCCAGAGGCTACTCTTATTAACATGTTGTCTGAAGAAACATGCATTGCTCTGGGTTGGAAGGTTATGGAAACAACTGTCAAAAAGCTGCAACACCAAAGCAAAGCAACAGAACAACAATCCTGCTGCAGCAGAGAGCTCCAGCCTCTTTTACCAAGCACCTAACACACTGCTGAAGTTTTACACCCACTGAAACAGAGAAGCCAAATTGCCTCAACAATCCTACACACCAAAGCACGTATCTGTTTAGTAGTTGTCAACAGTGGCTAGAGGTTGCCTCAAAGAGGCTTTGGGTCACTGTCCTATGTGTTCTGTGCAGTGTGACACTAACACTCAAAAGCAGGTTTTGCCAAGTTCTGTTGGCCCTGAATTTGTGGAAGGTGATGATAAAGTATTTCTGGTTTGCAAGCCTTTTTGACACTGCAACCACTGTGATTTGAAAGTTCATGACAAAAGCCATTTGCATTATTTTTTTCCACCCACAGTCACTAGTTACTCAGTCTCCTCAAAGCCAGCTACTAATGGACTTAAATGTATGGACAAACCAGAGCCATGTCCCTTGGACAGGCACAGTTTGGGCATTCCACAGAAGATGACAATGCCACCCATGTTCCTCCTGCTAATCTGCCAGCATGATTTCTGCCTGGAAGAACAAGAAGCAGAGTGTGTTAAAACTGTTGATTATGGACCAACAAATGAACTACATGACAAATGATACTGAGCAGAGGCCTATCAACCAGGAGAGTTTAGCTGCCTTTAAAATCAGAAGGGTGTCTGGGGGTTGGGACAGAGGTATTTTAATTCTTTGCCTTTTGAGTTCTGAAACTTTCAGTGCTCATACACTGATTCCACAAGCTGGTCTCAATTTGACTGAAGCACAGACTTCACCATACTCCATAACAAACCTCCACTGTACAACTGTGGAGTTCTTTATTCAGAGATACAACTTCGTAAAACTGAAGCTGTAAGAGACCTCCTTATGGCATTGTGTGATAATCTGCATGCTTAAGAAAAAAATGCTAAGGTACACTAAATGCCAAAGAATTTTTGTTTGCCGGTTTTAAGAACCAAGGAAGGTAAGCACATAAAGAGATAACAGAATGAGAGAAAAGAAAAAGAGGCAATACAAATTGCATGAGATTAAGTCCCCAAGAGAAACCAAGAAGGACTGTGTGCAAGCTGCGAGTGGGTAGCTGGGATCCCCCCAGGCAGTACAAGTACCATCAAACGCACTGGCACTGAGAAACCCCATCCCCTAGTAAAGCTAGAAGTACTGTCACATGTCTCTTGATACAAAGCTAGTAATTACTACTAATAGTATCATTAATTGTCATTTACTACAGATCATAAAATAGTATTTTTTTCTTATCAAGCTCAAAGGGCACTAAGTCTTTCAGAAACAATTCTGACAACAGCACGTAAGTCTAAGCAGATTTTAGACACTACCTGTGCTGCTGTGGCAAACAAAAGGATCCAGTTCCACTGACTCATGGCATTTAATGAAGCACAACTTTGATACAGCAAAAATAACCCAAGAATCCTGAAAGGAGATCTCCCAAAAACAGATGATCAGGCATATGCTCAGGCAGATCATATCTTGCAAACAGATTTCAGAAGCAGACTTTAAAAAACAGCACCATCTGGATCAAATTTGCAATTCTATCCATAAATAAGAAGGGACAGCTTATGGCACCATTGCAAGCGTATTTATAAAGTGTGGGAATACCGGGCTGTGAGGCAAGAGTGCTAGGGGGAAATACTGTCTACAGGAGCGAAAAATGCAGCTGGAACCACTAAGGAAGTGGAGTGAGGAAGCCACTTCTCAGCAAAAGAAAACTATCCAGGACAAAGACGAGTGGAAATGAGGCAGCTGGATGCCAAGAATTTAGAAAAAGGTGAAGCCAGCAAGGTTCTGGAGCTAAATTGTAACTTATGAACAAGGGCAAAATTCTTTTGACTGCACAGCAAACTTCCTGTCTACTATGGTGCTCTTGTGTACAGATAGATAGCAGAGCCAGACATGC
Source organism: Struthidea cinerea (assembly GCA_013397865.1). Lineage (NCBI taxonomy): Eukaryota > Metazoa > Chordata > Aves > Passeriformes > Corcoracidae > Struthidea > Struthidea cinerea. The sequence continues at coordinate 364,629 of VZTI01003341.1, forward strand.
AGGGAAAGCTGACAGTGTCTGGTTTCCCCAGGAGAACCCAGAAAGAGAATTTCAGTGTACAGCTGAAAACAGTCCAGTGATTTATATCTTTGAGAATCCAGGCAGACAAAGCACAGTGTTATTCTTTTGGCCCAAGTGACTAGCCAGAAATGTGGGGGGATTACATGCTATCCCAGTTAGAATGAGAAAGTTCTTAAACAAGTTAGGTAATTTTGCTTCAAATGACAGAGGATATTAGTATTCTGACAGTCATGAGTTTGACAGTCTGACAGTCACAAATTTATATTGTCATATTCTGGATGCCACAGAATCTTCAAGTCACTGTATTTTCAGGACATATTTGGAACAGAAATAAAACAAATTACCTGGTAAAAAAAGATGACTTAGGCAGTAATTTTACATTATTAACGTCTCCCAAATGTGAAACACCCACCCAGTATCACAGGATGTCCCCCATAGTACCTTTCCTACCTCTGGTAACAGCCTCATAAAACTGGATTTCACATTTTTACCTTAGTGAAATTCATAGTTCCAAGATCACTTTTGTTTCACTCTTTTTTTTTTCTTAAGAAAGAATCCACACTTTTAATGTGTCTTTAGGGATTTATTCTGTTTTTAAATATGCTTGGCTTTTGGAGAAGCCAGGGTAAATTGTTTGGATTGACTTACAAAGGTAAGTCACATTTACTTTCCACATAAGAACTGGAACGATTTAGGACTTCAACACCTCTTTTCTTGGTTACCCCTCTGCTGCTGGAAGCTACTGTCCCTGCTCTCAGCCAGTTTATGTGACCTATTCCTCTGCTTCAGCATAGTGCCAGCTTGCTCAGTTCAAGGTACCAAAGAAATGCCTCAAACTAAACTTCCTAACTTTTCACTCGGATATATTAAAGAGCCCTCACAAATTTCAATGAGATCAAAAGGATAAGGGTTATGAATACATAAAATCAGGTAACAGGAAATAATCAGTCAGGAAACCTGCCTAAAAGCAATTTCAAGTCTTTGACTAATCCTCTCCACTGTTTAAAATCAAAGAATGAAGGAAATCAGGACTAAGAGAGACCAGAAAGCCACTCTAACTGAGGAAGGCACACAGCATCTTTTACACTTCTTTCATCAGTCCGTTTCATTCATTCTCAACAAGAACTAGTTTCAGACACCTTTTCAGCTGGAGCAATCCGAATTCATTCAAGTTTTGCTTTAGAACACTCCTGTTGTTCATGTTCTGCCTTCCTTGTCCTCATACATGATGCCCATGTCTGCCAACAGAGATGCACAAAGCCCAGACTATGGCACTCAGCCGTTTGATTGGTACACTGCGAACCCCACGCTCATTTCTGAAGGAGCGGAGCCAGGGCTGCGTACGCAAACTGGCCCAGCATCCAAGCAGGACATCCTTGGTGGCAAATCCAGACAGGAAAATATGGATTGGCTCCTTGCTTTTGTGTACAAATGCTCAGGATACAAGCAGGACAGGATATGAAGTAGCATGTCAGACAAACGGCTTTTCAGTTGCTTTTGAAGGGAACAGTAGATCTCAGTTCCTGGAGTCTACTCATTGGATTTTTTAGCCTTTTTCTTCTCTTTTCAAAAATCCTCTCTTTTAGTTCGCTTCCAGGGGCTTGCCTATACCTTACTGTGCCTACTCTTGGCTCTGCTATAAGCACAGCTGTTCTCCAACACAGCAAGCTATCACCTAGAAATCAAGAGAAATGCTTTCTTGTTGCTCCCTCATACCTGGCCCTTGGAACAATTATCATATTCTGCTTGAATTATTTGTCTCTGAAGAACTGGGGGCCTCAGATTCCTCCACTCATTTATAGATTACATTTTTTCCTCTTAAAATTCAAAGCAGCAGGGACTGAAGTTCCTACTGTGTTCCCACCACTGAAGCGAATCTATATACCTCCCTGGCATTTTATTTAATGAAAGATTTGCATGGTATGAAAAAATAGCAGGTTTTTCTTGGTTCATTTTGATGTTTTTTCTGAAGAAACAGCCACTGCAACTGTAGAATTCAAAACCTGGAAAGCAGATATGAGCTGCTAAGGAGGAACAGCTTCATCTAATATTTAGCATCCCACTCTTTATGCAAGAATACCCTACATAACTCACTTCAGATTCTGCCGAGACTTCCAGCTCATGCATGCCTTAGCAGTTGTACTACACATCAATAGGTTATACGTTTGGAGATATCACTGCTATGTAAACTCATTGAGACTCCACTCAAATCAGTAATAGACAAGAATTCACCACAAAAAAAACAAGAACCCGATAATTTTGCTATAGCCTAGAAGGTACCTCCCATTAATAAACAGGCAAAGTATATATACACGTACAGATATGTATGTGTGCGTGTGGGAGGTACTATTCTGGCATAAGTTTTAGAAACTAAAAACTGAAACACATAGAAAGCAGGAAACTGCTCCAAACTAGCAGCAATTTACTGCCAAACAAGATTTTTAGGTAGGACTGTGCAAGTATTGTGGTCAGGCTTCATCACTTCTCTTCCTGGGCAGTAAGCAGGGTGCAGACCCTTCTGCTCAGAGCATGCAGCCCCAGGCCCTGTGCAGGTGGGGGCTTGCACACAAGACCTCTTATTGCGCAGGTACAAACCTAACAGAATCTCATTCCTCTACTGTTGCATATTCCTCCGTTAATGCACAAAAAACAAATTTCAGAGATGTTGTGGAAGTATTAGCACTCCTGCATTTGTAATACTGCCTGCAAAGTTAAGTTTTTACATATATACACAGACTATAAATTCCACTGAATCTGAAACACATAAGACATTATTTTTCTAATCTGTTCTCTTGCCATCTTCTTTATGTCTTTGGGTATATAATTCCCTCGTAAGCCAAATGACCAATAAACTTTACATAAAGGGAAAAGAAAACATACTTTATTTCTCAGCAGCTCATAACCTTCTGTTTATCACCTTGAAAGTTAAAATAAGACTAGAGTCACCTTGAAAATAGTTATTTTATACTAAAATCGCTATTACGGCACCTCCAATCAAAGCTGGCAAATGAAGAGTAAGGGCAGATGAACCCTCAAAAAAGCGGTTTTGTGCAAATAACACCAAAAATAATAAAGACACCTGCTGCATAGATCTGAAGACTGAATTAATAACTTTTCAGCATTCTCCCTTAATCCTCAATCAGGAGACCTTTGTCCATTACTTTCGTCAAGTTCTGGACCCATGGAAACTTTCCCAGTCGATGTTATACCAGATACACTGGTATCTCTCTTCTCATACTAACACTCCCCTGCCCATACCCGTATCTTCTTCAAGAACAGACAGAACATGGAGAAATGGCATTTCATGGTTCCTCTCCATCTCTCTCCTGAAATATATTCTTCCTGAAAACAATGAGAACTTCTTCAATGGGTATGAAATATTGGTATGCACAACATGCACAACTCACACAGATGTCAGTGCTGATTAAAGAACAATGTGGAGAGAACTGGCATTTCACCATGTCTGAACTTCACACTTGAAACTAATCTGAAATTGATATGCATCTTTTCTCTTCCTTCTCCCTCACTTCTGCAATCATAATAACTTCACCAAAAAGGGCAAGATGTGATAGAAGGATTGTCTCATCAGGCAATGAGTGCCCTTTTCAGAAGTGCTGTTAAGGAGATCTGCATATAACCAAACCTTTTTCTTCCAGGTACTCCAAAGCAGATCACCCTTTTGGAGAGGCATCCCAGAATTCTGACAGCATCACAGAGCCTCACATGAAGTATGTGCAGGAAATCATGCTGAGTGTCTGGGATTGTGTGTACCCAAAAGCTTCTAAAGGCAGCAGAGTTTCCCCAGAAAAACAGACAAGTTTGACAACTGAATATCATAGTACCTAGACACACAACAGACAGGGAGATTTCCAACTAGCTCCTGTCACTGCCTGATGTTTAGACTGCTGGGAAGGAGAGACTTGTCTTTCTTTAAGAAAAGATTTGTATAATGATGAGTGAAGGCAGAAATTATTCACTTAGCCAAATTTCACTTAAATGCACATTAGAGCAGACAGGTAATACAGCTTTAAATAAGAAGCTTTGCAGTGAAAAGATTGTGAGATTTCTGTCACTGGTGCCACAGCTGGTATATCATAAAACAAAAAAAGGACGCTCAAGCCCAAATTACTCCCCATACACACACGCACAAAAAACCACATAGGAAATATTTTCTCATTTCATCCAGAAGTCTCAACCCTTCTGACCAATTCCACCAGCTCAGCTGAAACTTGCTTACACAGCAACTACAACAAAATAACATAAGCCTTAGAAAACAGAAACAGACTAAGACAGTACATTTCTCTTCCTCGTTTGAAACTGCCACTCAAATATCATCTGTATTTAACATTTCTTGATTCTAAAAATCAAGGTAAGTGCCTAATCCTCAACCACTCCAGCTGCCATCCCACAGTCAACTACAAACTGTTAATTAATGTGCATTTGGGCTAAGGACTATGACTCTCATTTGCAAACTGATTTAAACAAGATAACTGAAGCAATTTTTGTCCTCTATTCTGTTCCTTCCTCTCCTGAAGGCTAGACCTCTGTTTCTGACAAGACTGCACAGAATGTGCATCTGTTGCTTAAACACTGCCCTCTACAACTCAACAGTTATACATTTAAACAAACCACTGCAGCCTTTAATCTGCTTTTATACAGAAAGCTGTAGCAGCTGAGGATACAAACCCAGACACCCATTCACACTGTGAGACTTTACCTCCAAGCAATGGGGCCAAGCAAACAGGCATGGCAGTAACTGGCATGGTCACCTCACTTTGACACGCTTGCAAACATAAATCAAAGCTTTAAGCAGTAAGAGTGAAATTGGTGGGAATATCTTCTGGTTTGGTCTACTGTACTCTAAGATAATTAAGTGAAATATGGATTCCAGGATAATGGCATATCACATACACCAGTATTTCCAATTGTTTGCAATGGCCAATACTGAAATTATGATCTCAAAGTATGCACAATATTAATGTTGTGTTGTGCCCTGTGTCAACCAGTCCTGGTGGACCTTCACCTGTCCACCTCCTTTGAGCCATGCAACAGCAGCACTGCCCTGCTCCAGCAGGAAGCTGAAAACACCATGTCTGCTCTTTTCTTTCCCCTTGTACAAAGGTACTTGCACACCACCTCATGAACTGCTGGAGTGAAGCAGAACAGAAATATATTGTGGGGACAACCGAGAATTTGTGATGTGCGACACAAGATGCAACAGGATGCTGTAGTGGTGCAGGGATGTAGAACTGAGGAAAGCAGTCGAACCCCACCTCGTGCTATAGCACCCACCAGACCAGGTGTCTCAGTATAAGTCTTGGTTTCCTAGACAGATTACATCAGCTGGCGTGTGAGAAAAGGCAAGTAGTGTTCCTATGAGGGCATTACTCCACCTCTCCACGCACCGCTCTTGCTCAGAATCTCACCAATCTCTTATGCAAATGGTTCAACGGTCTCATGATTTGCAGAGATGTATCATGCTAACTTTTTTATTTTGGTACTGGGTTAGTTTGAACAAAGTAGTCATGGCCTCCCAGAGTCAGACTTGGTAAACAAAAATTTTTTTATATGAAAATAAGGAGAATTTTTAAGGACCTAACAAGGGTTGACCGAAGAGGTATCTTCAAAATTAATCAAAAGGAAGGAGGTGAAACCTTAGAAGATCAAAATTGTGCAGAGGGGCACAAAATCTACCAAAAATAAATGCTCTTGTCCCAGAGGACAGGTTTCCGCCGTGAATTTGAGGATTAAAATACTTCTTCCATTCGCTTTCAAACTTCAAGTCTGAACCTTGGAGCTAGAAAATTACAGAGGAAGAAACTTCCTTTCTGTGGCATCTCTGAAGTTCCAGCTCCTCAGCAAAAAAAAAAAAGAAAAACAAGTGCAGAGAAGCCACACAAGTGAAATGTTCTAGATACTGACTTTTGTAACAACTTTTTCAAAATTTCACCTTGGATTCAGCTTGGCATTAGACAATTTTACTTTGCTTGTCCAGACTGGTTTTTTCTAGTGAATGCAGGGGCATTCAAACCCCTGTACAGCAGTACATTCAAACCACTGACATTTTCACTTCATTTCTGTCTTTTACACCCTTTGTGCTCAATGTGCGTTTGATTGCAGAACTCAGGCTTGCACTTACTGCTTTAAAAAGTACTTCTGCATAGTGTTGAGAAGGATTTGTTTCAGCAGCTAGCACACAGACTAGGCAAGTGTGAAACCAGATGTCCAAGTGCTTGCACTTGGACTTGCCGAGACTTTAGCATGAGCACAACTGTTCAGACAACTGCCACTGAGTAATTCTGAGACCTAACATAGCTTCTTTGTTTACATTTTTACTACTCCCTGAGAGTATTGGGAAAGTGCTGACTGGCAGTTCCTCAAGGGCCAAGACTTACATTCTACACCTTATATTCACACAGGACTTTGGCAGGAAAACTCTCCCAGCACAGTCTCTTGCATCCAGCAGAGGTATTCCCAGAAGGGAAAACTGTTAATGCCTCCCATCCCCATGGATTCTTTGTCTGTGCACAGAGACTGCTTCTGGTTATGCCTAACAGTCCCCCTGAAATTGAGCTAAGACCACCAATTCATCGAGCACTAACTGCCAAGGATGTGTCAGCTGGTTGCCAGAAGACTGAATTGAAGAATTAACATTTTTGTTGCACTTTTTCACAAAAAAAGTCACATAGTTTATGTGACATTTTTTGCTCTGCTTTTTCTCCTAAAGGAGGTAAGAAATGGAGACAAGGCTCTGTTAGTTACTTCACCTGCAACTTCTGGACAACGCATTTTGCCTTTCTGCACCTCAGTTTCTCCATCTGCTAAATACTGGTGCTCTATTTTGAGATGATCCAGCCTAAAAAGTGCTGCATGAACCAGTATCTTTATTCTTAATGCACTTCAAAACAAAATTTTCTTCTTCTCTAAGTGAAATAATCTGAAAAGTTTCCTTCCACTGGATTGAGATGGTTTTTGATACCATGCTGCCCCAGCAGCTCACCCAGAGCCACATTAAAAGAGAACTGATGTCACGCAGCCTTGCCTCCACACACCACCTGGACATGGCAACTGCTGCCACTGCAATTTCATTCTTGCTTGCTGTTTGCAGATTTCAGTTCCTCTGGCTGTGTGCTGTAAAAATTTTGATTCATACTTTACTTTCCAAATATTGGGGCTATTTTTCTTTTCTTGTGCAATTGCTTAAGAAAGATGGCCTGTATTGTGCAAAAGGATCTCTTATGACACAGCACATGTACAGTACAACAGACAAAGCCCATTAAGAGCCTGCCTGTTCTTTCTAGCTTTATTTCACGTCAAGATGCATATTGTTTTTCAATAGGGAAGAAAACAGCGGTCACAGTAGAAATACCAGATGTACCTTGCTGTTCACATTCTACAAGCAGAGGGTGCTGATACTGCAAGGTGACAAGCACCTGCTAGAACAGACTGAGCTTTCCCAGCTCCTCCTGGCTTCTGCACTCCACGAGATGAAGTCTGTAGAGGTAGCAGAATCCCCAAAAGGTGCTCTACCAGACATCATGCAAAACAGAGTATCACCCTACATAATCCTTCTTTTTTAATTTTCCCTCTGCTACTTATAACTGCAGAAAACTTCCAGCACCCTTCACCAACAGACCGATCCATAGAGCAAAGTTTCATCAGCTTGATCTGTTCACCATGCCAAAAATCAAGATGAAGCTGAGCACACTTAGAGAAAGAAAGGCTTGTTTAACAGTCAAAAAGAGGAAAACGCACATTTCTTCAGGTACCGTTTTGCTCACTGAGTAATTGCCCCATTTGGCAAACATACAAAAAACCCAACCCAAACCAACAACAAAAATCAAAGCCATGTAATAAAAACTGTGCACAATCGTTAATTTGTAACAACAGGAACTGCCCACAGCTGATTTTTTCAGAGAACCACCACAGCTGGTGAATAGTGAAAGATTATGTAGTGACCTGTTCTAATTACAGAAGTATTTACTTCAATACAGAAGTATTGATCTGTGCTTCTTTTTGACTCCTTCCATTCATCTAAAACCAATACTCTTTCCAATTGCATTTAATTCAAAAGCCTAGATTATACTTTCAATTCAGTGGTCCGGTTTTGTTTCTAAATGCTTTTTGCTCCTGTTTCCTAACTTCTAAGTGCAGTTATTCTGGCAAATGCTTCTTCTAAGTGTTGAAGAATGAATGCACAGAAGTGAAAAAAATCATCTACAGTAAGATTACCTGTCCTTGCACAAGGGCTTTGCAATCATTGGAAAGGAAGGCAGTAGCAAGCAAGAACATGGAGGCAAAGCCATAGCCAGAAGCCTGAATACAGCACAACCCTAGAAGTTCAGTGCTGACAAAGCTGAAGGCCTACTCAGTAAAAAGCCCAGCAAAACAGGTACTGCAACACTCAGTGCACTGTATTTCCTGTTCCCTGTACCATTTAATGACTAAGTTAAAAATCCTGCAGTACTTTTGTCTTGTACAAATAATTTAATTGGTAAATCTCATTTCTCAACTATACCTCCCAAAAATACTATCTTTGATCCATATAGCCTAAAAATCATTACTTATTTACCAACAAGTTTTCAGAACACATTCTCCTCATGTGAACAGACGACTTGTGCCAGCACCGAGGAGGGGACACGTATTTTTAACAGTGGCGGCTTCCCATGTACATTTTTAAGAGCCAACAAAGGAGATAAACTCCGTGGAAAGTGTCTCCCCAACATGCATCTCTCCTTTTCCTGTTGAGGGATCATGCCTCTGACAAACCAATGCTCAAAGCAAACACACTTCTGCAGCTCTCTTTGGAAAACTTCCCCCACTGTTCTGCCCTTAGCGTCTTGTCAACACCCTCTCCTCACAAACAGCTGCTTCCCATCTGAACTGCCTTCTGAGCACAGTTTTAGTAATACAACAAACAGAACCACCAGCACCCAGAGGGATATAAGCTAAAAAATTATATCCAGGTGTCCAGTGATTATCATTTGAAGCCTTTGATTTTCTCCAATAAAAAGGGAAGTAAATAAAAGAGAAATGATCAAGCACCCTTCATATGAAGGACCAAAGTACTTTCAGTCTTTCAGTACTTTCAGTACTTCAGTCAATATCTCAGCTGACAACTGTCAGTGGTGACACCAAATTAGGTAATTAACATCCAGTTCCTTTTCACGCTGCCCTGAAGTAGTCGACAGCCATTCAAACTGTATTTCCTTTCTGTCTCCTCCTCCACAGATTAAACAAAATAAAAGATCTCAAGTAATGATGGCAAGAGTCAATAATGACAAAGGAAGGCTGAAGAACTAAGCCTAAGTTCTTAAGGACTAAGAACTAAGGAAGTTCTAAGGAAGGCTGACAGAACGTATTTCTAGCACTTCTGGCCTGGCACCTAGAATTTTCACGTAACAACAAAGCATCAGAAATAAAACCAGCCTCAAGGAAAAGCTAGCACTGGGTCTGGGTATGAGCTCCCATCTACCAGAACCCTACTTTAGCAATAAATGCCAGAGCCTGGGGTGGGACCTGGGGCCATGCCTCCACTGGTGAGCCCACAAGGCCAGGACACACGCCTGAGCCTTGCAATTCTGGGAGAAAACTGGGAGAATGTTTCCTGGCATGCTCTGACCTGCGCCTTCTAGCATTCTCACAAACAATTCTCAGGCATGGTGCCAGTTAGGATAGGCCAAGGACCATTCCCAGTAGGTAGTCTTAACGCAGCTATCCTGCTTTGAGACTCAGAGTTCAATGGTACAAGACAGGACCAGATCACGCCAGCTGGCCACAGGGCCTAAGAGTAAAGCCTGGCACTGTTTTGTTTACTACATTTGTAGCTTAAGTCTCTTGCTTAACAATACACGGCATTAACCACTGATCAGCTCTAACAACACAGATAAACTTTGGCCATGCCTTCTCCTCTGTGACCTACATATTAAATAGCACACAGCCGACTCATGTATACCTACATTAAGCTTGTCCATTTTTCCCACAACAACATGGATACTATTTAAGAATCAGGTTTGCAAGTCCAAAAAAAATTTATAACCTTCTGTTACTGCCCCTTCATACAAAATGGAAGGGGCTTCTTTAGTCACCTAGTGATGAGGCTAACAGCCAAGGCTCCCTGAGGTGATGCATTCAAAGCAGTTGCCAGATTAGACAGAAAGTCCCATGGGACCGGAGACTTTGCTGTGTAGCTGAAACCCACCCACCTGTCTGAGATAAGAATTTGCATTTTAGTGAGTTCTTATCAGCAGTCTGCTGCCAAAGAAAGGCCCTCCACCAGTGACACACACACTTTGAGTATCAGGAAACTCCTCTCATTGTCAGCTTCCTCAGCATCCAAAATAATCACTGAATGCAACGTTTTATGTTTTCCCCTCTTTCCTGATAAGTATTTCCCTCATGTATCCCATGACAGGTTGTTCCAAGTTACCCAAACCACGCCAGAATGCCAGAAGCATGCGCAGGCAAAACTTTCAAGACAAAGGTGTTATCACTAATGTGATTTACTGTAGACAAAAGAAGGTGTAAAAGGATATGGATGATGCTGTTAGGCTTTTTTAAAATCTAAACCCATTCTGTCATGTACAAAGGTAGTAAACATCTGGCAGACATCCAGTAAAATGAGACTCATGGGTTTAAAGCTGTTTCTTAGTAAATTGCTCAGATCCCAAAGATAAACATCACTCCTTGGTGGCAAGCTCAGCAGTCAGGGTCACTGGTGCAAAGGACTGCAGCAACCTCTCTGTAAAAGAGGTGCTCTCAGGGAAGGGGCAAGCATTGTGCCTCTCAGGGAGCAACATTTGCTCACTGTGATACCCTGGGCCAAGACACGTCAGCAGAAAGGATGTGGGTTCGGTATCACTAGCAGCGGCTCTGGTTCACAACTAAACCAGCACCCTGATTTGTGCAAGGCAAACTCCTAGCCCAATCACATCAAGTTTCACACCCAAAACATACCGTCAAACAGTTCCTAATACATGCTTGAGACAGGAGCCCTGGAAATGTTGGTCCTATCACTTAGCTAGTGGCAACTTAACAACTGACAAATCCACAGGAAATATATAATCAGCACTCTGCCTATCAGATTGTTTGCTCCTTTTTTTTTTTTTAACTGAAAGTGTATTACTGAGCCAAATAAATTATGATTAGTCTAGAAAGGTTTTTTAAAGACTAAACAACTGCACTTGTTTAAAAAAAAGTGTCCTCATTTTAGATAAGCAAAGTGGTTTGGGAACCAAAAATTAACCTGTTGGCACAAGAACTGACTGCAGCAAAACCAGAAGTACAAAATGAAAGTCAGGTTGAGAATGGTCACAAAATTTACTCCATGAGTCATGAGACATCAGATTAATTGCAACAGGTATTATTTCTGTGGCTGATATGCTTCCATAAAAATAATTTCAGCAATGGGAGCAGCAGTGAGAATGACCCAGGTATCCTCACATGAACCTAAATGTCCCTGTAACTCAGTTCCACAGTCCCATCATCTCAGTAACCATACTCATCTTTATTTAATCAGGGTTTAGAAATCTATTGCCCACTCTGCAACTCAAAGATACATGACATAAAATTGTCACTGTTTCCAGAACTGTAGGCAGTGACATTGCCAGCCAGTTTGTATCAAGTTCTTGTGCCCATAACACTGGGTGAAAGGGCAGACAGGCCTAAGACATAAGCCTCACAACGCCAAGAACAGTCAATATCTGTCTTTCTGTCCCTGGGTTTGAAGGGGCCTATCAGAGCAACATTCAGCTTTGGGCAACCAGTGTCTCATGGCCTGACATATGGCATTCAGCTGTGTAAGCAAGGAGGAAGACTCATTAGGAAGGGTGAAGGAACTGTTTTCTCATCACAGAGCTGTTTTCTCTTACTCTGCTCTTGAGATCTGCAGTTCAAAGGGAGCCAAGGTCTCTTCAGATGAGTGGAATCTACAGCAGGTGAAGGTGATATGCAGAAGTCAGGTGTTTTAACCAGACAGCCACCCTAAGGTTCTGTCCCAGTACAGATCCACTGCAGTTCTCTATGTCTGCTACAGCTTGATTTAATCACACCTGCAGAGGTAGTTTGAAAGCTTTAATCACACCTGACTGGGTAATTAAGCAGTACTCTTCATCTGCAGTAATATTTAAATCCAAGATTTTGGTCAGATCTCAGGCATGCTGTTGGTGCAATTCCCAGTCCAAGCCTCAATCTGTGATACAGAAGGGAAAAGCAGTCAAAGGTAGTGTTCAGTCTGGATGAGATGGCTTTGCATGAACTGCGTTGCTCCACAAGGAAGCCGACTGAGAAACGACATGGTTGCTTATTTTAAATCTTTTCTTGTCTCTAGCTGTACTCACTCCTGGTAACCAGGACAAGCTGCCATTTGCACAGGAATTTCAAGCATCATCAAAATCAAAAGATACATCACCATTTACATCCTAAACCACACTACAGCTGTGCTTCCATTGCAGGCTGGAAATCCATTTGGGGAGACAAAAATAGAAAAGGGTTTCTACAGCTGGAAAGAAGAAATTCACACAGTCCCTTTATCTTTTCTGGCAAGTGCCTGAAGCAAACAATAGGCAGGCAACAGAAATAAGTAATTTCTTGAAAGCGTCGTCTGTCACAGACTCATCTGGGTGACCAAAGGCAGACACTGCACTTGGGAGACCCTGCTTTTCAAGTCTCAGATACCCTGTGTTGGATGCCTCTGGGACTGCCAGGATGTGCACATTGGAGAGCTGGCCTGAAAACACATCACTCTCTTCCCCTTAGGAGGGTTCAGTGTTGCACTTGCAGGGCACCCCTCAGAAGTCTGAATACCAGACTGCTCCCGTAAATGCTTTATGCCAACACCTAGTCACAGTCACTGGTGTGAGCAATGAGTTGTCCTCAAATGCAGGGACAAACTCAGACAAACCTTTCTCAAGGCTCTCCTGCGACAATAATACTCTGTATACTCTACAAAACCTGTGAAGTAATCCACTCCCTCACTTGGTACTGCTAAAACCTTGGGAATGTCTTGCACCTGGTGTTTTGGGCACTAGAGTTCAGGACACACATTAGAGAATCCAGGTAACAGCACAGGAATTACAGAAGTAAAATTAAATAGTTTTTGAGAAAGAAAATTTAAACAATTTGACAATATACCATAATCTGAAGCAAAATGTGAAAACATTCTTTAAATATTTAAGAGATTGATGCAAAGAAACAAAGAGCACTGCAAAAAAAGATTAGACATTATGTTAGGCATTAATAAGACCTTTCCAATACTAACAACATCTAAACACCAGGGTAAACCATCAGAAATTAAGATCTTTTCATATCAGAACAGGATGGAATAGTTTGTCAAGATTCTCTCCAAGGTTATGTTTCATGATTCTACGATACGATGTAAAAGTGAAGAATCACGTTTCCCACCCCTGCAAACCAGTACTCCTGCCTAGAGCAGAAATACTGTGTGACCTGGGGAGTGGAAAATTATCAAAGCTTTTAAACTTTTTTGCTTCCTATATTTAAACTATTTTGCTTCCTATATTTAGTCTGCTTCCTGCAAACACCAGCCAAAAATGTTGTAAAATCAAACATGCATTCAGCTATATACCAAGCAGCTCTAATATTCTGCTCTCTGTGATGCTTGGTTCACTTTTTTGATCCCCATGCCCTTTCCTACCAGAGCCCAGGGTCTCTGTCCCTCCCTTCCCTCAGCTCCCAGAATGCTATCGCAAGGGAGTTTTGTTGCAGAGGCACCAGCATGGCTCTGGGAAAGCCCAGGGAAGCCAAGCACTCCCTCCTCCCTCAGAGATCATGGCACATATTCAAACAACAACTGGCATGCCTGAAATGAGAGGGAGGGACAAACGGCAAAAGGGCTGATTGATCACAGCACAGCAACCAAGAGGAGGGAGAGATGCAGAGCCAGAATGAGGTCAGACACCTCATTCCGAAGGATGTAACAAGACCAAAGTAGGTCTGAGATAAAGGGTAACAGGGGTCAGATGCACACCAAGCTGGAATGAGTTAAGGGAAGCAAAGAGAAAATAGTTTTAATTCTCACCGGTATGGCAGTAAACTGGTGAAACTACACAGGGTATTTATTGATATTGTCTCACCATGGAAGTTCCGTGAGAGTGCAAAAAGTATAAACACCTTCATTCATATAAAAAATGTGCTGTACTCCTACAGAACTCTGATTTGTAAAGCTTCACTACAAAAGGCATGGGCTCAGCACACTTTTCACAGCAACACACTAAGCTCACACATCTTAGAGCAGGAGAGAACCTGGGTAATCTGGACCCTCCACCCCTGATCATAGACCTGTGGCTGTAAACTGGGCTCTCTAGACCACAGGGTCAAACGAATAAATACTTTCCGAGCTTTCTCTTTGCTTTGTTTTGCTTTTCAGTTTTTCACTTTTGCTTCATTTTTCTACATCCAGACTGTTTTCTTCACTTTCTTTCTTTGTATCCAGGGCAAAAGAACCTTTTAGTCTATTTGCATTTCAGCCTTTAGCAGCTGATTTTGCACTACACTTGGTCTAAATAGAAAACTCTACGAGCAGAATTGCCAACCCCGAATTCAAGAGTCATAACAAAAGTCCCTAAAAACTCAGGAGCATTTTTATTTTGCTAATGTTCTATCTTCAATTCATGTTTTACAACCAGAAAGGCTACAAATATGTCATTTAAAATGAAAGCTGTGATATTCCTCAATTTATGTACATCAGGAACCAGGCTTTTAAAAAAAAAAGTGCTCCATGACTTTAAAACTAAACAGAAGAACATCTTGATCATTTGCAGTCCTAACAACTGGCTATAGGTGACCAACTGACCCAAAATAACAGAACAGCAAAACCAATTTAGATCACTTCCAAACAATTTCCTTTCCCATCTCCTTCCTCTCCCCCAAATGCTCTTCTAGCTGTCTCGTAATAAAGGAGCAACATTACCCAAACCATATGGTTCACCTTCCAGAATCAGCATTTATCTGTACCTACTGAGGGTGAACAGGCAGAGAACAGGGTAGGACAGGAAACCACAGCTCACAGCTGAGACAAATGGTCTGTTTGCTACTCTATCAGAGCACCAGAGCCTCATCTTGGATGCAAACAAGATTGTGAAACAGAAAGGGAATGAGAAAAAAAAAAAAAAAGCCTGTGATGCTTATCATGTTTCAAGATGGGTGGAGTGCAAAATCCAGCGATAGATCAATTACAACTACAAAGCAAGCAAGAAAGGGGAGTAAAACATAAATATTTTGAGTCTGTAGGATGTGGGCTAATTTATCTGATGGCATGTGTCCTAATGTAACATTTATACAACTGATCGGATTGAAGACGACTTCTAGTTTTCGTACAAAAATAAAGGAATGAATGATACGAAAACCTAAAAACAGTACTGGAACAATTACTTATCCAATTTGATATCCATCTGGTAAAACCAATTCACCTTTCCTACTGTTTTCACGCCTGCACAGAACAAACAGCAATTGCTCAAGCTAAAAGTACATCCTGTCATTCTGACATTGAAATTTACAAGCTGGTGGTTTGTCTTTGGAAAGATGAAAGACACACATTTATATACAATGTAGAGAACATTTCGGCTTTATAGATCTGCGATTATTTAAGCTGTGGGAGCTGCATGTGCAGGTTTGAACTGAGTGTTAGGTGAAATAAAAGAATGGGGGGGGGAAAAAGTGATGCAACAAAATACCTACCACTGCAATCCAGTGTATTGGATAACTACTGCTCCAACACTTCCACATGTAATTCATATGATTATATCTACAAACTGGTAAAAAAAAAAACCTTTAAAAAACTGACAGCTAACTGCTGTGTATTCTCTATTCAATCTATTTTTAGAATGATGGTCAATGAGTATGTCTGAAATTGTTCAGGGCTCCTGTGTCTCTTTACTTGAGAGCTGGTCTTTAGTCACTGAAATATTAGTGTTAGATTTGACTGGGATTCTGCGGAATGACCATGCAGCAGTCAAACACACCACAACCTTTCCTTTCTCAACAAACTGTGCATGACTTCTCCATACCAATTGACACTACAAGCAAGAACAGCTACCCAGCAGCTGGGTAAGCCTGGAGGCTGCACCCTGCAGACACTGCACCTCAGTAGTGTGCTGGCAGCCCCACATTCCTGCACAGGGCTGCATGCCACCAGACAGATGCTGGCATTTATCCAACTGGTCACTCTAACTAAATTATCACCTGGTTTGATTCTGTCACACAAAAAAGAAATATTTACAGAATTACATAAGACAATATAAACATTTCTGTATACATTACAGAGTTAAAAGAGGCTGAATTAATTGAATCTTAAAGTCTGAATTAATTGAATCTTAAAGTCTGGAGACTGAAAATCTTTACGGTTTATGATCACACCAGAGACTTACAACAGAATTATCTGCCTTTATGTCTTTGAAGTTTATCTTACTCCTGAAACTTTTACTAAAGTTCCATTGGGTTCTGACAATTTTCCACTTTGCTTCTTCTGTCATCAGTAGTCCTTTAATGATGTTAGCAGCAGTATATTTCCATATGCTCCATGAAGTTCTCCCTGCTGCTTAAAAAGTTTGGCTGTGTAACGAGCCTTTACTAGTACAGTTAGTAACACAGCTGCATAACTGCAATATTGTCTATTAATACTCCTGAGCTACAAAGCATTTCTTCAAGGATGATGCCATAATTTGCAATAATAGCATCCCTGCCTAACAAAATAGCAAATAAGACAGGACACAATATGGCATATGTATATTCATAACTGAATCATTAACGTCAGGTCATCAGCTGTGAGCTGGTAGAAAAGAGTTTTCCCCCTCCTTCCTTATTTTGAGGAAATATCTAGGACAACTAGGACTATTGAAATGATGGCATACATATAGTATCGTATCTGTATTATATTACAATTTAATGTAAAATCCAGACTCTGTTTCAAAAAACAGCTATATCCCTTGGAATTGATCATCTCACCTTGGAAGATGTGGAACAAACCACAGGGTAAAGCTATTGGGTTTTATTCTCTCCATAGTTATGATACATTATACATAGTCATAGATACACACATATAATATATATATTATATATATACACACACATATAATACAAGTATCAACAAGAGTACCAGAAACTAAACAGGAGCAAAACTGACTAGAAATGCCTTCTCATGTCCAAAATTAAATGGAATAAAATTATTGCAAATCACATACAAAGTGAAAAACAATGGGACATCTAAGTTAAATTTGCAGATATAACTCCATTTGTCAAAATTACTTTAGGTATAAAACATAACCAATTCTAGAGACTAAATTTTATTTAAATAAGTAAACATCTGTAGCATTTTCATTAAATGAGTACAAAACTCACAGCAAAATATTCTTAAAAGTGACTAACACAATTTTTATTGTTAGAAAATAGAATTCCATGTTCTATAACTTTAATTATACTCACGTTATTCATTTATGAAAGCAAAATATGGACCACAATCTTTTAGGCAAAGTAAATAAGGACTGCATCCTCATGCTAATAATGAACTTATTTTCCCCTGCAGCTTAGTGGGAAAACATTTCTAAGCATAGAAAAAGAAAAGAAAAAGGAAACCTTTCCTTAAATATGATCACATATTCATCTCCTAAAACAGATTAAAATACTGTAAGTAAATTGAAGTTACTTTGATTTATTTGCAAATGCATAGTATTAAATACTTACAAGATTCTAAATACTTAAGAGATTCTTTTACATTACCAGGGAACACAGGAAGCTGCTGCTAGCAAGCAACTTCAGTGCTGTGAATAAACCCATAGAATTTAGCTGTTTGCTTTTTGAAACATTGTTTATTGAGAACACTTAATGAGTACTAGGGCTTCAATAGCAAATATTTAACCAAGAGCACAGATTTCCTCACATAAGCACAACTGTCCCAGCCTGCTTGGAGGAAACTCATTATGGTGATAGAAAGATATGAGATTTAGCCTTCCTTTATTTAACGCAAGCTATTGAAGTTTCTTAAGCAAAGGAACCCATACCCCGCATCTCTCTAATCTCCTTTTTGACAGGAACAAGTTTCCAGAAGATCTGGGTACTGCAGTTCTCCTGCACAGAACTGCAGTCTTTCAGTGCAGCCAAAATTACTTCTGGATCATAAGGAGTACAAACCATTTCAGTACAATTCACATTATGGAAAAAACAACTAACCTTGCCCAATCACACTGGAGAGTTAAGCTGGTGCATTACCCCAGGATGTATAATAGCGGACGTTTATTTTGCACTGGTAAGTGCTGCTCACACAGAGCATGAGCTGGGGAGACAGAGGCCCATAGGGCAGGAGGGGTGGTTCCTGTGCAGCGATGCCAGCACGCTCAGGAGAGCCAACAAATGGGAGTTATGCGGCCTGCATTTGTGAGGCCAAGCAGTTGAGAATACAGAGTCCCAGGGCTATAGCAGTACTTTCATTAGTGTCATAAGGCAAAACTTTATATATATATATATATATATATATAAAACTATAACTGTATCGAATCCCAGTGATTTTATAGATTATATTATCCTTGCATGTTGTATCAGCTGTCCAGTGTGGGAGGCGGGGCAGAATTCATTCTTGTGGGCTGTCTTGTTAGAAGGATTAACTTATGGCCATCCGCATAATTTATGCGGGAAATATTTCATACTCCAAATTTTATTTTAAAAAATTTCATCCCACTACTGCTCCTTTTACCCTCACACACTGCAGTAGATCCTCATTCTCCTTTCTTTGGGGCTAACACCATTCAGCTATCCAAATGCAGTTGTACAGAAATTCAGTCCATAAGATGTAGGTCAATGACTGAAGAAACTGACATTATTCAGGATAGCACATGAATATTTGACACGTGCATGAAGTTAAGCCTGCTCTAAACTAAGGCCCAGAGATAAGAAAGATCCTATCCCTCCGTGCGTTATTCAAACATAATTAACAAAACACAAATTCCGTAGAGGGGTAAAGCTGCACTTCCAGAACCAACCCGCAAGATTATACTATAACCACTCTACACCCGACAACAACAGTGCCTCGGAAGGACTCCGACTGCCAGCAGTGCCAGCCAAGACCTCAGCGAGTGCATTCTGTCAGGATCTTCTCCTGCCATTACCTAGGGCATATTACTCACTACTGCTCTAATGAAAACTGCCAAGTTAATGAATACAAATAAATAAAAGACCTGTTTTGTTTTTTTAATTTATGAAAATCCCATTTAGCTGACACTGTGAATACATTTAGCTGTAAGAACCGAAATTAAAAATATATGTAGCTTGAATCTACATTCTAGCCTGCAGCTAACAAAATCTCAAATTCAGTACTTAGGACAGAGGAGTTTTCTGAGGGATTTTTCTTTGTTTTGTCTGTAGGGTGGGGCACTTCTACAACTTACAGCTTTTTTAAGAACCTTCTCGCACTGAGACAGAACCACAGTTCTAAATTAAACTAACTGGCACTTCAGTTGGAAAACTCAAATTAAAGGTTCTGAGTTCAACTACTGGAGAGAGAAGAGGAGGGTTGAAGTAGAGACTAGTTCATAAAGCAACCACATCCTTCTCATTTATCTTTTATGCTAGACAGTTTGCCACCTGGGTGAATCTGAAAAACACTGAAGACAAACTGATTTTAAAACACAAGCAAACAAAAATCTTGCCAGAAGGACAGGTCGAAAGGGGGCCAGGGTCTAAGCCCATTTAGATGAAACCACAGTTTAGTCTTTATCTAGGAAAACCCCAGAAAGAATTTCTGCCCTGACCAATCTTTTAGAAATCTCTGCAGAGACTTCCTTTGCTTTGATTCTCGATCTCTGTGTGATCACTAGTTTATTCTTCTTCTTTTTTTTATTATGAAATATCTGTTATCTAGTAACTTTTACTGCAGGCTCTTCTAGTTATTTGCAGGAGTGTGGTAGTACACAGATGAATTCCACATTTAGAGCCTATATAGGAAAATGGAAATATCCAGATGGATTTTTTTCTTCTGAACTAGCCCGTGGATAATTTCAGAGGCAGGTATAATTGTTTCCACATGCACAGACACACCCAGCACAATCACAAATTTATGTTTACCATTAAACAAAGATATATATGTACAATATTTATTTATAAATAAGTGGCAGTAAGGGTAGATTTTCCAAGTGGGTGTAAAAGCAACTTCTAAACAACAACAACAACCACAACAACCAAAGAGCAGATCCATGCCTGGGTCCGTTCCTGCCACCCCGTGGGGCCGGGAACGCTGCGGGGCCGACGCTGCCCGCGCTCCGCGGCGGGGGTGAGAGAACCGCGGCTCTGCCGGCCCCGCGCTGCCAGGCGGCCCCTCGCTCGTCCCCCGCCCCCGCGGCCTCTCGAACAGAAACTCCCTCTCGGCGGTGCGGACCCGGGCACAAGCACTTCCACAAGTT
>VZTI01003341.1:385080-436351 GCA_013397865.1 Struthidea cinerea
CCCTCGCAGCCCCCGGCCCGCCGGGAGGAGCCGCTCCGGGCCGTCCGCCCGGCCCCGCGATGCCCCCGAGGGCACTCCCTCCGCGGGCGCTCCCCCCGAGGGCGCTCCCCAGCCCCGCGGTGCCACTCACCGACTGCAGGAAGCGGAGGGTCCCCACGTAGTCGCGCTCAGTGTTGAGGATCTCGTTGAGGACGCAAAGGCGGAGGCGCAGCTGGCGGTCGGTGTCCTTGGGGCAGCCGGCGGGCTCGGCGGCGCTGGGGGCGCCGGGCGGCGGCAGCGGTGGCTCCATGGCGGCGACGCGGGCCGGGCGCTCCGCTCCCCGCTCCCTCAGGAGCCCCCCATGGCCCCCTCGGCCCTGCCTCGCCCGCGGGTGGAGGCGTTACAGAAGCCGGGCGCTGAGCGAAGCCCGGCTGCGGGACATGCCGGGCTAGCGGCGCAGCACCGCTGAATAGAGCGCGAAGGGAAGTCCCGGTGGCAGGGAGGGGGAGCGAGGGGAAGGAGGGACGGGGCGGGCACAGGCGGCGGAGCCCGGCCCCGGGGGCCTATCCGGGCCGGCGGAAGGCAGCGGGGCGGGGCGAGAGCGACGGGCGCGCGGCCTCTTCATCGCCTCGTCCCGCACGCCCTCAGAGCCGCGTGTCCTGCTCGCACGCAGCCCCTCACACACGCAGACACAGACACCGCCTCGTACCCGCACTCCCTTATCCCCCTCGAACATACACTCCACTCAGCCCCCTTGCGCTGCAGACCCCCACATACCGCGCCCTCTCGCATCCTTGCACTTCACACGTGTGTTGTGTTGCTGCACAGCCCGCACAGCGCAGCCACACAGCACAGCCGGGCACTGGACTCACCCCCGCGCCGCACGAACACGGCACAGGGCGATGGACACACCGCGGCTTCTTGCACGAACAGGGATTTGCCCCCTGCCCTGCCCACCACTTAAGGGGTGGTCACACAGACACCTCGTACACTCAATTGTCACACAGGAATGCACACACCAGAATGGACACAAATATGCAGAAATAAGGTATCGCAGACTTTCATGCAAAGAATAAATACAAAACACGTGTTTCGTCACTATGAATCCAAAATGCGGAGGTTTTAAGTTGGTTGCAACTTCTTGTGCAAAGTGAGTGCACGGCATAAGGGCAGGGATGAACAGGGCAAACTACACACAAAAACAGGCTGAGGGCTGCAATTCAGCGCTACTCCCCCCATTCCCAAAAAGCTAACTTGGTTCATGACTGGAAATTTTCCCAAATATCTTCGTGCCACCATAAGAACACTGCCAGGCTTTTTTTTTTTTTTATACTATACAAATACTTTTTTTTTTAATTAAGGAAAAAGGTTTCAAAAGGAAAATTTAAAAACGTCAATAATGTGAACTCTTAAGAGGCATGATGATAGAGACACTTATTGGATATACTACCTTAAAAAGTAAACTTAGCAAAACTAAACAAATAACATGATCATTGTCATCTAACTCAGGCTAAACCAAAATACCTCTTGAACTTTTTTTATCTTAACACATGGGCTTTTTTTTCTGTCTTGACTGATCATTATTCTGGTTTTTAAGTTTTCTGTTCAGAAGCGTTGGTAGTCTAACATACCCAGTTGTCATCTCAAGGCTTCATGGATATCACATTACGTGAAATGAGAAAACAGCTCTTGGGTCAAGATACACTTGCAGCAGGCAGCAGGTCTGCAGTGTAAAGAAAATATCTCAAATGCTTTCAGCCCTAGGTGTGGAAATTGTCTTTATCAAGTGTCAATATTTTATTTCCCCATGTCTTTTAATGAGGTAGTCTTGGGTCAAGGTGTGCAATTATGGCTCTCGTGATACCCTGTGGTAGCACTTTCTGCATCCTCATCAGTGACAAATGTTCCCCTCACTCCGAGTCAGTCTGAAACACGATTGCTCAAAATGGGAAGGAACGTGTGGGACAGGTCTTATCTCCCTAAATATCGGGGGTCCGAGGGAAAAGCACCGAGGGGAGGGATTGGCCAGGGTAGCTCTGGGTTCTGTGCAGTTCTCAGCTGCACTGAGGAGCGCTCTGGGATGTGGGAGAGCACTGCAGAGTGGGTCTGGGACAAGGGCAGGGAATCTCCAGAAGGTCAGATTAGACTCGAAATTCTCTGGTTGTCTTTCAAGCTATTTACATCTAACCTTTCGTTTTCTTCTGAAAGTCACTACAGCATTTTCATTTATTTACTCATTTTGTGTCCAGTCGATCTCTTTTTTAAAATCATCAAATGGGTTTTTTCTGTTTGGGGCTTAGAGGCAGGAGACAAGACTTTCTCCTAAAAGATCCTGATTAAATACCAATACACCCTGTTGGGAGAAATCACTATCGTCAAAGCTACGCCCCCACCCTGTGGCTGGATGAGAAAGTTGTTAGTTTTAAAGTTGTTAATTTGTCAACTCTGTCTCCTGTGTTTTCCTCAAAAATCTTGTCATAATTTCATTTCTGTAGCAATTGCTGAGACA
Organism: Struthidea cinerea; assembly: GCA_013397865.1. Classification (NCBI taxonomy): domain Eukaryota; kingdom Metazoa; phylum Chordata; class Aves; order Passeriformes; family Corcoracidae; genus Struthidea; species Struthidea cinerea. The sequence continues at coordinate 387,569 of VZTI01003341.1, forward strand.
GGAGCCCATGGCAGCTAACATAAGTAGGATGTTACCGCAGCGATGCCTCCACCGCTGGAGGGTGATTGCCTTTTTGTCAACACGGTGTACAAGCTGTATTGCTTCAAAACACTCCTCTAGCTTTAGTGGCAGTATTGAAAGCATTACTGTGTAAGGATTTTAAAAAGGATGTTACTTGTGACTGGAAAGATTAAAATGTTAAGGAAAAAGTCTTCCATTAAAATTAAAGGCAGATTTTTCACTCTTTTTTAGAAAGTGTTTTCTTTTGGCTTTAGGAAAATTCATTTTGGCAAAGTCCAAATTATTGCAGACATGCATAATCCTTACTGTTGAATGGATATTTTATTAGTTGCTAGCATGGATTTTTATTTTAAAGAACATGTAATTAGCCAGCAAGCTCTTTTATTATTGGAGGGCTACTATGTGTTAACTGACTGAAACTCCAGCTGAAAATATGTTCCTTCTAGCTTGTTTTCTTTTCACTTCATTTTAATTTTTTATATTTTTTAAAAGGAACTAGTTTACAACTACTTTCAGTTTTGAAGAGAATTTTTACTGCCAGTATGTGTTTTCAAGTGAGCACTTCAAAAGCAAAAAAAAAAAATGCTGCCACTTTGTAAAACGGTCAGGGAGTCAATTACGAGGAGTCTGACATCAATTACCATGAATTCAAGGTCTTTCGTGAAGATGTAATTAATTTACGTGTGCTTGTAAGTTGTTTGCAGCTGTTACATTTTTATGTTGTCTCTCCCAGTAGCAGCAAGGTGGCAAGGTCTCTACATGTTATCACAATACCAAAGAAAATAATCATCCATTATGTGTTCTTCTGCATACTGGCTGCATTCAGTCTTGTAGGAGAAAATGTTATTCACTCTTGGCCTGCTGAAGGCTCTAGGAAAACCCCCGGAAAATTGTGTGAGATGTGATTGGTACCCTATTTGCTGTAGAAAGAAGATCTAGAAGTCCCAAGTAATTGTAGAGTTTGTTGTTTTATACTGCTATACCCTTTAGACTCTGCAAGAAAGACCTGATAGAATGCACACTTGCCTTTCCCCCACTTTTTTTCTTCTCTTTTAACCATTGCTGTTCCTTTCTAAAAAGCACTATCTGTTCATCAGGCTTCCCAAAAGCACACTGTTCTGAACTTTGCTAAGTTAATAGATGTTTTATCTGCTAACTTTAGGAAATTTTGAAGCACATCCCTATTTCTGGCTTGTAAGAGAATTGCTGCTCACGCATAGTTTCGAAGTGACTTGATGACTAAGGCAAATGTGGGAGGGCATTACGTATTCCGCATGACCCTTTGTCTGTGAAGACAGTGTATATATGATTTATATCAACCAATTCCATACATTTATTTGGTTTTTTGGTGCTAAAAAAATCCCAGCCTCTCACGCTTTGATTTATGAAAATGTTTATACAGCTTTTCATTAGAATTTAGCACACCACAATTTCACAGTTTATTGAAGCTCTCTGTGGTGAAAAGTACATGGACAATAAGAAGTGTTGGGTACAGTGTGCATCTAAGAGCGAAGGTATCTGAACTTTCCTCTCCTGTATTGATCTCCACTTGGTCTTTGTGTTTCTTACAGCTGTGTTAAAAGAGAACTGCAGAGCCCTGTGTGCTAGTGTACCAGGGGAGTTGTCTGCATCTCTTGGTGAAGATGGGTCTCAAACAGGCCACATAAGGCAAGATAACTTTAAGAGAAGCTTAAAGCTGGGCATGAGCTTTGCCTGGAGCTGCATAGCAGCCAGTAAATGCTGCAGTAAGGCAGGCCAGCAGAGGATGATTGCTCCTATGAGCACAGGTACCCTGGTTCCAGATTTGGTACACTATGTCCATGGGGCACCCTAAATTTACCGTTTCAGTTCAGCATTTACTAGTCCACAGCCCTCTTCCCTAAACAGTACAGAAATGCCCAAAGACTCATGGGAAATCAATAGTTGAAAGTTGGTTGAAATGTGGTTCCCAAAACAATTTTGGCACTCAAGCCCTGCATGTGACATATGGGGCTCAAGGCAGTTTAAGAATTTCCTGAGCTAGAGGTTGTATCTGGACCACTGTTTTTAATAGCCAACAATGGGCCTATTTCCCATTGAATCGTCCTTTGACACACATTTAAGTGTTTGGCTTTTCCAGGATCCTTTAGTAGTTTGTTCCACATGTAATGATTACTATATATAAAAAAAAAATTCTTTTGCCTTAGACCTGATAATTTCCTTGGTTGGATCTTAACTTCATTACTGCAAAAAAGAGAGCTTAGTCACTGTCTATGCTTTACTCACCATTTAAAGATTTTGCAGACCTTTAGTTTATTTCCTCTCAGTGCTCTCCACACCAAGTTAAAATGCTCTAACCTGTTAGACTCTCCTCATATTGAAGCCATTTTGCATGGCTAACCATCTTTCTTTCCCTTCCCTGTATTTATAGCAGCTCTACTATATCCTTTGAGAGACAGAAGTGAAAGGTTTGTGCAAGATATTAAAGAAGTCTGTATGCCAGGGACCTGTTCAGGATGCAGTGATGGTCCATGTGCTGCTTCCACAGAGGGTCTAAAATGCTGCTGCTGAGTAGAGAATAAACCCTGACTCTAGCACTTGTTCATTGAATGGCAGCAGCTAATTTAAATTCTAATATTGCACCTGTAGATATGCAGAGTAATTCTAGAAACTTCAGTCAAAATAATGCAGTTAATAGAGATTTCCATGTGCGTAGTACAAATCAGGTTCTGGCCTGTGTGCAGCGGACATGAATCACCTGCCCCTATATAATTCATTGCAGGTAACTGGTCTTGCTAAAGCCACTGCTGATTTATTCTAGCTAAGAATTAATCCCTTTGATTTCTACAAATGATTAATCTTCAAGCAAGATATATGGGGGTGGTTTGCAGTGAGCTTTGCAGAAATAATTTCTTAGCTTCCCACTCTCCAGGAACCTAGACTGCCAGTGGAGCATTTGCATTTCCCTTTTTAACATCAACCTAAAAATAGGTTTAAGATAAAGATGCTCAGGTAACTTGTCAGCAGAGTGACTTGGAACAAATAGAGGCTTAGAGTGAACATGGAGGACAAAGAAAAAGAATTTTCTTTTTCTAGGAAGGGTTGGGTGGAATTATCTGTGATTAGAGGATAATATAATACACACATTCAGTTAAAGTCTGAAAGCACTTAATTAGACACATGGTGTGTGGTAGAAGGACATAAGTATTACGTCCATTTGAAAACAGGGAAACTGAGATGCGTACATCTGAAGTGGCAGCCCAAGAATCCTGTGAATATGTGCAAGACAGAGCCCACTCAAAGGGGCCCCCACAATGTCACATGAGTCTCCAGTCAGCAACTCAGATTTTACCTGTGGGGTTGTTAGGCCACCTGTGAGTGCAACGAGACAGCAGTGCCCAAGGCTCGTGTTTCTCCTTGGCGTCCCCAGTTATTTGATAACTCTAATATCCTAGAGAAAACTGAAGCTTAACGCAACTTCATGACAAAAAGGATTCGGAATTTGAGAAGAAAGGGGGAGATACTATAAACTGTATCATGAAACCTGCACACAAGCTTTTGTAAAATGTTACATCACTGTCTCACTGGGCAGAGGGACAACACAATGCGAATGGAGAGTTCCAGCCTTCCAATGAGGTATGGGGAGATGGACAAAACGTTTTGAAAATATTCCTGGTATCAAACTCACTAATTAAATGGAAATGCAGCTTATTTCCTTTTCATATGTTTCAGTGAGATTTGTGTCAAATCCTAAATGCATATAATTGGGGAAGAAGCATGTGTTATTTCATACATTCTGTAGTCAAGTCAAAATATTCAGTTTTGGAAGACACTCTGGGAGAAGCTGTATTTGCTATTACTCACTCCTCTGATAACTCTTTTCTTTCCACTATCTGATTCACTTATTTTATCATATTTCTCCTCTTTTGCTCTTCCTCAATCATACCCACCTACTTAAAACTAATCACGTACTAAAAAGTGCATAATTAGATTTTCATTATGCTCTTTCCTGACATAAGTTTTGATTATGTAATTGAGGGTTCTCACTGAGCTCTCGAACTGTGAGAAGATTTTTGGTTTAATTAATCAAATGGTCCTTCTCAATTCAGGGTATTTTTAAGCAATTTTGTTTTTAAGTCAGATGCAGAAAGTGTTTCTATTATTCCTGACATAACACCATATCATCTGATCTTTACCCTCTAAAGCCAACAATGGAGAAACATTGCCTTGACAGCAGGCTCAGGTATATTTATCTAAAGAAAAGAAGACGCATCAAACTTCAATATGCTTGAAGTAGGACGATTTTTTTTTTTTTTTAATTTTGCAAATCCTTTTTTTCTTTTGCAAATTGGAAGTTTGTCAGATTTTGATTAAATAGTCAATTAATTGTTCCAAGTGGTTGTTCCAAGTGATTTTTTTTTCCCATGTGATACCATTTTCAAGTTTGCAACTCCTTACATTTTTTTCTGAAAAATTAACATTAATACAAAATGTATTCTTTGGGGGGAGTACCAAAAAAGACTGATGGAATCTTTGCAGATTGCATGCAAATAAGTATTTGCCCTGAGCTAACACAATCAAGCAAAGGTTCACTTTCTGTATTTTGTTCTCTGTAAATACATGAAGTAAAAATAACATGAACAATAGTGCTTGGTTGTGGTTTTTTTGTTATAAATTGCTTCTTCCTGACTGCATTTGCATTATTTTGTCTGTCAGTACATCGAGCAGGAAAAGCCACCTACCTCTGTGTCAGCACAACCAATGTACAGAAACTGTAATGAAGAAGTGGAGGCTGGAATTATGTAGCCGGTTCAAAACTCATGGTGTTTTCACAGCTAGAGCCGGAAAGAATCTTCTGCGTGGAACAGAGAGTTGAACATCAGAAAAAAATGTTTTATGGCACATAAATACATGCGGAATACATGGCATCCATCCATCTGCTCTTCTTTATTCCAGTTCTATTCTCTGCTTTTCCCAATGCACTTCAGTGGTTTTGAAGATGTAGATGATGATTTTGGGGGCAAGGGATTGGCACTAGCTAAGCAGTCTGTCGCCTGCTGCCTTTCAGCTGCAACATGTGCTGAAGGGGTTGGGTGAATTGTTCTCACGCTTAAGATCAGACCATGCCTAAGGGACTGACTCAGTTGGGGCCCACTCCGTGTGCTGCGTGAGGAAAAGGAGCAAACATCACATAACGTGATGCTGCATCTCCTGCTTCTTTGACACTCGGTGTTCCAAATGCAGTTGTACATAGATGTAATTTCTGGGATTTATTGTCTGCACCTGCAATTTTGGTCAAATTTTTTTTTAATACTGGAGTATATGAGTAAACTAACATGCATTTGTGAGATAATATATGAATTCTTCTCCACTAAATACTAAGAGTGATGGAGGTCTGCATTTGATAAACTAAAGATCTTTGCTGAGGATATGCTGAACCAGTTTGATATCACATTAGCACAAAATAGAGAGCTTGGTCATAATACATAATTTTGCCATTTATAGGCTCCCTGTGCATCTTGTATCCAGGATAAAACTCTCTCCATGGTAATTGTAGTGCACATATTTTATATCTATGAGGCTGAATTCATGTAACTGGGAAACTTAGTCCTATGTGTAGCTTGGACTGTGTTTTTATTGTTGAACTTGAGTTAACTGAAGTGTGAGCTACCCCTTTTTCTCTTTCGACATTGCTGCATGTTTTCACCACTTCCTTTGTGACACTGTAGTGAACAGGATCAGGAACTGATCAGCTGATCCAGCTCAAAATTAACTGGAAGGCAAACAAACAAAAGGTCCTTTTTTAGTCAGATCTGCTCCCCGACAGGCTCAGTGTGCAGCCCCCAAGAGCTACCACTGGCATGAGAGGAGGTGTTCAATCTTGTGGTAAGGGCAGGGCTGGGAAAAGGATGGGATTGCCTCCTCACCTGCAGATCAGTTTAAAGCCTTTTCTGAAACTATAGCCTTGCACAACTGCCTGCATCAACAGTGGATGCAGTCCTTGGAATTATAACCACTTGTATAAGGTCAGTGCATGGGCTGGGAGCTCATAGGGGGAGAAAGACGTTCTAGGAAATTATCACCAGCTCTAACAGAATACTAATCGACTACAGCAGTGCCGCTAGGAAAGGGGAATCGGACTTTTTTTTTGCACTATTGTTATTTTCAAAATAGGCTTTTTTCTTTTTCTCTGGTTGATCTTGTGCAGAAACATTAAAAGTAAGCATAGCAATAAAAATGCGATTAAACTGACAGCATCACTCGTGAAATCACAGAACACTTTCATTTAATTACAGTGTAAACGCTGTACGAGCCTTAACAGGAAGCCATTGGTAACAGAGTTAGGAGGAGGCGCACGTGCTTTGCCATGGAAGATGGAACTGTAGGCTCAATGCTATGCTGAGTTGCTTTTCAGGGGAAAAAGAAAAGATAATTTGAAGAGAATGTAGCTAACATGACAGAGAATGCTTTGTTTAAACAAAAACTACTTACCAAAGTCATAAGTATCTGTCTCTGGCCTGCTTTTAGGCTTTTATAGCTCATAGGGACACCCTAGTGTGAGGTGACTATAAAGTGTGCAGGGTTAAGCAGGATGTTCTTTCCTGTTCTCAGGATGCTGATTTGAACTGGTTTGTGCAGCCAGTTTTACAGCTTTACATCCATTGCTGACCTCCGTGATGTTTTATTACATCAATCGTCCCAAGTGCTCAAATGGACCTCCACAATTCAGACTTTTCTGGAAGTCCTTGGAGACTTCTGACAGCAGTCCTGAGCTCTGTCAGTCCCTGGGGAAGGTGGCAAAATGTCTGTTATGCTTGCTTTCTTCTTTTGTGCTTGCACAAGGAGAGAAAACAGCTCTTTAGAAGTGTGCAGTCTTCTCTCGGAGTGGCTGATGCTCTGGACATGGCTTGCACTAGACCTATATTGTCATTGTTCAAGCACCAAAGTCCCCGCAGGGTCCCATCTTCCCTCTGGAGGGGTAGAAGGCAGTGGTTTGTATGTGAAGTGTGGGCGTTGGCTGGATTTCTGTTTGGTATGCACCAGGGCAGCAAAGGACGCTTGTGTGAGTGCTCACACAAACAGGCCAGTTAGAGTCACTGACAATACCCATATGCTTAAGGGTGGAAGGCAGTGGGTTAGTAAATCTGACTCTCCACATTTCATTGGGGTGATGTCTGATATGGAAATTATTTTTCCATTCTACTGGCTGAACAAATTACAGAACCATTTCAGTTTCAAATTGAACATGCTGCCTAAGAACACCAGACCAGGACAGTTAACAGGTTCTTTCCTCTGTGTCAGTTCAACATATTGCAACTCAGTTTTTGTACCTTTGCTTTTTGTAAGTTTCCTTAAAATGGTGGCTGGGACTTAAGTGATGAAGTACAGAGACAAGGGGAAACTAGAGCACTAAAATAGTCGTTTTAGAAAGAAGGAAAAAAGATATTATGTAATGATAAGACAGAGATGTTTAAGAAGATTGTGGAAAAGTTTCCATTGACAACAGCATAGAAAAATAATTTTGCACTTTATAAACTGAACTAATCTGGAGGGTAAGAGAAAGGATCAGTTCCATTGCCCCAATTTCTATATACACTCTTCAGTTTTGTCAATATGTTTCTTCTGATCCAGTAACATTTAGTCTCATAAAGCATTTGGGAAATACTGCAAGAACAAAGAAAATTAAGCTTAAATAAAATAAGAGTGACTGGATAGCTCACTGGACCTCTTGGGTTATGCATGTTAATTCTAGTCCAATAGGAAGAAGATATAATAAGCAAAACCAAAACAAAACTCCTTTTGTCTCAATGAAGATTCCTCTAAAGAATACCTAACTGCAACTCAAGAATAAATGAGTTCAGTAATGAGCAGAGAGAGGAAGCCTTTCCTGCTGAGAGGAAAGGAAACAAGCCTCTTTAAATCTGAATCAAGGAAGCAAGGAACTGTCTTGAACTGGCTTTATGAAAGACATGAAGAATTCTGCACATACATGAATAAGGTCTATACTGTATGGTAAAGCTAGGGACAGTTCTTGATGACACTCTTTCTTACACTAAATGATGAGACATAAAGATCAGATTAAAGGTCATTTATCAATTTATTTCCTCATAGAGCTACTCATAGCTCTCCTTCTGACTGAAATCATCCTGATAGAAAGCAAAATCAGGGCTGATGCAAGGCATGTGTATCAGAGGTGGAGAGCAATCACTAAAATGCTGTAAATCTGCAAACATTGTTCAACTCCTTTCAGTTTAAGAAATTCTGACAGAGTTTTGTTATATTTGTGTATCTAACCATGGTCAACCCACTACAATTGGAAACCAGGATCTTCAGTATCTTAGTATTCTGTTTCCTTTGTTTTTACCGAATACAAAGTTTCTGTCAACAAAATCTGCCTCGTTATACTCTTATCTTGGTGAAAAGCAGAGTGCTGTGCAAAGCAGGTTGTTCTGTGCACAGACACGTGCACAGAACGTGGAACAGTCAGTCCTGTGCCATTCAGATCCACGCAACTCTAACTAGCACTTGTTTGTGTGGCAAGTAAAGTCTCATTATCACCTCTCAGATAGGAAATTTGGAAGTCAGTGATTATCCAGCCCTGGGTCTTCCACCTCTGCAGTACCTCAGGGTGTGAGAGCTACTCAATTGCATTTGCATCTTTCCAAACAATTACACTTCTCACTCTGCAGGCAAAAGCAGGAGTTGGCAAAAATGTTTTTCCCAAATGCTCCCTCACTCTGGCTACTAACTTTTAAAAATAAATAGACTTTTTGTTGTTTTCAAAGACATGTTGTTTCTAACGTTTCTCTATATTTAGGTAGTTGCACACTTTTCTGGCCTAGATATGGTTCTAAACACTGTAAAAGGAAAATAGTCTGAAATTTTCAAGCCTGAGTGTGTTAAGCTCTTAAAATGACTGTGTTTAGGGCTGCTGCTCATCAGAAGCACATGCTGCTAGCAGTGAGAGCAGTGGTTGTTCAGTAATATGGGCCATGAAGGCAATCATATTTGAATATGTGAACACTGTGATTTAAAGTCTGATCTTCAGATTCTATTGCCCCTCTGGTTGTCTGAACACTGTTACATTCCTAACACATCCTCTTCTGGTTACATATTATTTGTTACCATGACTAGGAATAGAGGCTGCATTTCAGCATCGAAGGGTCTATGTCTGCTTCTGTCCAGCACATGTGGTTTATTGCAATACTCTCAGATCTCCAGCTGATCTCAGGAAGGGGCTCCTTCTGCCAGGACAAGTGAAAAAAAAATCTCTAACTTGGTTTTGATTGAAAGGTGGGATTTTAACAAAACTATTTTGTGGGAAAAGTGTCTGCTTTCTTTCGACAGGCTGCTGATCCTTTGAAATGTGAAAAAAAGAAAACTGCAGATTAGGGTAAAGCCAAAGTATGTTTTTCAGATTTTTTTATAAGAAAGTTCAAGTTCTCTTGTGAGAGAGAGAACTGCAGATCTGATCTATCCTGATGGCTTTATAAGGAAAGAAGGATTTAATTTGTATTTGCTTAAAATTGTATATCTCTCATCTATTCCAAATAGTGCTGTTATCCTTTGTAAATTACTTCAAGGTAAAATATTGGGCTAAAAGGTAAGATCTCAGCAGTGAGCAGAAACGCTGCAGTCAGTTCTGAGAGCCGGCTGTGGGGGCTGGCAGCGGTGCAGTGCTGGCTGCAGCAGCTGCCTGGTCGGTCTGGCCCAGCATGGGGGACAAACAGCTCCAGTACCTCTCCTGCCAAGTGATTTTTCTTTTCATCTCATGACACTGCATGGTGCTGGTTTTTTTTCACATTACAGAACTTCTCTGGGAAGGAGTGCAAGTTCAGTGTGAGGCTGCTGGCTGTAAGTTGGTCAGAAGACACAGAAAGTCTAAGACTGAGATTTGAAGAAAATAGTGGGAATGAAACGGAGAGCATTGTCTATAAACATCATGGTGAAATGTCTTCCTAATACCACATGAATACTTGTATAATTACCCACTTAATAGTTACCTCAATTATACTGCTAGCAGTGGGATAAGTCTTTACTATGTGGATTTATTGATTTTAGGGCATGCAGTGTTGAACTGGAAAAAATTAGAGAGCTGAGATAGTGAATCAAATGAGGACCCCCCTGGGAAATCCACTAGTAAGTACATTACTGGACAGCAGGGAAAGTGGCTGGAAGCCAGGCAGAATAAATAGAATCAGTCCCGAAGGAAATGATTAAAAATGGGCAGAAGAAGGGAAAATAAGTTCTGTGCTAATGCTGGACTGGGAACTAAGCTACTATACAGACCAGAGCTGGTTTTCCAAGAATTTTCCTGTCCATTCTGCGTCTATTTTTAGAGTGTGGTTTCCTTCGTAAAGCAAACTATGTAGCAATATGCCAGTGGGAAAGTGCTGTGAGGTTAGTCCTGTCAGTCAGCAAGAGCACCTGGCCTCCGGGCAGAAATCCAGAGAAGCTTCTAGCCAAGGAAGTAGCTTGTACAAACTGTGAACTCTGTCCACCTGTTAGGCATTGTTTGCTCATGATTTATGTCTCGCACTACAGACGTATTTGCCACAATGAGCTATTTACAGCAGTTTAATAGTAATTCTTGTAATTGGCACTGAATCCACTGGCAAACGCGTGCAGATACATGTATTTCTTCCCCCTTGGTCTGCCTTCTCTCCCACTGGAAAGGCTTTCTTTCTTTGTATGCCTCCAGCCAGGGGCACCCGTCATGCAATTACGCTCTGCAGCACGGTGCTGTGTTCAGCAGTAGCATTGGACTAGGCTTTGTTGCTTTTGAATTAGCCAAATAAATCACACCCTTCCCTCAGAAAATCAGCTGCTGTAATCTTAAAATACATAGAGGAAAAGACACATGAGGTTGCATCATTTTTTGAATTACAGATTTTTAAAAGAACTCTGCCTCTTTGGCTTTTGCTTTCTTGAATCCTCAAGCAGTCTTTGATGTAGTGAGATTATCAGTTTGATACAAATGGTTCAAGTATCTTTGGCCACTATATCAAATCGCACTTACCAAAGGAATGTGCTTGTATTTAAAAAATACTCATATTTCTATGAAAGTGGAAAAGAGAGAAAGCAACCAAGAGGAAGAGGGCTGTGTTTCAGGAACACAGGGTTGTGGGTGGGAGTTCCTCCCACATGATCCCTGTTGCTCACGTGCACAGTGGCAGACCTATAATAGCCCAGACAAGGGAGAGACAAGTCAATAACACAATAGGAAAGCATATAAATGGCAGCAATTCTTTGTCACAGATGCCAGCCTAGGCAGTAAATCATCACAGGGGCAAATGCCTTGCTATGGCATAAATACCAGTATTCCTGCGTTACTTTTGTCACAGCTGAGGAAAGCCTCAGCTGGAGAGCCGTCCTCTCCCCCAGTGTTTGTAAATGCTGGTAATGATGAAAAGGTTTAATCTGCATCTGGGCCCTGCTACGGATCACATTTCAGTTTCTTGGATTTCCTATTTTATTGCTTATTCTGTGAGAATAAGCTAGAGATCCTTACCAGGTAGGCTGCTGTGAGGAGTAAACAGCCCAGGAAGTTTGCTTAGACATTTATCAGTAATACAAAAACAAACTGGTGAGGAAATGGAGCAGACTGAGGGGGTAAGCAAAAGGAACAAGTCCCATAAACCCCCTGTATGCAACATATAGGATCCATTGCACTCTCCTGAGGAAAGGCCAAAGACTTTGCCAGGGACAAAACAATATGTAAAAATTTTTATGCCTGCTTCTAGAAAAGAAATTTGCAAATTCATTTCAGATGCCTAAATTGTGTATAAAGGCACCCTGTACTAGAAATGGGGAGTGGCATATATTATATTTTCAGATTATACTGTTTGTGTAAAACTGTTTCCTACAAGATTGGCATTTGGCATGGATGACTGACTGTCTCTTTTGGTTTAAAATAATGATGATGGTCATGCCATGTGTAATGGGAATTGCTGAAAAGATATGAGTTCCCAAACCACTTATGTTCTGCTGAAACTTGAGCTTGCCTATAACCAAGCCTCACCTATGGGAGCGTGCCATCCACCAGCTCTATGCTCTTCATCTGCCACTGACAATCAGAGAGCTCATTGTAACTGAGGCCTGGTATTGACTCTTGGCTCTTTGAAATCCAAAGCATAACCTCAGTGTAGCCCTACACCTAGGAATTCAGATACTAATCTATGATTTGAAAAACAGGGGTTTTGCCTGATAGACACATTTTTAAAATCTCCATTAAACCATCTGTTCAATCTGTTTTCTAAAAACTAGACTGTATCCATTTGCTTCTCCCCTGAGAACTAATCCTGTCCCACAATAAGAACCCTAAAATCAGAACTGATAATTTAGCTGACAATACATGAAAAGCTCTGCTGCTTAATTAGTTCTGCAATGCTGCTGACAGTAATTACGGCCTCCTTTTGTGTCAATAACTAAGTCAGCAACGCTCAGAAAAGATTCAAGGCCTTATTTGTCTTTTAGTTATGTCACATCTGCATCACTGTAATTTCAGTGGTAACAGTAGAATTACCCTTAATCTACAGTAGTGTAAGTGAAAGGAGAATCACATGTACAGACATGTACATTGGGGGGTTGGGTTTGCAGTCACATTTCTGATTGGGAGCATATTTTAAAAATATGTATCTAAAAATACAAGCGCTGGTAAATTTTCCCTGCGAAATAATACTAAACTAATGCTTTGCACAGGTGTTTGGAGCCTTTGTTAATGGTTTTGGGGACAAAAATTGCAGTTCTTGACAAATCGACACTAAAGGTTCATTAATGACATTTTAAAGAGTTAGAGTCCTGCTGTTTGAAAAAAAGGAAGCAAAACTGCAACCTAGAGAATCAAATGTGCTCCTGTGTTCTCTGTTAGATGTGGCCATCTGAATTTCAAGGAGACTTTTGTGGAACTTCATGGAAGAGACGGCTGCGTGCGGTGATGGCTAATAGACTGAGGAGGGTGTCAATGGGGTAAACACAGATTATTGCCACAGATTGTGCTGGAGTCTGGAACTGGATTTCGGGTGTATGGTGCTTTACCACCTAGGCAGAAGGTAAAGGGAGAAGATACAATTAGGTATAAGGTTATTAAAGGAAGGTTAATTTCTGTGACTGGAAATTAAACTTCTAGTGAGTCCTTTTTAATACACGACTTTGGCTCTTTCACCTGTGCTCTCTCTCCATGCCTCGTTACAGGACTGTGTGAGAGTTAACAGGGATAACGCGAGTGGCGAGACACTCAGATGAGAATCATTACGAACCCGAGCATCCCACCAACGCGGCCCCCGTCAGTAAACCACAGCCTCGTTCTCGCACGGACGGCGGCCCCGCCCCTCGCCCCGCCCCGCTCCGCGCGGCCCGGGGGCGGGGCCAGGGGCTGGCCCGAGTCACGTGACGGCGCCAACATGGCGGCGCCGTGGCGGCGGCGCGGCCGCTGAGGGAGGTGCGTCCCTTCCGGGTGGTGCCGCGGGCCCCGAGTGCCCGCCCGGCTCTCGCTCCGCTCCCGTCCCCTGCCCCGCTCCCGGCCTCGTCATGCAGCCACCGGCTCGCGAGCAGGACGCCCGCACTAAGAGCATGTTCGTGTCGCGGGCCCTGGAGAAGATCCTGGCGGAGAAGGAGGCGAAGCGGCCCCCGCACGGGCAGCTGCGGAGAGCCTGCCAGGTGGCGCTGGGTGAGTCGGCCCGTCCCGTCCCGCACAGGACACAGGGAGCGCGGCGGTGGAAGGGGCCCAGCCCTCCGGGACACGTCCCTTCCACCTCGCGTCCCGGCAGGGTGCGGGAGAACCCCGCACCCCCGGCTGCTCTCGGGACTTTGGAGCGGAGGGAAAGTTCTTCCTCCAGTACAGGACATGCAAATACGAGGGGAAAACCCCCAAATATCTGTTTTATTAAGTTCTGATCTCGGTATGAAACAGGAGGGATTTGGGCTTGCCACTTCGGTTTTCAGAAAATTAATTGCTGCTTTTAGACTAGGAAACAAGACTTTTTAAGGCCCTCGATTTACGGAGTCCCAGAGCTTCTCGGGATCATAAATCTGACCTCCAATCTCCAGGTCGTGGTCGGACTGGCTAAGGACTGTTAGCAGTGTGGCCAAGTACACGTAATGTCTGTGATGTTTTCAGAGCTGAAAGCGCTTTTTGTGAAGTTGGTGGACTGGTCCTGAAATCTGCAAGTACAAGCTTATGTAAAGGTCTCTGTGTTAAAGGTTCTGACAACATATGGTGTGTCGCAAAGAGGGTAAAGATAAACTGGGTAGAGCAGTAGAGCTCTGCAGCTGGAGTTCTCTGTGGCCCTTTCTTAATTTGCAAAAGTGTCATCTCTCTTTCAGTTTTGGTTGCTTCCCATCAATATTTTCCTTTGAATTGGGAACATTTAGTGTATCCAGGACAGAAGAAAAGACAGGTTGGGTGTGTAAGGATGCTGGGCAGGTGCAAGTTCTGTCCCAGGCAGAGTGAGAGCAAGCTTAAAGAAATGCTGTCATTTTTATCTTCCTCCTTGCAATCTTTGCTACCAGGAGATCTGTAGGAGCTACCTGTAGTGACAGTATATGCAGAGGAAGGTAAGCAGATAGGAGGATATTTTAATTATTATTTCAAGTTGGTATTGTGAGCGAGAGAATAACATATGTCCCCCAGTAGTTAGAGACTGCTTTTCCTAATGAATTCCTTTTCCTGATCTGTTCCCCAACTGCCCCCACATGCACCAAACCCATTTACAGGACTGACAACCTGTTTTGCTGCTATGTAAATATATTTAGAGGTTGAGAAAGGGAACTTCCTTGTAAGATGCCTAGTGAAGGTCTGTGTTTGCTAATGCATCGCAGATGATGATTTTGGGAGGAGTGTTGTGCAATAGCCAACTGTTGGCATCTGCCATTTGGATTATGACTATTTCATGCCTGCATGTTTTAAAGTACAGTATGTTTGAGGGGAGCTAATGGTTGTGATGATGAACATTTTTTCCCTCATCTTGCCTCAAAAAAGAGTCCAAACTTTGTAACCTACACAAACTGTCATGGATGAAAGAAGCTTCAATGTTGTGAATAATAATAAAAAGTCCAATTAACACTGAGTAAAAATAATTCAGTTTGAAAGAAATGTATTTACTTTATGAAAATGGTCATTGTGTCAGCTGTTGTCTGCTGCACTTTTCTCCAAGTCATACTTTGAATAATCCATTTCTACCTCTTCCTAAATCCCTTTTGTTGTGCAGTCTTCTCTATGCAACGGTGTTTTGATTGGAGCCTTGAGGCATTGTACCAGTTATAAAGCAGGCAACACAGGCACAGAGCATGTGTACATGGTATCTGCTCCTGGGACAAGGGGAGTCTGAGGTGAATTTTTTTTTTTCCAAATAGAGAGAAACTGGTGTATTCTACAGCTGCCTGATAGATATGAACCTGTTTTTATGGCTTCTGCTGTGGTGTTACTGCAGTAGTGTTTCTATTACTTACCTATGCTTTACATTTGTTGTTTGGTGAGAGAGAAAGAAGTTTCTAACTGTGGGAATGATGCTCTTGCTTTCCTACATGAGTTCTGTATTGGTTTGTACATGTAACTCCTGTGAATTTAAGTAAATCGCTACTGAATGTTGCTGTCTCTCTTGTGTAGGAAATATGGTATTCTTTCATTCTAATTTTAATCTGCTTTAATTGTTCTAAATTGAAACTCTTCTTACCCTTTTTCCCCTGTAATTCAGTCCTTTCACTGGACTAATAATGATCAGTTTTGGACTGCAAAATACTCATGACCTTGTAGAAATCAGAAGTAACATAGGCTCAAGTAGGACATAAACACAAGAAATATGGAGGAAAAGGAACAAAACCAGTTTGCAGTGGTGTTTTTTGAGGTTTTGGGGTTTTTTTCTTCTTTCTACCCCCTCCTGTGAAATACGCAGTGTTAATGTTAAGTAAGCAGAGTTTGAATAGATTCCTTCGTTCAGTCTCTTGCTTCATCAGTAGGTGTAACGGTTGTCTCCTGTCTCCTGTACTTGTAGTGCCAGTAAACCCCAGGAGAGATTGGGAGAAATGGAGGGTTTTAAACAGAGAAGCTGTTCTGCTCTGCTTCAGAAAACTGTTTTAAAGAAAATTTATTTTCAACAGACCATCGCGTCTTGTATAAAAATAGTTGTTTAATAAGCATTTACATGGAGCTCCAGGTACACATGATTTTTAGTAAATCTACTGAAATTATCCTGAAAAATTTGCAGTGGAACACTGATAGTCTGTATCACAGCAGTTCATATTAGACTAAAGCTAATTGTGCACCTGGGTCTCTCACATAAACTGTTATTCCTGCCCTACTGTGGCTATTTTTAATGACATACTGTGCAGCCAACCTGGTTCTGTGGCTTTCTCTGGTTGCCTGGGCAGCTCCACATACATATCTTTGAGCTTTGTAAACAACAGAATTTGTTTAGTTAGCTTGTTAACAAGTTAAAATCTTTTCAACCGTGCCTTCACTTAGGAATCTGGTTGTGTGTTTAAGAAGTCTCTGTGTATAAATGACAAATGTCCAAAATAAGTTGTATTTCCTAGTTCGGCCTCTTGGCCAGTGTGTTCAGAGAATGCTGGGGCAAAGAGGAGACTCCGGCTTCCTGAGGCAGCCTTTTCTGAAGGGCTCCGTAGGACGGATGTGATCAATACCTGCGGAGTGTTGGGGTTTGGATGAAGTCGAAGGCGTACTGGAGTTGGGCAATGTGGTCGGCTTTACTGGGCTGGGGGAGGGAAGCTTTGGCTGCTCCTCCATGTGTTTGTGTTGGCACTGCTGCCTGCTGCTCGGACGGGCTATGGAAGGGCATGGCCTGCGTCCTTGTGCCTGCACAAGCCGTTTTCTGCGCAGGAGCTCGCTTGCTGCCACTGACACAAACCTGACTCTACGGCCACAGAGCAGGCATCGAGTTGCAGGCAGACAGCAAATGTCCTCTGTTTTAATGTGTAGTTTTCAATACAAGTGAACTGAACCCATCCATCTGCTATAGAAAGACAGCTACTCATTTTCAGCTTGCAACCTGCTTTTATGGCCAGAAGCTCTGGAAGAAATTGCTGCAAGGCCATTCTTGTTCCAGTTCTGTTGCCTGCTAGGAATGCTGCAGGACTTTCGTTGGATGGGCAGCACAGGGGTTGAAGATGTTTCTGACTGAAGGAGATGCCATGAGAGTGACAGGGAGCTCTGGTACCTACAGCACCAGCTGAGGGATCAGCGTTGTGCTGGGGTGACCAGATGTTGACCAAAATTCAGACAGTGTTCTGTAGCTATGGAAGGGAGTTGAGCTGTGCTCCTTACTCCTGTGACTGGAGAAAAACAGTACCAGTGGCGGGCGATTTCTGGAAGCTGGCGGTGTCTGGTTAGGGCTCAGCAAGCTGTTCCTGGCAGCAGGCTTCAATTAGGCAACTATTTCTGTTTCACTCACTTGTGATGGTCAGACCACCGCATGAGTATTTCAGACGTGGAGGTCTTCAAACTATTTTGATGCAATCAGTAGCAGAGGTATGCCGGTAGCTTCCTTTTGTCCTTTGATTTATTCTTTTCTGCCAGCATTATCTATTGAAATACTGTTGTGGTGAAGATGGTTTTATATGGCTTTAGAAAAGCTTTTATTATAATAAAAGTGGGGAACTTGGTCAGGCCTTGGTTAGACTTTTTTTGTTGTTGTTGTTTATAGAGTACTTCTGAGAGTTAAACTGTTGTTGCTCTAATATGGGATGTTATTCTTCCATTATTTTTCCAGTGCAAGATCTAAGACGAGTATCAGTAAAGATGGGCATGATCATGTCTCCTTAAGGGCATAATCTTTGTGAGTTTTCAATTCAAGATCTTTTTTACTCTGCAAAACAAACAGTACGGGGGGAAAATTATCTCCTTGAAAGAAAGAAAAATTTAGTGGAGCTTTTGTGCAAGAAAAATTTCTTCATTGAGAAAAAGCTCTGTACACCTTAGTTCTACAGGGTGTCTGAAATACAGCATTAATTGTGTTTTTTTCTGGTCCTGGCATTCTGCTGTACTTGGGATTCTAGCTATAGCTAAAATATGCCTTTCTCTGCCAAGACCTGCAGGCAGGACTAAGCGTTCTGAAGGTATAAAGCTACCCAGAAGACTCAGTGTTTTAAGCAGCCAGTTCCTGCATGCCTAGGGAATATGCTGTGCTAAGAACAAGGCAGATAAAAATAGGGACACAATACATTGATGGGTCCATTAGCATATGTTGTTCTCAGTAGCTCTTTGGATCACAGTATAGTGTTAAAGATGGGGAAGGCAATTAAATCAAAAGGCCTGAATTCAAATTACGCTGAACTGAATTTCTGACTAGTCACCTTGTTGGTAGGCCAGCTGGATCCTGGAACGAAAAACACAGTGGTTCAGGAAGTGGTGCTGTGCAAGATTTACGTTGTCTGTTTGGCACAGAAAACCTTGGTTGTTTCTTACCAACAGCCTCCATTCGGTTGTCTCCTCCCCAATTGAAGCCTGAAGTATCAGGGGATGGTGGTTCTGGGTTTGTGCTGTCACTGAGCTGCAAAGTTCCTACTGATCCTGAAGCCCCCAAGACCCAGTACTGAGCACTGGGCTTGGCTTCTGCAGGGCTGGCAAGTGAAAACTGTTCTTTAAAGCTGCTGGATATGGTTGTTTGTGTGATGGGCTTGAGGAGAGCTGGGAACACTGTGCGCCTGGGACTCTTCCATTTTTCTGGTGTCTCTTTGGCTAACTCTGGGGTGGATAACATTACTTCAGTTTGTGTAACATCATTGTGTGCCATGAGAACTAAGGGATGTCAGACTGATGCTCATTAATGAGTGGATATGGCAGAGAGAATAGCATTCCTGGATGGAGCTTATCACTCACAGCTTATAGTTATACAGGTTTTCTCTATGTTTTGCTTCCATTTTCTCTGTCCAGTGTGGGTAGTAATTTTACAAAATCAGTACACGCTGTGAGGATTAATTCCTGTGCCATTCACTGACAATCAGGCCTGTACAACACACCGTAATCTGTGTTTGCTGCAGTCCTTGTTCCTTAGTGTGGTTTGTGTATTGATTCTCCTGAGACAGAAGAAATTCCTGAGGTTCACAGGCAGCACTGAAATCATCTGAACTGTGGACATCTGATCACAAACAATGGTGCCTCTCCAGAGTTGTGGAGAACAAGTATTGAATGAATGATCATTTTCTAATGCCTGCAATTGAAACAAGATTTGTAAGCATGGTAATTTGCAGAGTCAGGGTAGTTTGCAGCATGTGCTGTAGGGTGGGATGGAAGGTTCCACTGGTGTTACAGATGATATAGCTGTGCAGCCTTACTGTGGGTGTTGGTTTAGATACGGATTTGTCCGTGTTCAGAGTGGGTGCTTATGCTGGTCTGTATTGTGCATCATGGTGGTAGCTTAGAAATCCTCCAAAAGCCTTACCAGCATCTTTGGGATCTGCTGCTGTATACGAGAGAAATGAGAAAGCAACTTTCTTTCCCCATGTATTTAGTTTTATGAAAAGCTCTTTAAAAGTGTAATTAAAAAAAAAAAATCTGCTGGCAAAAGGACAGAGTGCATTTAAGATTTCCTATCTCCTGGGAGCTTGTCTGGCCGATTCCTGTTGTAAGGCTCAAGGCAAGCAGGCTGGGTGGCACTGCAGGTAACGGGAAGGTCGGATGCGTTGAACTCATGGTTTATGCAGTAGCTCAAAGGCTTCTGCAGATCTGAGCTCTCTGTGATGTGGACTTACACTTGAATAAAAGTTGTATACTATGCCTGCGTGTTCTAAAGATACCTTTTGTTGAGAATGTTTGGAAAAACAGCTTTTTAAATGTAAAATTGGAGAGATACACCTTTCCATAACTGGTGAAACTCTGATCTCTGAAGCTGAGGTGTTACAGGAATGGAGTAGCAAATACTGAAGTGCAAGACTTGATTTGAAACAACTTTTCTTTATTACTGTGTTATTGATAATGATAACTAAGGCTTGATTTTTTTTCTCTCTTCCAGATGAAATAAAAAGTGAGCTGGAAAAGCAAAGGTAAATTTTTAATTACTCTAAACAGTATGTGAAAAGAACAAATGGAATATTTTGTGGAAGTGTAAGGGTGTATATACATTACAGCAGTGAGTTTGTGAATACCCAGTTACGCACCTTTCTGCCAAGAGCATATGGCCTGGCCTGTGTGTTTCACTTACACAATGTTTGTGGCTGTGGGTACTCAAGCCATAACTGCCTCTGAATTTCACCAGGAAAAAATTGCGAAATTTCTAGAAGGTGCCAGTTTTTTGCTTCCTTTTACTGGACTCAATAGCCTGATAGGAAATCATGGGGAGCGGTACATACCCTCTGTTTGATAGTGTGCTCTTTATTACCTAGATCAAGTACACCAATTTAAATATTACTTAAATAAAAATTTTAAAACGGTTTTCCAGCACCGTGCTATGATTAAAAATGAGCAAATGGGTCTCTAAATGTGTTTCTATTTGCTTAGTATTCCTGTTAAGGGCTCTGTTTAACCAATTTTGAATAACACAGATAGATACATCAGTTGTGTAGGAATTTTCCAGTATTTCAGATAGTGCGACAGTGTTGGAGTGAGGAAATAGTTGAGTGAGGAAATAGTTAAGTGAGGGAATAGTTAAGCTGAAGAAGACGTCAAAAAGATCTGATAGAATATAAATAAATGTAAAATGGGTTTTGTGTGATTTTAGAAGAAAATTGATCTTCATTTAAGAAAGTATATGCAAGAAAGCTGCAGTACATTTGTATGCAGCTATGCATTATTTAGCTTTAAATTTAGAAAAAGGAGAAAGTGTAGTTTGCTGTGATATACGTGTTTAGAAAAATTAATAACTCTTCTTATCTGACCTAGAGAAGGCACTGCTGCTCCACCAAAAGCAAATTTCATTGAAGCAGATAAATATTTCCTTCCATTTGAGCTGGCCTGCCAGTCAAAGTCTCCACGCATCGTCAGTACTTCCCTGGATTGTTTACAGGTAGGTGTTCTGGTTAAGCCTGGTCAGAGTGAGATGGAGAAAGCTGCAGTTACCAAATCTGGTGTGCAGCTCCTGAGGTGAGGAGGGCCTCACCGTGTCACTGTGGGCTGGGTGCGTGGGCACAGGGAGGAGTGTGGCTGCACTTCTGTAGCAGCCTTTGCTGTGGCCCAGGGATCCTTACATCAGTCGGTAAAGGCGCTTTGTCTGCGGTGCTCTGCAAGGAGCATTACCATGGGGTTTCTTGTGGTGCTGATGTGGCGGCGGAGGTCACACTCTGGAATCTTTCTTTTTTCTTTCCTCTTTCAATTCTTACAGAATTCTTGTACATCTTGGGCAGACCCTTTGGTTTTGAATAGATGTTATACAAAGGTGTAACACAAAGACTGGTGTTAAAAATATTTCTCTGGTTGTGGTATGAAGAAGTGGTCTGGGTGGAAAAAGCTTTTGTGTAATACTAAAATCTGTTTTGTCCACATATGTGAGCAGTCAAAGTATTTGGTGGCCAGACTATGGATGGTGTTATTTTTGTGTTAAAGCTGGTTAAGTGAGGTATGCTATCTAAACACCCCTTTTTATGCTGTGCTAAACTGTGTTTTTATTAACAGTATGTGGTCATCTAAGCTGCATTCTTTCTATCTAGAAACTCATTGCATATGGGCATATCACTGGCAATGCTCCAGACAGCGGAGCTCCTGGAAAACGACTGATTGATCGAATAGTTGAAACCATTTGCAATTGCTTTCAGGGTCCTCAAACAGATGAAGGAGTACAACTGCAGATAATTAAGGTATTTTATTTGCTTTATTTTTGTGTGATATTAATTTGCTTTCTCTCTCTTTCATTTTGTAACTGAAAAAAAAGGCTAAATATTACTGAGGGCCCAGTTGCTCCATTTGTTACATTGTCCCGTGTGTCACTGCATTCAGGAAGGCTGTCACCAGGGCAGAGTTGGTGAGGAAAATGTACTTCCTGTTGGGAAAGCAGAATGTAAGGGAATATTTTATAAATGTTTGTCCTTTCCGAGATGAGCCATCTTTCAGACAGCTTCATGCTCCTCTTAGAGGCTCGCAGTGCCCACCTCCATCAGGCCAGGGAATTGCTTTCAGCCCTGATAGCAGGCCCTGGGACTGGGATGCAGTGCCATGGAATGCTGTTCAAGCCTGTCTGCTCCCCTGGACTTTTTTCCAGACAGCTGTCAGCATGCCTCAGCAAGGCATGGTAGCATCCATCAATGGTGTGTGCTCTGGCTCTGAAATCTTCTTGGGCTACTGTAGCTGAGGTTGGAAGTTGGTGAGCCTTCTAGTAATCCAGCTTGATGTTAGTGTAGGCCAATTGGCTCTTGCGTGGAAATGAAGCTATGGAATATAACAACTTTCATTTGGAGGTGCAGTATGTCCCTTAGTGGAAATGAATTTTGATAAAACCCTCTAAGAACAGCTCAGAAGAGAACAGAGATACAGAAGTCCTTTTAAACTTTCTTTGATTTGAAATGTCGTTGCTTGTAAAGTCTTAAAAAAAGATACCTGTGTTTTGTAGCAAACCCACGGGTTATTCTGGAAGACATGCATGAAGAAGAGCATGAAGAGCATTGCTGCCTACTTGCTTAGATTTCATTTTTACTGTGTTATGGACTTTTCTAGGCTCTCCTCACTGCGGTAACATCTCCATATATAGAAATTCATGAAGGAACAATTCTTCAAACTGTTAGAACCTGCTACAACATCTACCTGGCCAGTAAAAATCTTATTAACCAGACAACTGCCAAAGCTACCCTGACACAGATGTTAAATGTCATTTTTACACGGATGGAAAGTCAAGCTGTAAGTAACTATTCCTTTTTCTCATCTCAAATGTTTAGACTTGCAAATGGCTGAAAACTTTTTTATTATTGTTGTTTTTAATGAGTCTGTCATTGTAGTTTTATATCTGTTGATTTGTCATGTTAGAAAACCTGTCAAACCCTGCAGTGAGGCATAGTGACTGATTTGAAAATAAAAAGTGTGGCTCACTGCTGATAACAAGGTTTCACACTGTAGCTTCTGCCAAATGGCGCTGGATAAACACATGATGCTTTTCAAATAAACTTGAAGTGTATCTTTTTAATCTGATTGGCCAAGTGATTGTAGTTTCCCTGTTTCTTGCTAACACGTGAATTCACAAAGGAGCATCAGTCATCGTAGACAGGGTTTCCCTTAGCGTATTTTGTGCTTAGACGAACGTTTTCATATGGGTTTTTCAAGCTGCAGGAATCCAGAGAAGCAGAGCGAGCGCCTGCGCAGAAGCCACAGTCCCCGGCGGTGGCGGCGGTGTCCCGGTCCCCGCGGCCGGGGCAGTGGCAGCACAGCTCCCGGGGAGGCAGGGCCGCCGGTGCCGCGCTGGCCAACGGGGAGCCCGGCCAAGGGGAGCCGCACCGGGCCCTCGCCCTGCCGGCGGCAGGTGAGCAGGGTACGGGGTGGGTGTCTGTTGCTTTCACTTACAGCGGTGCTGTTGGAAAGTGCTCTTGGAGGCCACTTCGAGGAGCAGTGACTGGGGTGACTGGCTCCCTTGGCTCTCCTCAGTAGTCTTTCAGAGTGTGCTGCCATCCTCGGCTTGTCTACACTATAACTGCTGCAGAAAGGTTCCTGTTCTCCCTAGAATTCTAGTTAAACTACGTGTGCTTTATCTATAGAGAGTTTAAAGGAATTTGACTTGAGTAGGGTAATAAAGGGGAAGGAAAGGAAGAGAATTGTCATGGTATGTGGGACATAATATGTGGACAGATAATATGTGGGACAGAATCACTCTCAGGTAATTGAAGTCCTGTGGTAAAAATGGTGCATATTATGAAGACCGTATCATCGGCACATACAGCATCGAAATTAGGAATGTTTGTAACAGTTGATAGATACAAATGACAAAATAACTGCATTAGAAATATCAGTGCTTTGATTTAAACAACATAAATAACATCAATGAATATTTTTGAGTGACTTCTCAGAAATTACTTTCAATGAGAACTGCTGAAGAAAACTGATAATTTTTCACGTTTCTGCCTCTGTCATGTTTTTCCTTTTAATCCTCTTCCTGAACAAAAATACTAAATTAAAAATTCTCTGTGTTTCATTAGAGGAAACAATTGATGGAGGAAAGGAAATGGTTCAAGGCATCTTGGAAGACGTGGTGGAGTCAGCTGTGAAAGGTAGTAAAGTCTTCTGAAGTAAAATAGTTGCATATGTATTGCTTATAGAAGCATGGAGGTTATTTCTGTTACTAAGTATCTTGACAAGAACACCTACTGAGGCAGCAAGAACAGGTTTTGGTTGTATCACAATATTCTTTTGCTGATAGCTGAGAAACTTTATAGTTTACCAGTGCTACTTCTGTCCCACTGGGTGGTAGAGCTTCACAAAGTCATGGGATAGAAAACTCTTAATGCATGATTTTAATAATTTTTCCTTTTTCCCCTTTAGTGGCTGAAGAAAAGCAGGTAACAGAACCAGTCAAGGCTCTGCCTGCATTAGAGACTGCAGATACTCTTCTTTCTGGCTCTAGCACTGAAAATGTACAAACAAACGGGATTCCAGATGATGGGCAATCTGTTTCCTCCATTGATAATCTGGTAAATAACTGCACCAGATGCCAATATACATCTGCAAAAGAAGAAATATTTTTATTGTGCCAACAAATAGAGTGGGATTTGGCGGAAGAAAGGGACAGAAACTCTAATGCGTGTGTCCCGCTCCGGTTCAAAAAGGAATCAGCGGCTGGAATTTAAGCATATTTTGAAAATACCTGTCCTAAAATTGATTATATTGTATTTTAATACGGAGTGGGGACAGAGATAAAGGGTCAGTCAACACGAGTGAAAAGATCCTGTTTAGCTTTAGTTTAAACTTTGCCAAATGTACTATTTTCTTCAAACTGTAGATGATTCTCAGAGGAGCTGTGTAGTCTCCTAATTGCTCTGTTTCTTTGTCTCACTGAGGATCTGTGTTGTGTTTTTTACTCTCAAGGAAACAGATGTATCTGGACATCAAACTGCTGCCAGATTTTCCCATGTTCTGCAAAAGGATGCCTTCCTTGTGTTCAGGTCATTGTGCAAGCTCTCCATGAAACCGCTCGGGGATGGACCACCAGATCCCAAGTAATGAGCTGTGTTTATATACCTGTCCTCTCCAGGTAGCTTTTGGAGACAGTTAAGTAGCTGCTGTATAGTGAAGCAGATGTTCAAAATCCACTTGTCAGGCCCTTGGTTTAGTTAGCTTGATGAATCTAGGATTGAAAATAGCTTCAAATTATTAAAAATTTAATACTTGAGATTTTTGGTTTTTGCATAATAGACTTAATCCTACCAGTTGGAGCGGCTTTGACTATAGTATTTGTGAAGCTTTTGATGGGAGAGTGGGGAATTGCTTAAGAAGCACTGAGCTGCATCTATTAGGCTAGTCTAAGATATTAATATTACTGAAAATTTTTTCAAATTTGGGTGGTAGATGTTAAAAAATCACTCGGCTGATTTCCACCCCTCTTTCCCCCTGCATTCAAATGAATTAAAATAGCAGTAATTTCTTCTTGATGTGGAAGAAATGCTTGAGTGCTAATGTTGAATACAAGTATATACTAAGAAAATATAAAAGTACATTTAATGTTGAATTTTTTCTAGATCCCATGAATTGCGGTCCAAGGTTGTGTCTCTCCAGCTGCTTCTGTCAGTGCTGCAGAATGCTGGTCTGGTTTTCAGGACACATGAAATGTTCATCAATGCAATCAAGCAATATCTTTGTGTAGCATTATCTAAAAATGGAGTCTCTTCTGTTCCTGATGTGTTTGAGCTCTCTCTTGCCATCTTCCTCACACTGCTTTCAAATTTTAAGACCCATTTAAAAATGCAGATTGAGGTGAGAGACTTTTAATCTATAAATTGCATGTGCTCTAGTTCTCAAAATATTGTAATGGTGAAAAGACAGCTGGAACTTACATTTTCATGTCTTAGTTTGGTTTGCTTACTAAACTAGTATATTGCTACTGTATCCAAATTCTAATATGCATGAAATGTTACTCTTCAAGAGAAATTACTGAACAGAAATGAATCTGTACATTTGACGTGGTTCTAATAAGTTTCAGATCATCAAGTCCTTAACCTTATTTATTTTGCAGGTGTTCTTCAAAGAGATCTTCCTGAATATTCTAGAGACTTCTTCAAGTTCCTTTGAACACAAATGGATGGTGATTCAGACTTTAACTAGAATTTGTGCAGGTATTTCCACTGTGTAAAAGAATCACTTCTGGCAGCAGTTGAAAATTATTCTGAAAAGAAATGCCACATATGATGTTTAAGTATGAAAATTTGAATTTGATCCTAGAGTGCTTGGGTGAAATGTCTGGATCCATCCGCACTGCCTGCTCCAACTTGGCTGATCGCTTTTAAAAATTTTATTGCACGGCATCCTAATGCTTTCATTTGCTTTTATTTTCCAGATGCCCAGTGTGTAGTGGATATTTATGTTAATTATGATTGTGATTTAAACGCTGCTAATATATTTGAACGTCTTGTAAATGATTTGTCCAAAATCGCACAGGGACGAAGTGGGCATGAGTTGGGAATGACACCTTTACAGGTAAGGAAAACAGCTTTGAAGATAAGGTACTGTTGTTTCATAAACAGTGCTATCTCTGCACCATTACGGATACTTCCAGTGGTTCGTGTTGTCTGTAACCTACTGATGTTACTTACTTTTTATTAGTTTGCTAATTTGCAATTGGATGCTGAAGCAGTGCCATTAATTTACTTGGTGATTTTGCTGCCTGTTTGCACTGTGAGACCAAGCTGGTTCTGGTCTCATTAGTTGGACTACCATGGGAGAGAGAACCAAATGAGCCTTCCTCTGCCTCATTTAGATGACTTTGCTTCTGGAACTCATGAACCAGTGGTACCTTCTGTGGGGTTTGCTTTGCACAGACTTTGTGCCATATCTCCACCATAAGCATTTTATTTTTAAGATTATCTTTCCCAGTCCTTAGAGGGAGACTGGTGTAGAGACTGTTTTCAGCACTGTTTGTTGGTTTGGTTTTTCTTTTTTTTTATTTTATTATTATTTTTCTTCATGTTTTAGGAACTAAGCCTGAGGAAAAAAGGACTTGAATGTTTGGTTTCTATTTTAAAATGTATGGTAGAATGGAGCAAAGACCTTTATGTGAACCCCAATCATCAGACTAGCTTGGGTAAGATTGTTTCTGTATGGAGAGACTAATTTGTTTAATCAGTTCATTCTTGTGTTTGTTCAGTGTTTAGAATCTATTCAGAAATGATGCCAGATTTGTACCTAACAATTTGTTTATACAAGTGAGGTATTTTACAGACGGTTGTTAGTGTGTTGCAGTAACTGGTTCTCCAAGTGTCTGGTTTGAATAACCAGGCTCTCTTGATGAGCTTCAGCCAAGCCCTTGTCTATGCTATAAAAGCTCACATAGAACAAGACACGTGATCAGTCTTGGAGTTACTAAGTTGAAGTGCCGGAATTTCTCCATAGGGGCTGCTGCTTTTCTGCCTTTTGTTGGATCATTTTAGAATTGCATCAACAGAGCATCTTCATGTAGCGTAGCGCAGACTGCCAAAGAATATATGTGGTAAAATAAGAATATTGACTCATACATTTCTCCTTAAAAGTTCTGTAACTAAAAGCTCTTGACTGAACAAGGCTAACTTAAATCTCACCTTGTTTGTAAATAGGTTCATATAAACCATCTGAACAGGAAATGGCTGAAGGTAAATGCCTAGAGACTGGAGGGAGACGGAGTAGTGTCAGTTCCTTGGACTCCACTGTATCGTCAGGAGTTGGAAGTGTTGGTACCCAGACTGCTGTCCCAGATGATCCAGAGCAATTTGAAGTCATCAAGCAACAAAAGGAAATAATTGAACATGGGATAGAACTGTAAGCCTAGTATGACAGGAAAACTAAAGTTCACTAGTAATAAAATGTGCTGTTTCTTATGGTCTCACACAGTCACACCTGTAGGGACACTTACAAATTGATATTAATGCTGAAGACTCCTGCCTGCTGTTGTCAAAAACCAATGCTGGAGGCTGTTACAGTTAAAAAGAATTTCATAAAATCCTGGGTGGAGTGAAAGGGGTTTTCACAGCTTTCCTTTTTGCTGGCTCAGCTGCACAAGAGTGCGTACGCTTAGAGAGAAATTGGTTTGAGGAGCACGGTTGTCTTGCAGCTCTTACATGATTTGTTGTCTTTTGTTGAAATAGGGTTTGAAGAATTAAATCATTGTCCAGTTATGCTTTACTTCTTTTTAATTTGAAAGTCTTCATGTCAGTAAATGCTAGAAAAAGGTCTTGAACAGCAACATTTTTAACATGTCATGTAAACTCTCTAATTTTAAATGTTCAAAACGGTGAGTTTTGGAGTTTTCCAGCAATAACTTCTAAGGTTATCAGCAGCGCAATGTACCTTATGTGATGAAGCCTATGGTGTGATAGGTAATAGATTTGTTGCACATTTTTTTACTTTTTTTCCTAACTAGAAAGAACATGGTGCTACAGCACAAAATCTTTGATTTGTAAGGACTCTATAAAACTCAAATTTTATAGGCTGTGATATTTTTAATTGTATGTCTCAATTTTCTCTTTTTTTTGTCTGAATAGGTTTAATAAAAAACCAAAGAGAGGAATACAGTATCTACAGGAGCAGGGAATGCTTGGCACTACAGCAGAGGACCTGGCGCAATTCTTGCATCAAGAGGAACGCCTCTGTTCTGTAAGATTATGTGCAGCATAATTAATACACTTGCCCCAGTACCTTTGGCCCTGTCCCTGGTATCTGTGTGCCCCCGCTCTGTAGTTCAAATCTTAGAGAAATGAACGGGCAAGGCTTCCCATGGACACACGTAATGCCAAAGCTACCTACTGTTTACTTGCTGTCCCAGGCTTCTTAGTAAAGTACTGTGTTACCGTGAAGTGCTGGAGGGTTCCCCATCAATGGAATGTGCATTTTGTCTGTCCCTGGAGACTGGAGGGAGATGGAGTAGTGTCAGTTGCTGGCAGTACCTTGCCAGTGAAGGAATAGCATGTGCTGCAGTGGCAAAGCATTCTCTGCTGTATGTGCAACTGGGCACAGTTCAGCTTTCCTTGGATCTGCAGTAATGCAGATCTTACCTTTGGCAGTGAGGGAAGCAGGAATATGCAGACTGAGGGGGCATGTCTAGTACCCTGTCCCTTGCCACCCTCCATCAGCTGCTCTGCCCACTCAGCGGCGTGTCAGCTTTACAGAGGTGACAGCTGTGCAACTCTTGGCCTAGAAACCTTCTTGCAAAGCTGGCACTTGGATTGCACAGTAATAACTGTCTCTTGTGTTTTTTAGACTCAAGTGGGGGAATTTCTTGGGGAAAGCAGCAAGTTTAACAAGGAAGTGATGTATGCCTATGTAGACCAACTTGATTTCTGTGGAAAAGACTTTGTCTCCGCTCTGCGTATATTTCTGGAAGGTTTTCGTCTGCCAGGTGAAGCCCAGAAGATTGATAGATTAATGGAGAAGTTTGCTGCTAGATATATTGAATGCAACCAACGGTAATTCAAACCCTTTGTATCAGATCAGTGCCCAAAGAGCATTCCCTGGCTGTACTGTTGTGGCCCTTAGGGGCAGAGGATAGATTAAGCTCATACCAGGCCAGGAACTTCTGCAGGCTTGTGTGAGGAGCAGATCTTGCTGCTGATGTTGGATAAGAAGTATACTGATGCTGGCATTTCCTTAAATCCCAAGTACTTGCTAGAAGGAATTAGTGGAAGAGGGAAGCCCTAAATAGGTTAAAATGCTGCAGCTTATACAGAGACAATTTTAGACAAATGTAGATCAGTCAAGTATAAAAAACAGTGATAAGCAGTAGAAATGGCTAGAATTAAAAATTCATTACATAAACAGCTAATAGGATGTTACAATGCTTTTGCTTGTCTGTTAGATGTGAAACAAATACGCTATTTGATACCAAATAGACAAAGTTGCTATTGTTCCTAATGCAATAAGCTAAACTGAAGTTTAGCTACACGTCAAGATTAATTAGTTCCCATTCCTTAGTCCAGTTGGTGTATCAGTGGGTTGGTTTTGTATCAATCTTTATGAAACTCTGGGAGTGAAAAATAAGCTGTCCTTTAACTTTTTAAAGATTATACATTATTGTTCTTTGGGTAATCTTTAGGGAATGTACTTGAAAATCTCAGTCACCACTAGTTTTCAATATTGTAAAGATATAATGCGCTTTTCCCCCTCCTTTTTATTTGTGTTTTAAACTACTTGGGGTTTGATGCATTTCTAGCATCAGGCTAGCTTCAGGCTTTGTTGGCTCTTTGGTTGAATCCATAGCACTTCTGGGTATTTTTCTTGCATATGGGACTAGAGCTAATGGACTGAGGACTTGGGAGTCTATAAACCTGTTTTGTTTTTTCCTCCTTCAGGCAAACACTATTTGCTAGTGCTGACACTGCTTATGTTTTGGCATACTCCATTATAATGCTGACTACAGACTTGCACAGTCCACAGGTACAAATTAAAAAACCCCAAACTTACAGAAGTTTAAATTTCCCTGGAAGTTGCATTCAAGATCTGATATCCAACTTATTCCTTCTTACAGGTAAAAAATAAAATGACAAAGGAGCAGTACATTAAAATGAATCGAGGAATCAATGACAGTAAAGACCTGCCTGAAGAGTATTTATCCACAATCTATGAAGAAATAGAAGGAAAGAAAATTGCAATGAAAGAGACAAAAGAATATGCAATTACAACCAAGTGTAGTAAACCAAGTAAGAAGGAATTAGAAACTGGAAAGGCCACAGTGCTCTTGAACTATTGCAGGAACTTTGGGATGGCACAGTGGTGTGCAGAGTCCTTGTGAGAATGCCTTGGGGCAATACATAAAGTACATTTAGAATGGTTGATAGAGCTATCTGGAAGGAAACTGGCTCAGTTACAACTTAACACTGCTTTCTGTGGTGGGAACAGCCGTGTAGGTGCCTCTGGCACCACGGCAGAAACAAGAAATGAGATATGTTGGGGTTTTTAAACACGAGTGTGAGGGGGAAAAGGGTGGAATAACTCAAGGGGGAACTTACTTTGCAGTTAACTTTTTACGTGCTAGACAACGGGTGAGGGCTTGATTTGGGCTGGTTTTTTGTCTTCCTCCATGGTTCAGTGGCTGGGAGGTGTCACAGTCCTTGTGATGGTGTTTGCAAAACAGAGAGATTAGAGAATTTGTCGTGATCTATAGTCACCTCTCTTCATCCAGACCAAATGAGGGCTTCTGCATGTAGTATCCCCAGCTGTACCCTACTTTTAGTCAGAATAGCTGGTGCTAATTTAATTCAACTTAGTGAATTCTGAATCTTCAGCATAGTGGTTTTTCCAGTGTTTTCATGCTATTTGCGGGTTTTCTCAATCAAAATTGGAAAAAAATTAATTTGCTTGAAAATTGAAGTTGCACTCTGTAGTATAAGGATAAAGAAACACTAAGTTATTAATTTATTTCTCATGTTGGTGAGGGCCTGTTTTGTTTTGGGGATGTGAGCCTATGAAGGTACAGGATTCTCCATCCATTTTTACAGGCAGAATGACTTAATAGAGTCACACACCTCTGACTTGGAACAATTAGGTAATAGCACATGTTATATAGTAAAGGGCTGAATTAGTTATTTTGTACAGAATAAAGTCTTAAACTTGGGTGTGGCTTTTAGTGCTGGACTTCCTTGCTTGCAACCTGTGGCAGCCTCCTGACTTCTAAGATTTTGCAAGATTTTTATCTTTAGATTTCAGCTGCAATACCTTTATTTAACATTTTGTGATGCTCAATGTGAAGACATGGAATATGCTCTTGTAAGAAAAGCAAGCAATGCCTCTGTGTGGTGTTCCCCTTAGGTGTAGCTAATGAGAAGCAGCGGAGGTTGTTGTACAACTTAGAGATGGAACAAATGGCAAAGACAGCCAAAGCCCTCATGGAGGCAGTGAGCCATGCAAAGGCACCTTTCACCAGCGCCACTCACCTGGATCATGTCAGACCCATGTTCAAAGTGAGTGTCAGGTTCTCACTGTGTCTTCATTACAAAGAGTTTTAAGCATGGGAAAAAAAGTGGAAAGTTACTCTTCAGAGTTTGCTAAATGCAACAGGTGGACTCTTTGGATGTATTTGGCTTCAGTGACCCGGTGTTTTGGGCTAAAGTTGTAAGAGACTTCTGAACTTAGTTTCTTCCTCTCTTTAGCTTGTCTGGACTCCACTGCTGGCAGCTTACAGTGTTGGCTTGCAGAACTGTGATGACACAGAAGTTGCCTCCCTGTGTTTGGAAGGAATACGCTGTGCAATTAGGATAGCCTGTATCTTTGGAATGCAGGTTAGTGCCAGACTCAGCCTGGGACTCACTGACGGCCATGTGGGCTCTGGGAGGCAGGTGAAGAATTACAAACAGCTTATACATAGCAGATGAAGTGTCTCATCTGCTTTCTTGAAATGATAAAAGGTGTTACGTAATCAAGCATTTCTTCAGCTCTGCTTTTCTTTCTCTTGGTGAATCTTCCATTAAGAATGTTTGCTAACTGGCATCCTACTCTCCTTTAGCTGGAAAATGCTCTAACAGTGCCAGCTATCCATAGAAGGAAAATTTGTATGCAAGTTGCTTTCTCTGGTTCTTCGGGGACTGGATTTTGATGCTTGTTTCTCTATCTTATAGCTTGAACGAGATGCTTATGTACAGGCCCTTGCTCGTTTTTCCTTGTTGACCGCGAGTTCCAGCATTACAGAAATGAAACAGAAGAACATTGATACCATTAAGACACTCATTACAGTTGCTCACACGGATGGCAACTATCTTGGCAATTCTTGGCATGAGGTGAATCTTGATTAGTTTAAGTAGTAAATGTGGTGTCATATTTTTTCTTCTACTATCAGCTCCCAGAACCCTCTTGAAAATGTGAAGGAAGTGCAGTATATTGTTAAGTTTTTGTTCTGTTTTTTTTTTGGTTGGTTGGTTTTTGGGTTTTTTTATACATCTATAAAAATAATGCACTGCATTTTTTTTTTCAAGACCCTGTGGAAACTGTGTGACAATATTGTAATTCTTGTGGGTGCATTCGACATGGACTTTAAACAAAACAAAAAGTCTCATTTGGCTTCAGAAAATTCTGCATATAAACAATTGTATTCTTATTCATGGAAACAAAAATATTCTAGTTCACAGGTCCGGACTTGTCTGTGCAGTATTTGGCAACATTTACACCATAAGCACATGAAAAACTAGGGCTAAAATAATTTGGTGAGGGATTGGTAAAGATAGGCTATCAGGATCATATGTATTTTCTTAAAGCCTATTTTCCAGGAGCAATTTTATCAGCTCTAAATCTGTGCTGCTGCTAAACGGAGCATTTCTGCTGCCTTATGTTCTCTGGCTCTAGTCTTGGGCTACATGATATGAGTCAAAAGGTGCTAGAGCTGACAAGATGCCTCAGACCTGGCTCACAGCACACCCTCTTGAGTGCTTGTGCCAGCCAAGGGATGTGGCAGGGGGGGAGGAAGAAGGAAGAGAGTCAATTTTGTGCTATGGCAAGCACAGCATTGGCATTTAAACTGTCTAGGCTGGAACATCATTACTCAAAGTGGTGATAGCTGCGATGTTTCAGTCCTTTTGTCTGTCTAGGACAATGAAGTCTCTGGAAGATCAGTTCGAACTTGTTTATACTCTTGAAAGTTGATGCTGCAAAAAGTAATAAAAAGTTTTCCTTTAGTAGTTAGAGATCCAGGTTAGATTTTTGAGCACTGTTTATTTTATTCTTGTATTGGAATGATTCATGGTGGCTGATAATATTGAACCACTCAACTTCATTTTCAATTTTATTAGTAATGTTTTAGCTCCATCAAAGCTGTTGTCATGGTCAAAGTTGTTTTAATGGTTGGAGAACCTGGGAAGGTTATAAATATTAAATACAAATGTATGTTAAGAATAAAAATATGGTGGTGTCCAGAAACACAATGTTTAATTTCTTTTGGTTTTAGATCTTGAAATGTATTAGCCAGCTGGAACTGGCACAGCTCATAGGAACTGGCGTGAAAACTCGATATTTGTCTGGTTCTGGGCGTGAGAGGGAAAGCAGCATTAAGGGCTATACCTCTGCAGGAGAAGAGTTTATGAGCCTGGGATTAGGTAAGATTATTACCTAATCCTGGACTTCACAAAGATGCACATACAAGTGGAGTAAGGATGTTAAAAAATCCTCAATGTTATAACATACTCAAATATATTTACTTGCTTCCAGGGGAAGCTGCGTTGGATTAATGAAACTCTGTATTCCAGTGTGTGTTTATAATTACCAAATCTGTTCTAACTTTGGGATTGGGTTAAGTTATTTAATAACTATTCCAGATTGATTTGTTGGAATATGTTATTGTCAAAACTGTTTTGCCATACGAAGTCATGGTTTTGTTACAAGTATTAATTAATAGAAAAAAAGAGCCATTTATTTTTAGGAATTAATAGATGTTTTGATAAGTGACAATTGGTTTTCCAAAGGAATTTCTTATCTCTGTATGTTGGGCTTGCTGTTCCAGTTCCTATTATTTCTGCAGTGTGTGCAAGAAACAAACCTTAGATTTTTGGCTGTAAATTAGAGGGACAAGGCAAGTTGCCTTTTAAAACCGCTAAGGAAACAATTTAATTTTAAAAAACTCTGGAGTGGATGCTATGCATGATGATTATGATGAATACAGAACTGTGCTGAATACAGAACTCATTAACTACTTGTAGCTGATTTAGAGTTCATATTTTAAAATAATATTTCATCAGTTCCAATTTTATTAGCAATATCATATTGTCTTAACCTAATAAATATGATGTTTAACTGTGTAATAATCTGGCACAGATCTGGCAAAGGCACCATCTGCTCCATATAAATTACATGGTACCTAGAAGCAGTAGACACTTCTTGTCTACTTGTTTGATGTTGGAGTTAATACAAAGTTGTTATTTCCTGATGGCAAATACTGCGTTTTAATGGCTTTTATTGCAGGGAACCTCGTTGGGAGTGGGGCTGACAAACGGCATATGGCAAGCATTCAGGAGTCTGTGGGGGAGACCAGCTCACAGAGTGTGGTGGTAGCAGTAGACAGGTACTGAGAATGTAATCTCTGCACTCTTACCTAAATCGTCATCTTTGTCATCTGCCCTTCTGAAATGTCTAAAGACATGCTTCTGTCCTAAATCACATGTTGGAATGGGACTTCTTAGTAATTACTGATACAATTGTGCAAGTCTGCACAATCACATATTCAGACTTGCAGTGTTTATTCTAACCATAAATGTGTCTGTTACCACATCAAAGTCCAAAAGATTTGGGAACATTCTGCACTTTATCAGTGTTCTATATGGACTACTATCAGTAGTCTGAACTCCTCTCAAGACTGAACAGTTGAAGGGGAAGAAGGGACAGCAGTGCATCCACAGTCTTTCTTCTGTTTGTTTTGACAGCCACAGCCGACCATATTCTCAGAGCATGTAAAGACCAAAGGTGGCTGATAACCAGTAAAGTCTTGTAACAAAACTTTCTTCCTGTCTGTTTATTGTCCCCATGAAATTTAACATGCTGTCACCCAAATGAGTGTTCCAGCATAACTTGGCTGGGTAATCTTGTTAGCCTGTGTCTGTTCCTGCAGTGGGGCAGGAGCACAGTAGACTGTGACTTGGTGCAGGAAAGAGGATGCTTAGACTAAGGAGAAATGCATGTACTGCTGCCAAGGAGCAAGAATACAAGAGGTGCAGAGTTCATGGCATGGAGGATTGTGAAGTACCTCCAGATGTGCTGACCTTTTGCTGCAGCACTAACTTGTAATTGACTCTTGTGGATGCGCAGCTGAAACTCCAACTCCTGTATTTGCTCCGTAGGATATTCACAGGCTCCACGAGGCTGGATGGGAATGCCATAGGTATGTATGGTGGGTTACAGGGCCCCTGGCACTGGAGCAGCCTGGCTCACAGCAGGCTTCTCCTGTGCAGTTGACTTTGTGCGGTGGCTGTGTGCTGTTTCCATGGACGAGCTGGCGTCCCCGCACCACCCGCGCATGTTCAGCCTGCAGAAGATAGTGGAGATATCCTATTACAACATGAACCGCATTAGGCTGCAGTGGTCGAGGATTTGGCATGTGATTGGAGATCACTTCAATAAGGTACTTCTTAAAATCAAGTTACACAATATGCATGAATAGCGGAACTTCTTTAATCAACTTTTCCCTTCTGTGTTGATAGTGGCTTAAGCTCTGATATTGAAAAAAATTCCATTCAAAGCACCTAAAAGAAGCACCTATTTAAAAATCTGAAGTGTACAAATAGAAATGTTTACAGGAGTGATCTTTAATCCTATAATCTTCATGATATGATTTAGTATTTTTGTAATTTTTCTTTTCCTTCTGATAAAATGCCAAGTTAGTTTGCCTCTGAAATGTACACAGGTGATCCTGGAACAACAGTTGTTTTCCTTAGGAAATTGAACCATGTTAGGATGGGATGTTTTTAACTAAAGATTTCATTTATTTTATTGTATTGTATTTTAATTTAAATTTTAGCATCTAGCTGGCTATTATAGTTCTGCATTGATGCATTCAAAATCCGTAGGTCTGTTTAGATGGACGAAATGACAGAAAGCCCTCTTCAACAGGAACCCCTTCTTTCCCAAGTGTCTGAACACTAGAATGTGCTAGCAATGTTTAGTGGGCTGAGCTGGAACTTGAATGATGAATTTGTTACTCATATAAATGACACTTCAGCTGATAAATGTTTGAAAATATACTTTTCTTCTAGGTTGGGTGTAACCCGAACGAAGATGTTGCCATCTTTGCTGTAGACTCATTAAGGCAGCTGTCAATGAAATTTCTTGAGAAGGGAGAGTTAGCCAACTTTCGCTTCCAGAAGGACTTCCTAAGGCCTTTTGAGCATATTATGAAGAAAAACAGGTGTGAGGCACTACAATTTCTGCTTTAGCTTGCTTTAGTCCCACTTAAGGATGTCACCTGGCATGAGTTAGATGGTCATGTACAGGGAAGTGGGGCAGTTACTTTGTGCCAGTGTAAAGTAGTCTTGCTTTCCTTTCTCCTTTTTTTTTAAGATCTCCGACTATTCGAGACATGGTGATCCGCTGTATTGCTCAGATGGTGAACTCTCAAGCTGGTAACATTCGTTCAGGCTGGAAAAATATCTTTGCTGTCTTTCATCAAGCAGCATCAGACCATGATGGGAATATTGTAGAGCTGGCCTTTCAGACTACAGCACACATAGTTAGTAAGTAGTGCTTGACAGATGCACGCACCCAAATTAGCTTTGCTGCTGTGAGTCTCCTTTAAAAGGCTCATCTGAATAAGGCTTTTGTATTTGCAGGCAAATAAACACACAACCTTGCAGGCAGACTGTTTAAACTCTGCAGCTGGGTCATACCCATTAAGTCTCCTGAATGCTATGGACAGGACATAAAACTAGATATAGATATTCTGCTGTAGAACTTTGGAATGCAGTTGGTGAGGTGGGACAGGGAAGAATGCAAGAGAAGGCAAAGAACCATATTTAATGTAAATGATCTGGTCCTTTCATGTTTGTCTATTCCATAGCAGTATACCATGGGTGGCATGCCTAGATTGATGCAGTTTATCTATGGATTTTAATATAAGTACATTTTAAAAAGTGTATTTGTTTGTTCTTCACAGCAAATATTTTTCAGCAGCATTTTCCAGCAGCAATTGACTCATTTCAGGATGCAGTAAAATGCCTCTCTGAGTTTGCCTGTAATGTTGCCTTCCCGGACACCAGCATGGAAGCCATCAGGCTTATTCGTTACTGTGCAAAATATGTCTCAGAAAGACCACAGGTATATTTGAATTTTTACCCTGGTGCATTTTCACACTCTCTTCTACTGTTAAATTGGGATTAATCTACTAAGAAAGAGCTTTCAGACTCAAACTTCAATTGCAAGTGTTTGTATTCAAAGCTTATTTGGATTTAGGAGAAATTTTGGTATTATATAAGCAGTAAACTAGGGCTAGTTAAATAACGTTAGGTCTTATAAGTCCAAATGGGAAATAACTGAATTAAATAGTCCTTGTTTATTTTTTTGGTTTTGTGGTGTTAAGATGACTTGGAAAGCAGTACTTCCTGTTCTGTCACCCTAATTATGTCTAGTTCAGTTGGTTACAAACATGCGTATTCTTCTACATCAGCCTGTTGTGTGAATGCTGAATGTAATAATCACTGGCTGAGGAGAGCCTGGAGTTATACTGCAGTTGCATGTCCCCAGTGCGTGCTGCATTCAGTGTACCAGAGACTTGTAGAACTGGTTTCTGCCAATTTTAGATTTCCTTGTTATGTGTATTGATGTAACAGTTGTCTGTCACTGTTAAAGTTGCTTTCTAAGAAGTCCAAACCTCAGCAACTTGTAAGGCCTTTCGCTGGACTGAAGTAAAAAACAGATTGAAGTATTTATTTCCATATATTATTTTCTAGTATTTTT
Source organism: Struthidea cinerea (assembly GCA_013397865.1). Lineage (NCBI taxonomy): Eukaryota > Metazoa > Chordata > Aves > Passeriformes > Corcoracidae > Struthidea > Struthidea cinerea. Next base: position 426,033 of record VZTI01003341.1, read on the forward strand.
GCAAATAGTTACATCTCAGAGCTATACTTACGCTTTGCAGGATTGGAGTGTTACAGTAGGGACTAAGCTAACTTTCCAAGTCTGTCTGTTCCTGTATTAGTATCTAAATTTGTCATATTTAAAGATTTTTAAGATAATTTTTTCTTTAAATCTTTTTTTCCTGCTGATCTTCAAGGTATTAAGAGAATACACAAGCGATGACATGAACGTGGCTCCCGGGGACAGAGTGTGGGTCAGAGGATGGTTTCCTATTTTGTTTGAACTTTCTTGTATCATCAATCGTTGCAAATTAGATGTTCGTACAAGGTAATAAAGCTTTTCTTTTTTTGCCTTTTTTTTTTAATTGTAATTCATTTAGTGAAGATATCACAGGAACACATTTTAACATCTGTTCCTATACTTGTTTGGGTTTGTTTGTAGAGGCTTAACAGTGATGTTTGAAATCATGAAGAGTTATGGGCATACCTTTGAAAAGCACTGGTGGCAAGACCTGTTTAGAATTGTCTTTCGGATTTTTGATAATATGAAACTCCCTGAACAACAAACAGAGGTAAAACCAAAAGCACCCCCAAAAGTAAGCATTCCCTAGAGTTGTCTTTTCAAGAACTCTGACATCTGAGGCAGCAGTTTGTATTGACATCAGATATTGCCACCCCATACGGCCCCAGACTTAACTAAACACATTCTATATTCTGCCAAATTCTGTGGCATGAATGAAAATTGCCACATTGTCCAGTGAGCTGTGTGTGTGTGTTCTGTCTGATTATTTTCAAGGAGAATGTTCTCACTCTGTTGTGAGCATGTACAGTTTTCTGAGCAGTGTTCATGTGGCCAACTAAGCACTGCTGACAAGACATCTGCAGTCGTGAGGCTTTAGTTCTGAGTTCTCCTCTCCTCAGAGCTGTGTCTCATGTTGACCAGCCATGTATAAGCCAAGTGTTGTCATTATGGATGAATCCCCATAAAACCAAAGACTTTTCATTTTCTCTCCCAGAAGTCAGAGTGGATGACCACGACGTGCAACCACGCACTCTATGCCATCTGTGACGTGTTCACGCAGTTCTATGAAGCTTTACACGAGATCCTTCTTCCCGACATACTTGCACAGTTACACTGGTGTGTAAAACAAGGTACCTTATTTACCTGTTTTTTTTTGATTAAATGTATTTTTAAATGTTCATTACTTAAGAAGGGGAAGGTTAACTGAATTTTGGAAGAATAAAAGTTCCCTTTAGGACAATATGTGTTGCAATAGATTGATGCAATATCTTGAGTATTTGAGCACCAATCTTTTTATTGAGTTAGGCAACTTTTTTGTTACTGTGTTCATAATGTGCTCATGGTGTTACTGTGACACAGAAAAAGCTTTTGGAGAGTGGTGTCAATCTTCTGAATCTTCTGCCAACAACTTTCTTCATTTGACTGCAGGGATACATTATCTCCTTTATTTACACATACAGATATGTGCATGCATTCTGATTTTTTTCTTTTCTCTTTTTTTTCTCATTTTCATCTTTTTTGTTATTTTCTCACACCTGCTTCCCCCCCTTCTCCCAACCATCGAGTACTTCTAAATACAGCTTTCTAAAGAACACGTTTTCCTTCTGGCTCCAACTCTTACACCTGAAATCCTGCATGTTAACTGGCATGGAATGTCGGGGACAATCTTGCAGTAAATCCTAAGTTTCCAATTGCTGCTTTTCCTTCCTTTTTCTCACTGTGTGCTTCCCTACTGCTTCTGCGCTGTCTTTTGTCTTCCCTGGTGGGATTTCCATCCCATGAAGGCTATTTTGAAACTCTTTTTTTTATTCAGTAGGTTCCTCAGCTTCATATTGTTGTAACATATTGTATAGGTAGGCTTTGAGCCAAGATGCTGTGCATTTCACAGTATTGTGAAAAAATTGATAACATTTTTAATGGAGCAGTAATAGGGAATGCTTAATTTTTCATTGATATTGTAGACGTTGATAAATATGGAATGTTTCTTTCACAGATAATGAGCAGTTGGCACGATCAGGTACAAACTGCCTAGAAAACCTGGTAATACTCAACGGACAGAAATTCAGCCCTGAAGTCTGGGGCCAGACATGCAATTGTATGCTAGAAATCTTCAAAACAACTATTCCTCATGTGTAAGTTCATAAGTTTAATTCTTATATTGATACCAAATTCCAGAGCAACAATATTTACCTTTTTTGTTTTGTTCTGTTTTGTTTGCTTTTTTTGTTTCTGTTGGTTTTTTTGTTGTTATTTTTGTTTTGTTTGGTTTTGTTTGTTTTTTTTTCTTAACTCTGTGAAGCTTGCTGACATGGAAGCCTGTAGGAATGGAGGAAGATTCATCTGAAAAACACTTGGTAAGAGTTAACTCAGGGCAATAAACTGACTTGAAGGGTTTTGTGTTAGGTTAGCTTTTGAAAAATTCTGTTGTAGTCAATACATTTGACCAAAAAAATGACAGTAGATCGTATTTAGTGTTATTGTAAAAAATGATGTAAAGAATGGATGCAGGAGGCCTTTGAATGTAGGATTAGGGAAGTAATCTGAAAAGTGATAGCTGGTTGGGAGTTAGTGTTTTGGATTGCTGGAATTGCTCTGCACTCTCTTCTAGGATTTGGACCTAGATCACCAGTCTTTAAGCAGCATGGATAAAAATGCTTCTGAAAGAGGACAAAGCCAGTATTCAAATCCAACAGATGAGAGCTGGAAAGGTGGTCCTTATACAAGTAAGGAAATCGTACAAGCTTTTTCAATGCACCTTTATAGCCAGTCTTAGTTCACTTCTGTAGTTCTCTACAGAAAGTTTTGAGCCAGTTAAACTTGGTATAAGTCTTTGCAATTTGTGTTTATGCCTTGCAGAGAGATTTTCTTTAGAAGATAATTAACAGCATTACTAAATATTAAATTGTTAATGGGAATGTCATATTTTGCTAGCCTGTTGTAAGTGAATCAGCATGAATTGCTTCTGAAGCTTGTGTTGCTCCATTTCATTAGACCAAAAACTATTTGCTGGCCTCCTGATCAAATGTGTGGTACAGCTGGAGTTGATACAGACCATCGATAACATAGTGTTCTATCCAGCAACAAGCAAGAAGGAAGATGCTGAGCACATGGCTGCAGCTCAGGTACCATCACATTTACTTGTAACCTTGTTGTGACAGTAAAGTACAAACTATGGAATGCTCTGCCATGTGTTTAAAAAATAGACTCTTTTTCTGACTCTCAGCACTACCCTGAATATGTGTGTAAACTACTCTTAAGTTGTGATTTTTTGGTCTGTCTCTAGTGTTGCCTGGTGGTCTGCCTGTTGTAGTATTACATAACCTGTATTTTTATTATCAATAAAATAGACTATAATTGTTTTTATCATGAATACATACTCATCAAAAGTGGTTTTTGTTTGTTTGGGGGAAAGCATTCTTTTCTGTTCATTAGACTGAGTGTCTTCATTTAGCCACAGCTGAGGCTTTGCTCAGCCTCTGGATGTTTGCACAGAAGTGTTGCAGAAGTTGGACTTCAGCAAGGTCAATGGTCAAGATTTCACTCATTGCCGACCTTGATGATGTCTGTGTCCCTGAAAGTTCTGATTCTGGGCACTAGTGCACAGTACCTCTGGCTTGGCATTAATAAAGCCCTAAGCTGGAAGTTCTGGCTAGTGCATTCAGGTAGTATTTTGGAGATGGTATAGTTAAATTCCTAGTGAAATTAGCTAAAAATATTGACCAATTTAATTAAATTTGACATGAGCCAAAGATGGGGAATTTCTACACTAGGCAGCATTTAAACCCGCACTGTTTTTGTCGTTCATTTTGATTTTTTCAGAATTCAACAAACCTACCCAGTCAGCTTCTAGAGAAGAGGAAATGTTCTGTACTGTATTGCTATGACTGCAATGTCTCGATAAGGCAGTTCTTCCCTTACTCTTGAGTCTTATTTTATCAGTAACTAGGATAGATCATAACCTCTCTTTTCTTAAGTATCCTACTGAGAAGAGTGCAATTCTGATCTTTGACAGGTCCACTCTGCTGTGTTGTACTGCACTAATACTGCATTGCACCTATAAATTGGAATTAGGAGTTAGTAGAGTTTATGGCATGTGCTCTCTCTCTCTCTCTGTCCCTCTCCCCCTGTTCTTTAGCGAGACACACTGGATGCAGACATCCACATTGACACAGAAGACCAAGGAATGTATCAATATATGTCTTCACATCACCTCTTTAAGTTACTGGATTGTCTGCAAGAGTCTCATTCATTTTCAAAAGCCTTTAATTCAAATTATGAGCAGCGAACTGTGTTATGGAGAGCAGGTGAGGCTTTTATTTTTATTTGATAAAAAAGCTGAACTACACTTCTAGCTTTAAGTATCAAGACACAGCAGCGTGCCATCGCAGTCACCTCTAGAGTTTATTGGACAGTCACATGCTTTTATTGCTTGTCTCCTTCCTGATGGCTTGAATAATTCTGTTTGCTAATTATCTGCTTTTTTTTTGATTAAAGTAGAGCTACACTGCTGGTACTGCTGTAGCTAAGTATCTTTATAAATAAATCAGAACTCAATCAAAATCAAGGAGGAGGAAATACTATCTGGACAAGAAATCACTACCAGTCACTAGTGCAGGTATCACTGATGAAATTTATTTTTGGCTAATAACACCAACTGTGGATGTTCCCTCTCTTCCTGTGTGGGACTGATTTCTAGGGTTCAAGGGTAAATCAAAACCCAATCTCTTAAAACAAGAGACCAGCAGCCTGGCGTGCTGCCTGAGAATCCTGTTCCGGATGTACGTGGACGAGAGCCGACGGGAGGCCTGGGACGCCGTCCAGCGGCGGCTGCTCAGGTAGGACAGCCCTGCTCGGGAGGGGAATGGGCAGAGAGAGGTGTGGCCACTCTTTATTAGAAGTTCACTTAGCAGTAAGGAAGCAATCTGCCTAGAATAGACGAAGCACCTTCTTGCCTGACATAGGCTTTTCTTTATGGAAGTGGTGATGTCTGAATAGTTTTCCCATCTGAGTACAGAGTGATAGAGGTATGATAGGATACACTAATTGGAAAAGAGTGCAGTATAAGCTGCTGTACACCTGGAATTTAAAAAAATGTAGAAAATAATTCTAAATAAATATAAAAAGGTATTTGGGTGAGTTGGTACATAAAAATTGAAAGTACTAGTCTCTTATCCAATGTGAAGATCTCCCAACTTGCTCTTGGTACTAATACAGTGGATTCTGATCTACCAGCAGGTACAGACATGTTAGTCTGTTCAGTCCTTCTTTAATTAAAAGATTGTCCCTAAAATAGCCGTAGTAAATGTACAGTTTGTACCTTGTGTTGACAATCTGCAGCAGGGACCAAAAATTTATTAGTAATAATAATTCTTCCTTAATCTGTGATGCTGATCTGTGCAGGTCTTTGTTAAACCAGTCCCAGTTTAGAGGGAGAGCTCTCTCATGGTGCTGTTGCCTAAGCTGTCCCAATGTCAGGTCAGGAAATAATGTTTGCAGGTTGAAAGTGACAGCACTTCAATTACAAAATGTTTATCAGGCAAATTAGACTTTTCCTTCTCTGTCGCCAACATGAAAAGTGTTTCAGTTCAGTTATCTGGAACAATTCCTGTACCAGAAAAAACAAATTTGTGTAGTTAAACTTGTTGCATGTGATTGAAGACTTTCCCACGGAAGTGCATCTTGCTTGAAAACAAAGTACACTGAGAGGACAAACAGAGCATGTAATCAAAAACTTTGTAAGGGTTTTCTTTATGGTTTGTGTGAACTGTGCCATCTCTCCAGTGTGTGCAGTGAAGCCCTGGCGTATTTTATTACTGTCAACTCAGAAAGCCACAGAGAAGCCTGGACCAATCTCCTGCTGTTGCTTTTAACAAAAACACTAAAAATCAGTGATGATAAGGTAAGAAGGGGCTGGAAGTCATGTCTGCATTTGGGTATGTTTTTCATTCCTTCTTCAGTCTGAGTTCAGTCTTCATTTCCATCCAGACTGGAGGTGGGACATTCCTCATAGCAAGTGCTCTCCTTGCAATACAGCAGTGGCAGCTCCACTGTCTGCAGGCATTCTCCATTGTGGAAATGGGGCTGCATCCATACAATTCCCAGTTGTGTGGGAATGTGGATAGAATTACTGAACAGCTTTCATATAAAAGCACAGTGAGTGTGCAGTAAGGGATAGGCTTATGCTGTATTACAGCTGCACAGGAATGGTGAGGGTGAATTTCACCACTGTAAAATTGGAATTCCAGTTCCTTGACAGTGATGGCAAGAATAATTCTCAGGATCTTGGCCCTTTTGAGGAAAAGGGAATGCAAATATTCATGTTGCTACAAATAGACCCTGATACCACCTCTAGTCTGAGAAGTCACAAAAACCTCACTCTGCTTAGGGAGTAACACCAAAGGCAGGCCCCGTGTGCGCTGCTGTCGCAAGCAACATGGAGCTTGGTGCCCTTGGGCCATCAGGAGGGCTTGGGTGAGACCTGGTGTTTTTAACAAGTTGGTGTAGCCATGAATGTGTCAAAACTTTGCATTTTCCTCTAGCAATAGAGAATGACGTTCTGTTTTTGTATCTTGGTTAGTTCAGGGCACACGCTTCCACGTATTACCCGTACCTGTGTGAGATCATGCAGTTCGACCTGATCCCCGAGCTGCGGGCGGTGCTGCGCAAGTTCTTCCTGCGCATAGGGGTGGTGTTCAACATCTGCATCACGGACGAGCAGGCACGGACAACTGGGCTGAACCTGCCTTCCTCGTAGCTCTGAGGCTGTTACACCAGCCTGTACATCAAGCTGTGTCCAGAGATGGATTGAAGTGGATGGGAGAAAAACGGGACCCTGGTGTATCACCACAGGAGCGAGTTATTCTTACCACAATGGCATTTGGGGACGAGGAATATAATCCTGTTCTGTCCATCCTACAAACGTGTCAGCAGTTTTATTTAAATTATTGCTTACAGAGTCAATACAGTAGGTGTGCAGTCTCTTTGTTTCAATGCTAATCATTTGTATGATCGGTATGTCTCTTCTAGTCTTTTATCCACTGCTCAGTCTTGCATCCCAGCTGGAGCTAATAAATCAGCTGGATCTCTCCACAGAAGTTATGCCCCTTGGAAAAAATGACTATATTTGTGTAGCCTTGTGCTGTTAGCACGTGTTCATAATACACTCGACTGCGGTGGCCAGCGACCAGCCGAGATCCCTCTGGGTTTTCCTTTGTGTCCAGGACCAGGCCAGGCAGGGCACCGGGCTGTTGAAGTGGACAACCTCTAGGATATTTGGAGAAGGTTTTCCTCCTGTTTAGCAAATGACTTTAAAAAAAAATTTAGTATCAGTACTGCATCTTCTGGGACTTATTTTTAGTTTCATGGAAGATTTTACATCAGGAGCATCAATAGCACCTACTCCTTTAGCTTATTAGGCTTGAGTTAAAGGCATTTAAGAAAAAGAAAAGGCTTTCCTTTTCCTTTCATACATTGGCAGATCATGGACAGAGCCTACACAGGAACATCAAAAACAAGGCTCAGAACAAATAAACCCACCTTTCTGACCCTTGAATATAATGTATTTAGCAGGAGTGACTGCTCAGCAAAAAGTCCTGTCCTTAACACAAGTTTGTCTCCTTTTACTGCAGATTTGCAAGTTCTGATTTGTCATTTTGTGCAAATGATTTTTGTTCTCAACTCTTAGTTCCTAGTGGCATCTAGAAAAACCTGAATTTCCAAAAAACTGCTCTAGCAAAATTAAACAAGTTCATTCATGTGCTCTAAGTTACCAACACAATTCTGTGCATTGAAGGTTATCTGTGAAGCAAAATGTGACATGACACCACAGCTTTGCTCGCCTAAGAGAGTTTTCTTTCTTTCTTTCCTTGAAATGCATTGGGTTTCTGTGACAATGTTACCATGACAGAATATTGTCTTGACCCTTGAAATAATTTTAAATTTCAAGTTTCAAGACTTCTCTAAACCAGGAAAGTGTGGCAGGATGGGAGGAGAGGCTCCACTTCCTAAAATAATGCAAAGTGTTTTATTAACTGCTGTGCTATCCAGAACAGCAAACTTAAAATATTAACAGTATTTAAAGAAAAAAACAAACGGACAAACAGCAACAACAACCTACCTACTTGAATGGAGCTAAGTGTATAACATTATTTTGGTTTTTGAGTTGAGTTTCCTGGTAGGATGGCCTCAGGTGAGGTTGTCTTGGGATATGCTGCTCTGAGCTGCTGGGAATGTGCTGTCTTTGGGGGGTTTTTTTGGTTGTTGTTTGGGGTTTTTTTGTTGTTTTTGTTTGTTTGTTTGTTTGTTTTTTGTGATCTATTTCCAAAGGGTTTTTATGGTGCTCCTCAGTACATCAGCTTGTCCTATGTAAGCATTGTTTGGGAAAGGTTTTGCAGTCAGTAGTAGTGACATGGCTTTCACAATTTATTTTTATTTTTAACCAAAGAAAAGTAAGTGGTGGTTATGGCTCTTTGACTTTTAAGTGCCCATTAGGTTAAATCTATACACTGCTATTTACTAGAAGGGAATATATGGCTATATATGACAATAGGAGAAGACTGAAAAATAAGCAATGCTGGTATTTAACTTGCTGCATTTGAAATATCCTTATGTGTTGCATCTCGTATAGCTGCTCATTCCCTGGGACTGTCACTGCATTGGCTACTGCAGAAAATGAAGTATTTATTTTAATTCTATTTAAATCTGTAAGAATATGCTATTCCTTTTCTTCTGGTTGTAGGTAGTCCTAAGAAAAATATTGGAACCATTATTTTTCAGATTTGGAATGTGTTACTGCCTCATGGAATGTGTTCCCTCCTGTCCCATCAGACACACCTGGTCCAGCTGCATGTTCCTCTGTGTGTCACAGGTTTGAAAGTCCTACAGTCATGTCTTGAAACAAGTCTCAATTTTGAGATCTTAAATGACTTCACAGTTGCTTCATGGGCTTTCTTTACTGTAAGGGGCAGCATTTGTACTCTCTCTGCACATAGGATAAGGATGTTTAATCCATGCTTCCCTTCAGCCTTTGGTCTGAGACTGTTCTTTTCCTTAAGAAAAGCTTTTGTTGTAATTACACCAGTTACAAACTGCTGAAGTTGGGTATGTGATATCCAACCATCCCAGAGCCTGCGGTGCATGAAGGAGAAGGGACTGGAATGCAATTGCATTGTCAGAACCTTAATCCTATCCCGTTTCTGCAGGTGATTGTCCCCATTAGAGCAATAATCAGGGTGTGTTCAGGTTACGGCCACAGCACGTGTTGGTTTTCCTCAGAGAGTCAGAAAGGGCAGGACCCACAGCCATCCCAGTGAAGCTCAGCCCTCCTGGAGTGGAGCCAGCTTGTTCCTTCTCCCCGCCTCCACTGACACGGGGTGTTACTGGCTCCGCTGGAACCGGGAGCGGAGCCGGGCTCGCTGTCTGGAGAGCAGGACTGTGCAATACAGGGAGTGAGAGAAAGTCACCTCTGGGACGCGTTTGTGCAACAGATGAATCTGCAACTTATCCACCTGTAATGGCATAAATAATGGAGACTCCATGGGGTTTGTTGTTACGTGTCATTTCGGACCTCCCAAGGGAAGGGAGGGGGAGAGGATGCTAACGAGGAAAACCCTAAACCCTCCCTTTCGTGGTGATTAAAAACTCCCTTCATGTTGCTTCTGTTGTGTCTTACAGTCCAGGAAAAGGTTGTTTTTAAAGCAGTTTGTTATCCATGTCTGGTATCTCACTTTCCAAATTGTCAACAGAACAATCTAAACCAATGTCCACTGCTACAACCGACAACCCGCAGATTTTAGCTCAGTCTTGCTATTCAGGACAAAGATTAAAAATAGTAACTCTGACAACAGTACATTTCCCTTTAAACTGTAAGTTCAGTTTGTTCAGCACCTTTGTTTAAAATGTATGTTTTCACATATTTAAATGCCTGAGTTTTAGTATCTCCGTATTAAGTGCATTTACCATCAATAATTTAAAGAACATTCCTTGCCAATGGATGTATAGAGTTCTGAGAGAATACCACAATTATATAATATGAAAAACTATGTAAAGTTTTCTACATGAAAATACGATGTATAATAGTTACAATATTCCACACTTTAATCAAGTGATAAATCAATAAAGTTTTACGAAGCGTTGCGTCTTTGCTCAGGTAGTTCCTTAAGCGGATCAAAGGCTGCGGTGCCACTCGGGCTTCTCTGCGGGATCGGGGAGGGTCTGGTTCGTGTTTTATATCCCCCGCGCGCTCCCGCCTCGCCCCTGCTCTGCCGCGGCCCGGGCCCGGCCCCGCTCCCTGGGCAATGCGGGGGCTCCCCCGCCGCCTC
>VZTI01003341.1:437179-465454 GCA_013397865.1 Struthidea cinerea
GAGGCCGGTCTCGCTCCCCCCGCCCCTGGCGCTGTTGTCCCGGCCCCGCGCTTCGGGGAAGCGGGAAATGCCCCTAGGGGTCCTCAGAGGAGTACCAGGATGGTTTTTCCCATCAGATCTGGGCCCTGAACCTTCTTCGGCCCGTGGGAGGTGTTCGGTCGGTGCTGCGTGAGGGGATGGAGTTGTGTGAAGCTCTTCCCGGTCCGAGCCTCAGGGGCACGGCCGCGTTCTGCCCGGGTTTGGGTTTCTTCTCTGTAAGCGGTCTGCATTAATTTGACTGGAGTAGGTGATGTGTTATGTACGTTTTATGGGTTTTCTGAGGCCTTTTCTGCAGGCACATGTTACAACACAGCACAAAGCTTCATACCACTCCAGCTAAAGTACCACCAATGTTTTTGTACTGGAAAACAAACATGAAGAGCTAGAAGAAGAGAAGGAAATAAGCATATGTAGGTAACAGGTCAGAATATGTGGGTGGATGTGAATTGGTGAACAAGACTACAGACAAGTAAACCCCAAAAGCAGAGGGAAACATGGGAGGCAGGACTCTTTAGGTAGATTTTTACTTCTTGCAGAATATGTTAGGATCTGATTTGCTTAGTAACATTCATTTGATTCAAGAAGATACTGCTGCTGTCTTTTTAAATTACATAGATGCTGTAGCTGACATAAAAAGTGTGTCACTAAAGCTCACTGCCTTTGCAAGCATGCTTGTGTAAAACTGTGTTTATTGCACTGATGATCAGCATGAAACAACTCCAGAGTGGGACAGGTAAATTTCAGTCAATCTTACTAAATAGAAAAAGTGGAAAACCTTTGCTTCCTCATAACTTCTGTAGGGAGTGAACTGTGCTGCTGGTGGTAGGAAGGATGGGCAGGATTGATGATGTCCAGAGGAACATCTCCATTAAAGCACGTCTTATTGTTGTAGGGTTGCTGTAATTTTAATTATTCCAATGCAAGCTGTGAAGTAACTGTGGTACAGATAAGAATGCATGTGGAAGGATTACTAGAGAGGAGCAATATGGACTTGCACAAAGTTATTCTGTAAAAAGTATTGCATTTAAATTAGCTCCCACCCTAGTCTGAATTAATTTTACAGAGAGGACGAAGTGTCTGGCTTTGCACAGTCTTTTGTCTCTTTTTTAAAAAAGTATTTTATTTTGAGATTTTTCTTCGATAAGGAGTATTTGATTTTTTAAAAAAGCCTTGACTCTTCAACACACTTTGAATTGTTTTATTTACAATTATGTAGGGCAGGACTGTTCAGCTTTTTCAGTGAGGAGCAGTTTCTGGGGCTGACAGCAGTTCTCAAAAGCAGAACTAAATTCCTGTTGTCCTGAAAGGGCAAGAGATCCTCTTTTGGCTGTACCTGGTTCATGTCTGCTGGATGTGTGAGCCTTTTCTGGAGTTTTGGGTCCATAAACCAGACACTAGCAGTTACCTGTTGCTTGAGAAGTGGAATGTTTCCTGTGCCTGGTGCACCGTGGTTGGGACTGTGCTTGTGAGGTATTGTCAAAAAGAGCTGATGTTGCTTATGTGGGATCTGGTTTTACATGTGTAGCTTTAGGATAGATTTTCTGATCTCTGGTTGTAACAAAACTACTTGTGGGTTTTAGGTTCTGCCAAAATGGAGCTCAGTGATGCCAATTTACAAACTTTAACTGAATATCTAAAGAAAACACTAGATCCAGATCCTGCTATAAGACGTCCTGGTAAGTGAGTCTCATGAGTGAGAACAAAAAAGTTCCATTTCTTTTTGGCTCTTCCGTTTCTGTGTAACAAACTACAGTGGATATTTATGCAGTAACGTCTTTACAGAAGTTCTCAGTATCCTTTTAAAATGAAACCCTCAAAAGATTAATGAGGGATGGATATAAATCATTCTATCTGCTTTTTTTGATTTTATTTTTCTGTATTCTAGATTTTTTTTGCACTGTTATTTAAAACAGTGCTGCTGTTCACAACAAGCCAGGATTTACTTCTCTCGGGTTATGGCTTTTCCAAGGGTGAGGAGGCAGTATTTCCCCATCCTGCTGGAGATCTGAGAGCTGTTGTTGACAGCAGGAGCGTTGAGGGGCTCGGGAGCAAAGAACCTGTGATACCTTTTGTCAGACATCTTCCTGTGAAGCTCTGGGGAAGTGTTTGTGCTGGGTATTTTAAACAGACACTTGAGAAATTGCAGGATTCCCATTAGAGAAAGCAGTTCAGCTTTTGCTAACCCCAGTATATTCTCTTACAGCGGAAAAGTTCCTTGAATCTGTGGAAGGAAGCCAGAACTATCCATTGCTACTCTTAACACTGCTGGAGAAATCACAGGAAAATGTCATCAAAGTTTGCGCATCTGTAACATTCAAGAATTATATTAAAAGGAACTGGAGAATTGTAGGTATCCTAGTGAGGAATTGTGCTAAGACTTAATCATCCTTTTAAGGTACTATAAGGTATTCTGCAGTAACCCTGAGGAATGTGTGTGTCTGTGCTCTGGGAAATGCAGTCGATCATTTGGACAACAAACACAAAGTGTAACTTACTAATGAGGGACTAAAACCTGGGCCACTGGAGTCCCTTCTGCTAAAAACTACTGGAGCTGGGTGATAAAATGATGAACAAATCATTTTCTCTAACATTATATACATATTTTGCAGAAGCACAATATTGAAAGCTTATTCAACTAACTAATATTATTTAAACTGGAATGATTATGGAGTGTCTACAAACAAGCTGGCCCATTGGGCCTGTATCCGTGTTGAAAACGTCTCTGTCCAGCCCTGCAGCTCAAGGTGATGGTACCATTCATCAGCAGGTGCTACTGGGGCACAGAATTGTCTGGGGCAGTTTGTTTTGGTGGCCCTGCCAGTTTTACACTTGGAAGTGTTTGTAGTGATGGAATATAATTATTGCTGTTTAGTCCCATCTCATTCTTTGTTTTGAAGAGGTCAGGAATATTTTTAATTCAGAGCTTTCAGTATTCATGAAATTTATTTAAGGGTAGAAAGTATTGCTTTAGAGAGCTGAACTCCTTGAATGATGAGAGGTTTTAATTGGTACTATTTATGCTTTGTCTTATTGAAAGTACTGTTCGTATCTGTCTGAAAAATAGCAGATTTTTTTATTTTTAATAAAAAGTCTTTACTACAGAGAAACTGAAACGTTTTATCATTACATCTTAGCTGGTACCTATTTTCAAATTTGCATGTGATCTCTGCCGTTCTCCTCCTACTTATATTGAGGAGTTATAACAGTCCTGGGTCTGGTTTTATTCAAGAAAATCAGCACATTCAGCCTGGCATGACATATGTAGAACCTTGTTCATGTGGTGCTGTGTTCTTCATCATTTCTCCCAAATTGCATCTTCTGTAGTGTATTGTAAGTAGAAATAATGTTTTATGGAAAAAGTTGTAAGTGGAAAAGGATTGCCAGTATAATTCAGGATGGGATTTTGTTTTGAAGTAGGTAGAGATGCTGTGCAGAGAGTGCATCCCAAGGGCTGTTCTGATTGCTCTGTGGCTTCAGGCACTTTGTTTTGCCCAAAAGTGAAGCTTTTGTTTTCAGGAGCAGCTGTATGAACAGAAAATGCAGCTGTAAGGCTGGCTTGCCTAGATCACAGGTTTATTTCACAGCCTTGAACTTGACTTGTGCAAAGCATAGTGGAAGTAAAAGGGTTTTGCCTATTCAAGAACTTCAGTTTGCTGGAGCCTGGAGAGACAGATGCATAGGGCACTGCTGGAACCAGGGAAGAGTTCGCTGGTTTTAATTTATTTTTGAAGTATGTACAGAATATGCATTTATGTGCTGCATTTCGTGTCTTATAAAAAAGTTTCGTTTCTTTGAATAATCTCATTAACTCCATAGGAGGATTTGCTGTTGCTGAGTACTCCACCACCTCTGTCCTCATCTATCTAAATGCATAGCAGTGAGTCCTGCCTCCCTACTTGGAGCTGGCCTAGGACAGTTATTGCTGCTGTTCACATCATACGAACTTGTAAAGCTTATGTTTTAAAGATGATCTTTTTTGTGGTTTTTGTTCTTGTTTATTTTTAATGTATATATAATGATTCTGTACATTCTTATGATTCAGTGCAATATGCTAGAAGAGGAAAAGCAAGTTCTCTGTGTCTTATTTTTATAACTGCTTTTTGTAGAATCATTTAGGTTGGAAAGGATCTTTAATATCAAATCCAACCATTCCCCTAGCACTGCCAAGGCCACCACTAACGTATGTCCTCAAGTGCCACATCCACATGGCTTTTAAATCTCTCCAGGGATGGGGACTTCACCTCTGCTCTGGGCAGCCTATATGATGCTTTTGGTGAAGAAATTTTCCCTAATATCCAATCTATCCTGCCCTGGTGTAACTTGAGGCCGTTCCCTCTCCTCCTGTCCCTGTTCCCTGGGAGCAGAGCCTGACCCCCCCCCGGCTGGCCCCTCCTGTCAGGGAGTTGTGCAGAGCCAAAGGTCCCCCCGAGCCTCCTTTTCTCCAGGCTGAGCCCCTTTCCCAGCTCCCTCAGCCGCTCCTGGGGCTCCAGACCCTTCCCAGCTCCGTTCCCTTCCCTGAACGCGCTCCAGCCCCTCAAGGCCTCTGTGCTGTGAGGGCCCAAAGCTGCCCCCAGCACTGGAGGTGCCCCAGCAGTGCCAGCACAGGGGTTGGGCACTGCCCTGGGGCTGCGCCCACACTGGGGCTGGCACAGCCCAAGTGCCACTGGCCTCTTGCCCCCCTGGGCACACCTGTGCTCATGTTTGGCTGCTGTTGTCCAGCCCTCCCAGGTCGTTTCCCAGCTTTCCAGCCCCTCTGTCCCAGCCTGGAGCATTCCATGGAGTTGTGGTGCCCCAAGAGCAGGTCCTGGCACTTGATCTTGTTGACCCTCATGCACTCGGCCTCAGCCCAAGGATCCAGCCTGGCCAGATCCCTCTGAAGGCCTTCCTGCCCTCCAGCAGATCCGTACTCCCACCCAACTCAGTGTCATCTGTGAACCTACTGAGGGAGCCCTTGATCCTCTCATCCAGATCATCAGTAAAGAGTTTAATCAGTGCTGGCCTCAGTACTGTGCCCTGGGGAACTCCAGTAGTGGCTGGTGTTATAGATAAGCATACGTTGAAATTTTGAAATTGCTAACTTTTGATTTAAGTTTATGGGAAGATGGTAAAAGGGATGTGAGAAGGAGGGTGGTGGTACCATCAGGTTTAAGGTATCTTAAGATTGAATGACTCTCTGGAGGTGCTTTTCTCTTTTAATTGCTGGATGATTTCAAGGTCTGAACTTCAGTGCTGTCATCACAGATAATGTGACTATCACTGCTGTCATGGGTTGGGACAAGCCATCTCATTATTTTATTTCTTTAGTAGCAGCTTTACAATTTTCTACTGCTTGGCACTGCTGACTGACTGGACCGATATTTTGAACTGGTTAGATAACTCTTGAAGTCAGTGTTAGGGTTTTGATTGTGTAACCTACACCTTCATTTACTGTCTCTAGAAAGTATGGCTTGAGGCAGCTCACACAAAATCAATTTGTGGGGTTCACAGAGGTGCTGTTTGGTGTAGTGGAAGAGGAGACTTGGTTAAATGTGGGGATTTTATTGCCATGTGCACCCACCCTCACTGCTGCTCAATTGCTGACCTGAAAAGTTACCCTTAGGGAAGGAGAAAAAAACTTCTTCAAAGTTTTACAGAAGGATGTTATTTCTTTCAGCTTTTTTCACATACTGCTGTTCCAGATTCGTTGAAGGCAGTGTCTCTAAAAGGTCTGCTTCTTAGGTTCTTCAGCAATGTAACAGTTACATAAATCAGTATAAGCAGTTGGTTTCTGAAATGCTGATCATCTCTCATTGCCTAGAGAATGCTGCCCATAATGTAATTATTGTTTTCATTTTAGGTTGAGGATGAACCAAATAAAATATGTGAATCGGACAGAATAGCCATTAAAGCCAACATAGTGCCCTTGATGCTTAGCAGCCCAGAACAAATTCAAAAGCAGGTAATACGTCATTCCTGGTGGTATCCATGAAACTTTGGGAATATTCTAAGCATGTCTAGAGGCTATGGTTATTGGCAGAGCTGAGTTCCCTTACCAGTGAGCTCATCCTGATCCAAATAACTTCGACGATATTGTTACAGGTGTTTCTACCTACTTTAACATTTTTTAAGACAATTACTGTATAATCTTATAGCTGAGTTCTAGCATTGGGCAGTTAAACAGCAATTCTAGAAAGTGAGACTGTGTGAACTTAAGGTGAGATTTTTGTATTTGTGTGGAAAGTATTAGATCATTAACGCAGCGATTTTTCATTCTGACAAGAATAACCAGGATTTTCTCAGATGTTTGCAGCACCTGGCACGACTGCTGTGTGCAGTTCCGTCACGTCACGGTTCCGTTTCCTTTGCAGTTAAGTGATGCCATCAGTATCATTGGGCGGGAAGACTTCCCTCAGAAGTGGCCAGACCTGCTGACAGAAATGGTGAATCGCTTTCAGAGTGGAGATTTCCACGTCATCAATGGGGTTCTTCGCACCGCTCACTCTTTATTTAAAAGGTAGTGGAAATAAGGGAGTTTGTGTATGGATTGTAAAATTTCTGTTCAACTGGCATGTTTCACTGTTAGACTTAATTTTGGAGATTTACAAAGCCTATAGTTGTGACTTCTAGATATGCCTTTTAAGTAGTTATCAAATTGTATACCTTGCATGGTTTTGAATTATGTTGTTTAGTTCTTGTTTGCTTAACAGTATTTGTTTCAAGGTTCAGCATGAAACAAAATTCTGCGTGAGTTAATTGGGTAATAAATGTGAAGACTGTATTCTGTTTTTCATGTGTTTCTCTGTTACTTGTCAGGTACCGCCATGAATTTAAGTCAAATGAATTATGGACAGAGATCAAACTTGTTCTTGATGCCTTTGCTTTACCCTTGACAAATCTCTTTAAGGTATTTCTTGTTGAGTCATTTCTAAAACAAGTTTAATGTTCTGAATTGCTTGTTGTGGATGCCTGTAAAATTGAAACTCAAGAATTGTTGTTCGAAACTGTTAAGAGGGTTTAAATTCAAGTCATGAAGTGAGATCTAACAAGATTGATAAGAGGATGAGAAATAACTGTATTTTCTGGTTTAAAAAAGACATTTCATGACACTTTTCAATATTTTTTGTTGGTGTGGGTTTTGTACTTGATGATCGTGCATCTTTTTCTAGGCAACTATTGAACTTTGCAGCACACATGCGAATGATGCCAGTGCCCTGAAGGTTCTCTTTTCTTCTCTCATTCTAATTGCGAAGCTGTTCTACAGTTTAAATTTTCAGGTGAATCTCCTTGTTCTTGGGATAGTTTTGCTTTGTTCTGATGAAGCTGTTACTATAGAATTCATTTGAGGCAGCCTTTAAGGCCATGCTTTATGGCAAAAAGAAAAATCAACCGTGCACGTGCTGGAGTAAAAGCACGGTAAGGATGGGTTATTTAAGACATTAGCTTGGCCCTGTGTAAACACAAGTTCAGGGGAGTCTGAGGTGGTGTTGCTTCAAGGAGGTGTTGTATGGGGCCTCTGAGTAGGATCTGGGAAAGGCAGGAGTCCAGTGCCTGAGTTTCTGTTCACTGTGCCCCTTTATAAATTGTCTGTACTGACAGGAACTGGGTCATGTAGGTGAAAGTCCGTTACATGTAGCAGCTCTGTGGCACTGTAGGAGCAAGTAATTCTGGGAGCAGTGTGGGTTGTCTGGGTTTGGAATCAGATCTACATTTTGGACATTAATAAGTGTGCTGTATGGGAAACGGTAAAAAGCTCCCTTGCTGGGGTGACATTTTTTTAGTGTCTCAGCATGAATTGTGAAATGTGATTGTGCCTGGATTCCTTGGGCTGTTCTTCCATAGGGGGCAAAAGAACAAGCTGGAGTTAAAAGAGATTTGTGCTCTCATTCTGAGAGTGAGAGCTAATAAGGCTCATTCATTATAAAAACGTGAGCTGTTTAGAGTCTAAGCAACTAGTTTATTTGGAACTTGTTGTACTCCAGGGCTCTTCCAGGACAGTTTTTGTTCGGGAGGAGGAAGGGGCACTGTTTCAATTTGAAGATTGTTTTCCACAGCTTATTGTCCCTCAGTAGATTATAAGGTGAATGCACTACTTCCTGTGTATGTTATCTAAGCAGTGCAATCAGAAATTAAAATGTAGATTTATATTTTTCCTTCACAGGATCTTCCTGAGTTTTTTGAAGATAACATGGAAACATGGATGACGAATTTTCATAGCCTTTTAACTTTAGATAATAAACTCTTGCAGACTGATGTAAGTACTGCATAAACCACCTGGTTTGCATCTGTAGGGGAGAGGGTGGACTGACAAGTTAGGTCTAATTCTGAACAAAGCAGTGGTTTTTTTGTGGGGCAAACAAAGGAGTAGAATGACTGTAAGCAAATGGAGTTTAAGAGAAGTTGCTCTGTTGTCTAAGGAATTTAAGGTTCAGTTCTTAAAGCTGTTTGACAGTTACAGGTATACCCAGCTGTGCACAGAAATCAAATTACTAATACTCATCACTGAGTTGATTCTTTCAAGAACAGCTGCTGATGTAACCTGACCATTAGCATCACAGGGCTCAGTTCTTTCAGCTGGTTCATGCACTATGTTCTAGAAAACAGGGTATCTTAAAGAACTCGAAGCAATTGAACATAGAGGGCAGGACATCTCGAAGTACTTTAGCATTTGTTGTCTTGGTCTAGTTAAAGAGTCAGTAATTTCACTGGTGAAAGCTGATACCAGGTCAGCAAAGCTCCAGTTATTTTTGTGCATATTTTCTCATTTTAAGTGCTGATGTCTTCCAGATATAGCACAATAGTTTGCCACTTGATGGAGCCAAAACAACTCTGTAAATTTCTTGACAACACATAGGGAGGTATATTAAGTGTATCTCGTGCTCTAATTACTTTGCTGCTAAAAGAAGCTTTGCTGCTCTTTTGTCTTGTGTCTGTGGGCTGCTCCCAGCACAAGCACTCGCGCAGCTGAATTGGGACAGGCAGTAAAGCTGAAAGGTGGGGGTGTAGGGGAGAGGGGCAGACAGAACTGGGGTGGTGTTTGATTGAGTCGTTTTTTTTAATTCCAGCTCAATTTCCCAGTTCACATTGTGGTTCCATAAACATCTGTGCTAATGTGGGGGAAGGGGAGGGAACTTCTACAGCTACTCCAATTTAAAGAATCATGATGTAGTGGCTTCTATGCATATTTTTCAATGCCTTGTGTTATCTTTTTCGTATTACATATGTAAATTAATTCTGGGTGAGCTATTGTGTCTGTTTTCAAGTGCATAGTACCTTGATTTGAAATGCAGGTATGATTTCTAACTTGAAGAGCAGTTTGGGTACAGATTAGCAAAATACATCAGTTCTAGGGACATGAGGGGGATTTCTTTCACCTGTTTAGAACATGATAAAATGGTGATGTAAATATTTCACTTAAATACGTTGGTACTTTTAATGTTTAAGTAGTGTTGAAGTTTGGGTATTTAAGTTCTTAGTTTTGTTTTATGTGAGGATGAAGAGGAAGCTGGATTGCTGGAGCTCTTGAAATCACAAATTTGTGATAATGCTGCTCTATATGCTCAAAAATATGATGAAGAATTCCAGCCCTACCTGCCACGTTTTGTAACAGCAATCTGGAATCTGTTAGTCACGACAGGCCAGGAAGTGAAGTATGACTTGGTGAGTTGCTAAAATCTGATCTTGTCAAGTTTAATAATAAATTATAAATTGATCAGTCGTGCTAAAGCTTTGTGTTCTGTTTGTGGTGCTGTAGCTGGTCAGTAACGCAATCCAGTTTCTGGCCTCAGTGTGTGAGAGACCACATTACAAGCATCTGTTTGAAGACCAGAATACGTTGACAAGCATCTGTGAAAAAGTTATTGTTCCCAATATGGAATTTAGAGGTAACTTTTTGAGACTTTAATTTTCACAACCGCAACAAAAACCTGACTAATTATCATGACGTGTTGCTTTGCAGGACTAAGAATTGAGGATTACCTCTTGTGTATCTTAGTGCTGGATTCAAACCCGAGTTTCTGCAGCAGATTGCTGCCCTATGGGCTTTGTAGAATTGTATGAATATACCTAATTTTTTGTGTTGAAATCCCAGTGGAGGAAGTCTAGGTTATGTGCCACCAATAAATTTCCACACTTAAAGTGAATATCTGAATAATTCAGGGAGCCTAAATAGGAGGAATATCAGGCCTACCAAACTGTAGTGTTTAGTTTTCCAACTTTTGATGGGCTCATATTGGTCCTATATTTAAAATGCAGTGAAAATATATTGCAGTGATAAGGAGCTTCTCTCTCTTAAGTCTATGACTCTGAAAGCCTGTTCAAATACACCTGGCATTGAATATGTGTTAGAGGTTTTTCTTTGAATTAATATATCAGCCCGTGGGTGTGAAAGACTAATTTGTGGGACAAAAGCTGAACAGACTAGTCTGGCTGGATATTTCTGATTAATTACTATTAATGTTATAAAAAAGTCCTTGGAAAAAATAGCAAATTGATAATGATACACCCTTTTACCATAAAAACCAGAGACTTCAGTACTTAAACTTCTATGTATTTTATATTTTCAGCGGCTGATGAAGAAGCATTTGAAGATAATTCTGAAGAATATATAAGAAGGGATTTGGAAGGATCTGGTAATCCACAGATTTATACTAAGAATACTTGGTCTTTAAATATAGCTCTGAAGCGCTGAAGCTTTTATAACTTCATTTTGAAATTGAGAAGATTTCCACACACCACCCCCAACTGGATTTTATCCAGTCTATGATCAAGTCTACTGTCACGATAGGCTCGTCAGTGTCTTCCTGGTTTGAACAATGTATTTTATAGGTCTTTTTCCTTAATTGGATTGATATGTCTTCTGCACTGCCCACATTCTCATTTCAGCAAATACAGCCTGTAAGTCAATGCTGAGCAGTAGCCAGTTGTGTATTTAGTTCCTGTGTGTGGAGTTCTAAATAACAGGGAGAGACTGCGATGTTTAAACTGAAATTCTGCCTGGGGTTGCGTACAAACTGTGCTCAGGCCAGCTGGACAGCAGCCAGCCTGGGACGTGGCATGCGTTCAGAGCAGTGACTGCCGTGGGACGGCTGTGCTGGCCCAGCTGCTTGGGGTGCCGAGGGAGGCTGTGCTTTGCAGCCAGGCAGAGCCCGAGTGAGCCAAACCTAGGTCCGCGTGACGGTTCTGAGCCCCCAGCAGTTCACTGATGGACACTTTAGAAGTAATGGCATTTCGTAATAGATTTAAGCAATTCCTGTATACTTGCAGTGGAGGACAAAATTGGAGGAAAAATTTTTGAACTTTTTTCAAGAAAACATTTCATCATTCTTATCCAAGATTGGCTGCATTTTAGGTATTTGTGAAGTTTTTTACAAAAATGTCCTTTCAGGAGTGATGGGCCAGCAGCTGGCTTGTGCTCCCCCCGCTGCAGTCTTACGGGGGAGAGAGTGGGAGGGGTGAAAGTGAGAAGACTCATGGATAAAGACAGTTTAATTGAAAGAAAGAGTAAGGAAAGAGGAGAGAAGTTAATGACTCGCTACTGCCCACGGGCAGACTTTTGCCCAGCCTGTCCCTGAGCAGTGGTTACCTCCCCCCAAACCCCCTCCCCTCAGTTTTTATTGCTGAGCATGTCATACGGCATGGAATATCCCGTTGGTCAGTGTGGATCAGCTGCTGGGTTGTCCCCTCCTGACTCCTTGCCTGCCCCAAACTACTTGCTGGGAAGGCAAAGCAGGAGGAAGAGAAAGCCCTGACACTGACAGTGCTCTTCAGCAGCAGCCAAACCCTGGGTGTTACCAGCAACTTTAATCACTGGTACAAAACACGGCACCATATGGGCTGCTAGGGAGGAAATGAACTCCCTCCCAGCCAGACCCAATATGTTTGGGTGCATAATGTCAAGCCAGTACCAGCCTCCTGCATGTCTGCTGCCACTGCTCAGGGGCAGGTGTCCCTTCTCCTTGGTGTACAAGCAGTCCAGTTGTGACAGTAAATAAAAGGCTTACATGTGTTCTTACACATCAGTGGGGAGGATTGCATAATTAACATGGGGCGTGGCTGTAACAGCTTGAGAAGCTGTTACTGTTTTGATTAATATGTTTATTAATATGAAAAGCTGTATGCTTTCTCATATCCAAAGAATCTTTGGTTCTCATGCAGATATTGACACCAGGCGCAGAGCAGCTTGTGATCTAGTCAGAGGCTTGTGCAAATTTTTTGAAGGACCTGTGACTGGGATTTTTTCTGGATATGTTAATTCTATGCTGCAAGAATATGCAAAGAATCCATCTGTTAACTGGAAGCACAAAGATGCAGCTATTTACCTTGTAACGTCTTTGGCATCCAAAGCTCAAACACAGAAGGTACTGCTATGTTCTATTCATTGTCATCCGTCTGCATTCAGATATTACAGTGCGGATGAAGCCTGCCGTTCATTTTAAGCTGCTTCAGAATGGGAGTAACTGTGTGTGCAGTAGTTCATGTTGATGAGATTAAAAGCTGTCCTTTGTATAATCCTATCACAGTTGGTGGTATCTGACCTTCAGGTAGGCGGGGCATGGTGTGGCCAGCCTGGCTGGGATCCAGCCAGACAAAGAAATAAAACTGGCTCAGGTCTGGAACCTCTACGCTCTAAGTGGTCCTGAGGCACTCTGGAAGCCATGGAAGGCAAATAGACCTTTACAGAAGATGATGAGATGTGTTAAGCGGACTAAAAGGAATTTAAATAACTCCTGAAGTTCTTGTCATGATATTTCCCAATGTTTCCTGCTACTTGAATGTTTGATTTGTAAATGACGTGTAAATGCTAATGATGGCTGGAAATGGATCTCATTACTTGTTGGGGAGAAAGCAATTAATAGGCTGGAGACACTGAAAAGCCATAGCTGGGCTAACCTGTATTTGGAAACAGGAGCATTGTATCAAATGTCCTGTGGAACAAGTTTAGATATACTTCTAGATATTTTAAATGCTGTTAGGGTTCAAATCTCAGTTTCTTTACAAGACAGATTTGAGGCAAACGTGGTAAAACACGTACAGCATTTTATGCAATTTTGCTGAAGGTTCTCAGTCTTTTCCTGAAGCCAGGTGTATACTGCTGCCTAGCAGTTGTTAGTGATGTGTAATGAGAACCAGTCTGGTAGCATTTGTGAAACTGAAAAATTTGTGTCTTTTTCTGTGCTATTTAATGGCAAATATGGACTCACTTAGAATATCCTGGTTTAAAAAGAGGCTGCATTTTTTGTAAGAGAAAACTAATAGTATTTAAAATGAGTAAGAAAACTAGCAGTTTATATGTCAGCATATAAAAATAAGAGTTGTTTTTTGCTTCTTCCAGCATGGAATAACACAGGCCAATGAACTCGTTAATCTGACAGAATTCTTTGTGAATCACATTCAACCTGACTTAAAGTCTGCTACTGGTAAATTAATGTTAATTTTGATATGGTATTTTTATGATATATCATAACCTTGACAGTGACCATTGTTTCTGAAGTCTGAAGCACTCCTTTATCAGCATAATCTCTGAGACAGGGACTGTTAACACCTGGCACAGAGTAATTCATTTTTGTTTGGCTAGCAGTGAAGGAGCTGCTACAGCAAGGTGGATTGCCACCTTACCACCTGCTCTCTGCAAGATCAGGGCATGTACACACATGGTTGCTATCAGCTACATGCTTAAACTTGTTGAATCCAAGTAATTTGATTTCTGTATTTGAGACCTTACGGTAAACTTCTATGCTCTACAAAACCCTAAGAAGTTAAAATACTGAGGCCACGTCGTAACCTGTATCAGCCGGTATTGATGAGGTTGTGGATGTCTAGATTTAAGCCACATAGTTTATTTTATACTTCAAAAATTATCTTACTATATTTGAAGCATAGTGGGTTGTCTCGAAATGTGTAATTGGAGGCTGCTAAAATTGAAGCCAAAAGATGAGATTTCATCTGAGCTGGACTGTACTCTTAATGGTACTGGGGTGTGATTTGTACCTAAAACTAATATTCTAACAGTGCCCATACCAAAGTGCAGGAACTAAGAAATGTAGAAAAACATTGCCAGTATTATTTTTTATGGGGGAAGATCATTACTTAGTGTCAAGTGGCACCTGTATATATAGTACATGTTCAGTAATCACATTTGTATGAGAAGTATCAACGAAGTTCATGTATTTTTCTATTTCAGTGAATGAATTCCCTGTGCTAAAAGCAGATGGTATCAAATATATCATGATTTTTAGAAACCAAGTAAGTTTTTCTTTTACTCTTATGGTAAAAACATATTGTAGGTTGTTACTTTATACTTGCCAAGCCTAATTTATCACACTTGGCCATATGCTAACTCAACAGGTGTTTGATAGTTGTATATAACACTTCATGCTGAATTTTTAGTTTAGAAAGTAAATGATATTGTTATAAATATCCAATTAACATGTAGTCTATATGCTGTCCATATGCTGTGGGAACACTGAATATGTTAGCTGCTTAATTCTGTGGCACACTCAGACGTTTTCAAGTCAGTGTTAGTCCAAATAGGCTTGACTGCTCGTATCATTGCAGTAGTTGTTACAGAGTACAGCAGTTTTGTCCTTTGCCTTTTCTGATTTGTGAGATGGGGTAAGAAAATATGTTGAATATTACTCTAAATTTTAGATTACCTTTATTCATTTCTTATGACATATACATGATATTGGTTTTTTAAACCTTGATATTTTTAATTACCTGTTAAGACAAAGTAAAATGGAAAGGGAAATACATTAGGATTATCTGCGCTTACTGCTAATCAAATGTACTATTGGTGTTCAGAGGAAGTATATGAGCGATGACAGAAATAGGTACCTCCTGGTTGTCAAGGTGTGATGTAGCAACAGGAGGAACCTCCCAAGATTTCTCCCTCTGCCAAGCTCTGTGTGTTGCTCATGAGCTTGGTTGTGCTCTAGTGTTGAACCATCTGTATTTTTTAAAGTACATATGAGTTGTTGCTCTATTTTTGTAGGTACCAAAAGAACAACTGCTGGTGTCTATTCCCCTCTTAATCAATCATCTCCAAGCAGAAAGTATCGTGGTCCATACCTACGCAGCCCATGCTCTTGAAAGACTGTTTACCATGAGAGGGACAAATAATGCCACCCTGTAAGTTTTCAAGCAGAAATAAATTCATTGCTACACAGATTTTGTGCATTAAGGATGAGAAATACCTGTAGGGGATCCTTCATGTCATGTATTATGGTATTGTATAAGGCTTGAAGTTAGTGACTCTCTTTCATCATTAAAGAGCTGTGTTTCACTTAACAGCATTACAGCTGCAGAAATGGCACCATTTGTAGAAGTGCTGTTAACAAACCTTTTCAAAGCTCTGACGCTTCCTGGTTCGTCTGAAAATGAATACATTATGAAAGGTAAATGCCTAACGAGTCCTGCAATATAAGAATAACTTTGTTAACTTGAGGTAAAGGCTTACAGTTACAGGTTCCTGACATTTTTATTTGCAAAACCTATTTTATGCAAATGTGCTGAAGAGCCTGCCATTACTCATCAGGCTGTATCAAGTCATCTTTGCTAAACTTACAGTAGCAAAGAGAAATACTAAACATAATGGTACTGTGGACAATTATTTCTCAACTGGTCGTCTTGTAGTCAGGACAGCTACCTGGACAGTGTCAGGGGAAGATCTGAGCAATCTGGTCATGGAGAGGAGATGTGGTCATGGCTAATGAGAGGATAGATCTGATCATGGCTAAGAGGATGCTGAGATCTGAGACTTGCCTAGGACAAGTGATGGTCTTTGTAAACTTACTTAATCTTCTGTGTTCCATCTGTAGAATGGGAATAATGAGGCTTTTTTTTATGCTTTGTCATGATTATAGATTGAATGTTCTTGCAGCAGGTGCTCTTTGTTACTGTACCTAATTCCTTGGGATCCTATTTTAACAATAAAAGGTAAAGGATTTAGGCCTACATTGGGTGGCAGAAGTGTATTTTGTCTTCAGAAGATAACATTTTCCATTTATTTGCAGCCATCATGAGGAGTTTTTCTCTGCTACAGGAGTCCATAATTCCGTATATCCCTTCTGTCATCACACAGCTCACACAGAAACTGCTGGCTGTCAGTAAGGTAAAGAAACAGAGCAAAAGAGTCAACTTCTACCTTTTAGAGCAGTCTTGCTGAGGACTTATGTATACCTTCTTGGTGGTGTTCTGTTAGAATACTTTAAATAGTTCGATATTTTCTGACTCAACTAAGTTGAAACAGCATTCCAGTGAGGTACTGCCTTCCTTTTAGAACATATTTTCAGATCATTCTCCCTGCTTTCATCTGAAATTTAGAAGCAGCATATGAACTCTTTCTGTAATGCTAGTTTGTTGTAGTATAAATGCTTGCTTGTGCGGAGGCCACCAGTACAATAATCCGATTTTATCACAACTTCTGTATTCTTTGCCCATGAAACGTCTGAAGCTGATTATAAATATTGGCATTGAAATGTGGGATTGAATTAAATAAATAACCCTTCTGCTTTTGGTGGGTAAAAGTCTTAGTTTTTTGTTTAGACTGGCCAAATTCTTAACCCATTGGTATTAGGGAATGCCTTAGAATACCTTCATCAGCTATCCGAAAAACTGCTTCTCTGTACAGTTAAAACTCAGCTGCAGCATTTAAGAAGTGTTCAGTAGACAATTGACTGGACACTTAGAGGTTTGAAAAATAATATTTTTCTGGTTTTTGTTCTGTGAAATTTTTACTGTTTGCTAGTTTACATAGAGCTTTTGAAAAACACTTGTAGTCATAGAAATATTTGCGAAAAACCCCTCTCCTTTATGCCTTACAGGTCTTTATGTTTGCTTTTATCTATGGAATTAATTTCATAAGCATATGAAGAAATAAGTGACAAGTATCCTTAGTCCCAAATGCTACTTTAGCCTTCAGTTGAAATAAAAAATATATTTAGCAAAATAAATTACTTGTCTGCAAATTTGGGTTGATTTATCTCTTTATAACTTGTTTTTAGAATCCCAGCAAACCTCACTTTAACCATTACATGTTTGAGTCAATATGCTTGTCGATAAGGGTAACGTGCAAGGCAAACCCAGAGGCAGTGGGGAGCTTTGAGGAGGCTTTGTTCCTGGTGTTCACAGAGATCCTGCAGAATGATGTGCAAGGTAATGACAGTCAGTGAGTGCCTGTGCTCTCTCCACTGGGGTTGGCTGCTAGGATTTACCTTACGGCAGGATTTTTTGTAGCACAGGAAATTGAAGGGGAGAAACAGATTTTCACAGTCTGAAAGTGTTTAGATTGTTCCATAGGGTGTGTAAACAGCATTCACTTATTTTTAAATTGCATTTTTGAAATATCTAGCAATCACTATTCCAAAGCCTCTTATTATTGCTCTTAATTCTATTGCTTTGTTTCTAGTAGTTTGTTTTTTGTGTTCTGAAACATTAATGGGTAGAGGAAGTAGAAGGTGTATATATGCAATGCTTGCTAATTTTTGGAATAATTACATTTGGGAAGATAGGTTTCTTCAAAGTTTTATTTATTGAAATCTTTGTGATAATATCATAAAATTGTGGGTTCAATCCATAGATACATGTTTTCTGGGAACTGACAGTGACCATGTTGTCTGACTTCGTAAATGTCATTGTTTCTCTTCCAGAGTTCATTCCTTACGTGTTTCAAGTGATGTCCCTACTGCTAGAAATGCATAAAAATGAAATCCCATCATCCTATATGGCATTGTTTCCTCATCTACTACAGCCAGTTCTCTGGGAAAGGACAGGAAACATTCCCCCTCTGGTCCGACTCCTGCAGGCTTACTTAGAGCGGGGCGCCAGTACCATCGCCAGCGCTGCTGCCGACAAAATCGTGAGTTGCTGGGGCTGAGTCACAGTGTCTGCCTCGAGACATGGTGATTTGAGGTTACAAATTATGAGGAACTTCAGCAAATAGCTGGATTTGTGCAGAATTTGGTGCTTACATAGGAAGACAAACTAATATTCTGAATGTAGCTTTTTGGGTGCTTTTCCATTACATGGATAAGATGAAGCCTAGGCTATCATGCTTTTGTCAACTGAGATGAAAAATTCCTGCTCTTAGTTCTTGCGAGCAGATAAATTTCCACAGTTTTCCTGTCTTGTTTGCCTCATGTTAAACATGTGGATAATGAGACCTCTCAGGTTCTGTTCAGAACAGTCTTGAGAAGAGTGAGTGAGAAGAAGCCAAAATGTATCTTCTTTGATCTGAACTGCAAAACCTGAATCCTGGCTTAGTTTATGAAGGCTCTTGCCTTGCTGTATGCCTTAGATGGTAATGGCAAATTTTTTAGTAGGTCACATGTGAAGAATTGTTGTCTAGGGTTTTATATTTGCTTTTCTTGTAGCCTGGACTGTTAGGTGTGTTCCAGAAGCTGATTGCCTCTAAAGCTAATGATCATCAAGGGTTCTATCTTCTAAACAGTATCATCGAGCATATGCCTCCGTGAGTATGAGCTGAACTTACATTTAAAGCTAACCTCTGTAGACTTTAATTATGAGGTGTATAAACATACCAAATGTTAATTTTTAACAGCTGAAAAATCACATTTTTCAGTCTAATGGATTTTAACTATTCTGTACATATTTTCTGTGAAGTGGCATCAGTAAAATCCTAGTGTGAACTGAGTAACTATTCTTTTAAATTTCCAGTGAATCAGTTGACCAGTACAGGAAACAGATCTTCATTCTGCTATTCCAAAGACTTCAAAATTCCAAAACAACAAAATTTATCAAAAGTAAGTTCCTTGCTCTGTGAAAAGCTCTGGTGACAGCAGCAGTTCAGAGTGTGCAGCTGCACAGAACAAATGTCCTGTCACGCCCCATGGATACGTGGATGGAGGGATAGTGGTGACTCCAAGGACTTGCTCCAAATTATTTCTTATCAAGAGGGGTGTATGGGGCAGTCACCGTAGCAGGTGACACTTCATGAAAATTGAGGGAATGGAGTTAAAATAATGGACAAGATTTGCGTATTTCTCTTCCTTTCCTAGTGTGTGTGATGTCATTATCTGAAAATGTCTCCATTTAATCTCCAACCAATTGCAGCAAACTTTCCCTCTCATGCAGCACAGCAATTTTGACCACACGTCCTGTAGTTACCTGTAGTTGTGCGTTAGTACTGTGAAATACTCCATGCTTTTGTGTCATTTTTGCCTTAGTATGACTAAATTTGTTGATAAGGTTTTATGTTAAACTGGCAAAGCTGTGACAGATTATTGAAATACATATTCTGGTTATTCCTGCTGTCACAAGAAGATTGTCATACTGATTAAGTTATTTTAATGATACCATCACTACACAAATTATGCAGTGACTATTACTTAATCCTATAAAATCTGGTTAATGCCACCTGATAGGAACAAGAATGATGGAGTTGCTTATAATGGTGTACCACAAACAAAGTTGAAGTGGTACTTCTAATACACTGCACCTATGGAGAGGGGCTCATAGCTCACCTCAAAGTCTGCATTGCGTGACGTTTTTTGCTAAAAGTATTGAAGAGATTTTTTGGTTCTTGCTCTGAAAAAAATTGCAAATGGCTTTTCTAATGCCTTTTCATAACTGCTATCAGGGGAAAAAGGAATGACTTTTGTCTTGTTGTACCACCTTGTTTTTGTGTTGTGCTATGTGAAAAGATCCATTTTTAGGCAAAATTCAAGGCAGCAAGTTCATGTACTTCACTTAAACTGAACATGTATAAAGACTGCCATTTCTATCCCCTTGAAAAACTTATTAGAATGTATTTTGCTGCTGACTCTAAAGCTATTATTTTGTTTTCATGTAGGGTTTTACTTTGACTTTTCTCTTGTTACAGGTTTCCTTGTCTTCATTAACTTGTATTGTGTAAGATACGGGGCATTAGCTTTGCAAGAAATATTTGACAGCATACAGCCAAAGTTAGTATGTTTTGTTTGTTTGGGTTATATTTAATACTGCTGTGTTACTTTTATCTTTTGAAGTAAGAAAGAGTTGTCTCTTTAGCTTAACTGTCAGACTACGTTTATCACTGATTTAACTGGCCAAATGTTTCTCCTAATGTGGTTCATTTATTTGTCTAGCAAGTCTTCTTTTTCTGAATTTCTGACTACAGTTCCTCTCTGATAGTTCAAGTTACTAATCTAAGAAGATTATAAAAAGGGAAGATTGATGTTTTCAGTTGTTATCCTTTGTGAAAAGTTTGTATGTGCAAAAGGCTGCTGCAACAGGGCAGCATCTTAACAAATTATCTGGTTGTCTCTATTTCCTAGTGATTCATATGGTTTCTGGGTTTCATTTGTCACCATAAGGCTGATAAGGCTTTCTTATACTTCTTCTCTCAATGTCACAATAGGATGTTTGGAATGGTGTTGGAAAAAATTATAATTCCTGAAATCCAGAAAGTGTCTGGACAAGTTGAAAAGAAAATCTGTGCTGTTGGCATTACAAAAATATTGACAGAATGTCCTCCCATGATGGACACTGAGTACACCAAGCTGTGGTAAGTACCACACTTCTTCAGGTTGTGCTAGTGAGGCTGTTGGAGTTACTGAAAATGTGAGCTCTCACCAAAATACATCCTTGAAGGAAACTCCATTGTGATCTTTTCAGGTCCACGAGGCTGTTTTAGGCCTTTCATACTGCTTCTGTTTCTCAACAAACAAAACTATATTTTCAAACCAGATGACAGAATTGGTTTGAGATGTTTTTGATGGAGATGGCAAGGATTTGGCTAGCTGGAACTGCATTTAGGGAAATACACTACTTTCCTCAGGCTTGTATTATTTCTGAAAAGCTAGGCCCAGTTTTGACTTATAACTGTTCTAGTCAGGAGACCAGAGCATATTCATAACCTGACAAAGAAACTGCAATATCTTAGCTTGAGAGTGGAGTTTTGGGGAAAGCTACCTGGGAAGTTTGATTGTCAACCAGTCCAGCAGTCTAGGATGCTAGGTAATTTGAATTTGATGACAATAACTGGATCTCAGACTAGATCCCTGAACTAGAACTTTTTTTTTAATGTACTCAGAGAAAAGTTGTGATCCAGAAAATCATTGCTCCTTTTAGGTATGTTTCATGACAATTTGACCTGATAAAAAATAAATACATTGCTCATGCTGTTGATAGGAATACCCACATTATGCCTGTAAAATATACAGACCCACAATTCTTCTGGTCCAGCTTACCTTGGGCATTTACAATTTCAGTAGCCAAGCAAGTACCTGAAAAGGCTAAATTATAAAGGGCTCCAAATAATTTGAGCATCCTTGTGAAATACACCCTGTCCTAACATATTTTGAGCACTCCAATTTTGCCTTCCCCTCTTTGCTCCCAGGATTCCTTTGCTGCAGGCCCTCATTGGCCTCTTTGAGTTGCCTGAGGATGACACGATCCCCGACGAAGAACACTTCATTGACATAGAAGATACTCCAGGCTATCAGACTGCATTCTCCCAGCTAGCCTTTGCTGGGAAGAAAGAACACGATCCTGTAGGTCAAATGGTGAACAATCCTAGAATCCATCTGGCACAGTCTCTCCACAAACTGTCTACGGCGTGCCCAGGCAGGGTAGGTGACTTGTACACTTGCATGCTGGTGCTGCATCTGCAGAGAAGAAATGCCTTTGTGCGAATGGGTCTCTTTGCTAATGTTTGATAATCAGCAAAATGAAGTTGGTCATAACTAGAATGCAAGATCTTGCTGTGTTTTATTCTTTGTTGAAATATAGCTTTTGTAAGGTTTTTCCTTAGGAGCCTTAGAAAGGCCTTATTTTCACGGCACTTAATTTTGTAATAAGCTTAAATATGCCATTTTAAAAAAGAAAATTTACACACTTGATGGTCTATGACTAATACATGTCTTGAGTTCAATTGATTGCATGTACGTGGGGAATTCAGGCAGCTTATATAAAATTAGACAAGGTGAGTGTACAGTTAACTCTTTTAGCCCATAGCATCTTTGTTTTGTCCAAGATTTTGGTAAATAAAGATTGCGTGAGAGATCAGCTACTTTCCCCATGGATAACTACTGCTCTGTGTCTGACTTTGTGTGATGGCAGGAGACAGCAGTGGGTTCATGTTTCACTCACCGACACCTCTGCTCCACCCTGTGCTTTCAGGTTCTGTCCATGCTGAGCACCAGCCTGAACGCAGAAGCATTGCAGTATCTCCAGGGATACCTCCAAGCTGCAAGTGTGAGTCTGCTCTGAACTGCAGATACTCCACAAGCAAGGTCAAAAGCTGGTTTGTTATGCAGAAGGTTGACACTGACTTTTTTATAGCAGAGCTCAGACAAAATGAAAAAGCTGCTTGAAATTGTATTGCAGATTCCATCTTGTAAAAGATAAGTGTGGCTTTAAGGTGAAGCTGAAGAATTTGATGGTTTGTGTACTCATAGATAAAGGTGGCTAACTTTCATTCCCAGTTTAATTTCAAAGGGAATAGTCATAGCGGTTTGTTATGGGATTTATTTGAAATCTGCATCTGCAGTGTTTGGATAATATTTGGAAATGTGTGGAGAGCACTGGCTGTAGAAACTCACTTCAGTCACTAAAATTCCTTTTCATTTTAATGTTGTCCTTTGTATTTCTTTTGTCTTTCCTTAAACTTTATCTAAATTGTGAATAAATAAGAAGTACTTGTTTAAAATGCCTGTCACCGTGCACTTACTGTTTTAGAAGAATGTAGTTGTTTTAAAAAAAGATGTTTTACACTTAGGATAGAATATAAAATAGTGGGACTGCGAGGGATTTTCTTTAATAGTATAAGTACATTGTAAGATCATACAGAGCAGATCTAGAACTCTGGGAGAAGACCAGAGCTATTGTCACTCTTGATACTCACCAACAGGCACATCTCTTCTGGAACAGGTCATGTCAGTACCATGCAGTGAGGGCAAGTGGTCTTCCCTGGGAGCGGGGATCAGGCTCCAGGTGGGGTTTTCCTGTTGTAGTAAAACTGAAGCAGTGATCTTGGAGTTGGATTTAACTCGGATGTTCTCCCTGTCTCCTCAAAAATGTACTGATTAGGTTTGGTGGCCCTGAGTTCAAAGTGCATCAGTTGAACTCCTGGTTGTGGCTGTTGAAGTGAGCAGGTAAATGCCTGAGCTTTGCATGCTCTCAGGGGGCCTGGGCACCGAGCTCCCAGACTGTGAGCTTTCAGAGCACTGGTTCTGCAGGGATAGAAATAAATAGAGTTATAGGGCCTGGAAAACTCCTGATTAAGAGTGAAGTCCCAGACTTACGTGATATTAAGCAGTGTCATACATGACAGAATTGTTTTAGTTATTTGTCCACAGACACTGTGCCGGTGACTCAAATTAGGACTGGTGTTTTGTATTTGCATTAGTTAATGCCTGTTGGAGCTGGGCCTTGTGTCAAGAAAGCTGCTGAATTTACTGAGGGATGAACAGGGCAGAATCAACTGTCTTTCAGGCTTCCTGGTACCTGTGGCTTCTGTGTGAGAGCACATTCTGGCCATAGCTCTTCATATATAAAGAAATGAGTTGCCTGTTAGACAATGGATTTAAATAACTAAGTGCCTGAAAAAAGTGTTAAAGGAGTCAGCACCAGCAGGTTTTCCTGTGCCTGGTCTGTCACGGAGGGTCGGGTCCCCTTTGTTCATAGGGGAGACGTGGAAGCAGTTCTTGGAGTGAAACCTGCAGTGCTGATCCTGAGGAGCATCTGCCTTAGTGCTGCTGAGAGCCTGTGCTGTGTTCCAGGTGTCCGGAGAGCCTGGCAACAGGAATGCCACAGCCAGGCTGGAACACAGGGACAGCTGTGACATCTGCAAGGAGCTGAACCAGCCCGGAATATCAGTGTTAATGGAGCAGTGGTCATTCAAAACCTGCAGGACAAAGGGATACTCAGAGCTCTGCTCTGCAGCTTTGTCCTTTTCCATGGAGAACAGTTCTAGAGAACTTGCAGACTTTTTCCTGTGAGCCTCAAGGAAGCAAACTGGACTTGGTACTACTGGTGGCCACGTCCCTGGAATGTGATGTGCTCCTCTGTGTGTCCTCGAGCCGCTGTTGTGCATATGTTGGGAGGGGCTCAGTGGCGTGCGGGGGTTCACCTTAGATCACCTCATTTGTGCACTTGTAAGCAAGACTTCTTAGAAACTACGAGGTTGCTGAGATATGTAAGGGAACAGATTTTTCTTGTCTTACCGGTACCAGCATGGATGGAACTGGACAGGATTCACAGCAACAAGCCAGAACCTTTTTGAGAGGTAGCCAAAGAAAAATCAGCTCTGAATGGAAAACTATCAGTGAATCTTTATGTTCACTGTCTTTCACTCCTTGCAACATGGGACTTTGTTGTCCAACAGACATTCCATGTGAGTAAGTGCCTAAGTGACTTCAGCTCAACAAATACCATATCTGTACTTCAGTCAGAGCTGGGTAACTCAGACTGTGTAGACGTGGCTGTGGCACAATCGGTGACATGTTCCTCAGTCCCAACACATTCTGCAGAGTTTCATGAGGTGAGGAGTGTTTGTGCACAGCCCTTACTCTTCGGGGCAGTGAACTGCTCGGTGCAGCGCAGACTTCTGCCATCAGCAGTGCTCTTCCTGCATCGAGGAGGGGCCTCACTGCCCCTCCTGACACCTCCTGTTCTCAGGATTCAGAAGGCAAAGTTCCACCTACATTTATCCGTGAATTTTGTGGAAGCTGATGAAGCAATGTTGTAACAGTTTTTTTGCAAGATTGTCAAACCTCTCTAGGCCATCCTTCCTTGTTGGACAGTAGGGCAAACAGCAGTTTCTTTGGAGAGCTCAGGCTGGGAACACCTAATATCAGTGGACCTGCGGAGGTTTTGGGAGCATCTAATTCCACGTTAAGACAGTGAACTCTTGCCCATCACTGAGATCTTCTGAAAATAAGGAGCCAATTTTTACTTGCAGCTGATAATGGTAGAAGATAATTCAAATTCCAGTGGAAAAGTATTGATTCTTTCTGCGTGTGAAGTGGCCAAAGGGATGCTTGTTTTGGGATCTTTTGACATCAGGGAACTCTAATCTACTGTCCTTTCTTAGAGCCTACTGACTGATTTGTGATTGCCGGCTTGTGAATAATGTCCTGAGGCTTTTGTAGCAGAAAAAATATTTCTGGTTTAAAAAACCCCAAAACCAAATCCCCCTCAAGACCAGTGTGTTTTCTTGTTTTCTTGGGCTGTGAATGGGCCACAGTACTCCCAGCATTGCTGCACGTTGGCAGCATATAATAAAGCAAAGTTCTGTTTCTCTGTTCCTTCCTGTACATATGTGCTAAGATAAGAGTCACCCTCCCAGCCCGCCAGACATTTCCTTCTAACAACTCTCTGATGAGGCCAGATGTTGATTTTTGAAGACAGCTTGATCCTTTCTGCTCAGAAACAACAGTATTTGTCAGTTCCATCCAGCAGCAGAAGCTGAGAGCAGAGCTGTGCCCGTCCTTTCAGCCCTCAGCAGAGGTCCCACAGGCATTTGTCCCATTCCAGGCGTTTGCTTTGGGAATTGTGCAGTTGTTCACACACGGGTGCTCTAGGCACAGCTCCTCTGGGAAAACTGAAATCTCTCAGTAAAGCTACCCAGCTATCAGAAAGCAGCATCAATGCTTTGTTTCCCCTTAGCTTTCTACCCTCGCTCATTTGCGTGAGTCATTCTTGCCTTTACTGTAATGCAGAGGAAATGTGAGGTGTTCTGGGGACTGGGCTGCAGGGGACAGGGCCCAGATAGGCTACGAAAGGCTCTGTGGCTGCTGGTGACAGCTTGGGCAAAGTGACTGAGGGCTTAAAAATTCTCTCTCAAAATAGGAATTTTCTAATTCATGTGAGCTCAAAGCTTATGCTAGACTTACTGTATTGCATTCAAGATGAGAACAAAGAAAATACTTAAATAATAAAGCAATAAATCTTAAGGGAAAGTAAAAGATGCTTTGTTACAAATGAATAATGTGTCAGAAAAGCAGAATAGCAGTTTAGCACAGCTAGTTCATCTATGTAGCTTCCTAGTAAAAAGTTTTCATTTTCTAAATCTGTGAAAGGAAATTCAGTCTTGGTTTTGTGGCTGTTATAAGGACTATTTTGAAGTAAGTATTCAAGAAAAAATATATTAATAACACATATCAGATTCCTCTATGAACATCTGAAAATACTGTTATTACAGTACTGCTTCCTTCATACAAGAAAATGAAAGTTTAAAGTATTTCATAAAAAGTCTGTCCTTGTTTAAGCTGGTGCATAAAGAAGAGTGGACAAGTCTATTGAATGTTTTCGAATAACTAATAATCATTCATGTGATAGAGGAGTAAATGTCCTTCAAATGAAAGAACATATGTATTGGATATTTGACATGGTGTGCCGAGTGCTCCTTGGGCCTTTGAATTACATGTGTATTTGCTTTAATTATGTTCAATTTTGTGATCTGGCTGCTGATACTTTTTGTCTCAATTGTGCAGGTATTACACTTACCCAGACAGTCACAGTTTTCTGGAAAAAGAGAACATAAATCTGAATTTTACTGTAACTCAATCTGGGAAAAAAACAAAAGCTCGCTTTGGAATTCGCTGTCTCCACATAACTTTCTACAAAAATCTCACACAAATATTCCATAACAGACAACACTGAACCTTGCAGAAGTGATTGCACAGCAGCTGAAATTTCATTTCCTTCTGAAATGTGACTGTTGCTGCCTTGGAATAATAAAAGCATCTAACAGCTTGTATTATTATACAAGAGACCACAAGAACATGTGACTAGGTCTTTGAATGTGATGTGGGATATATAATCTATATACTTCTATGCTGGAGAATGTCTTTTCAATGCTACAGTGTTGATTTTTAGTGTGCAATGTATTTTCTTTATGGTATCTTTGGGATCCATGTCAGTCTTAAATGCAGAAATGGATATGGAGTTTTATGTATATTGGGTGTATTAGGTGTATTTTATTCTCTTTTGGCTTTGCGGTGATCCCCCCACAAACTGAAGCCTTTTGCAGTCTCTGTAGAATCCAGTTCCCTGTGGTCAGTCAGTAAATGCTGGGGGCTGAATGCTGGCAGAAATTACTGATTGCAGTTGATTGATGCTGCAGGGGGTCAGTGCCACCTTGTGACTTAAAATGTATTTCTACCTGTTGAAAAAGATAAAATATTTCTGACCCCAGCGTTTCTCATGGTGTGCTTTCCTGCAGGGTGTTCTGTCATGCCCAGCACAGATGGGCTGCAGCTCCTGCAGGGCTGCTGTGAAAGCAGTTGTGCCGCTCTGAGAACTGCTAGGGGTTAAGAAAAGGGTTGATTTTGAAACGTTTAATGACACTTGACTTTAAAAACTTAATGATGATGAATTTAAATCCTGTGGGGCATTTTCCTTGCTCCAGGGGACCCCCATCTCTGTTGGGAGTTGATGGGCAGCTGCACCCACGCCGCTGCTCTGCCAGGAGTTGCAGGTCCTGCAGCACCAGGACTGTGCCTAAAGGCTCCCTTGTGTGAAACCTCGGAAGTTAATCCAAATCAGAGACTTCAGTACTGGCAGGCTGGGAGTTTTGCTTTCTTAATGCAAAATACAGTCCTATTTGGGCTTTGACTCAGGTCCTGTACGTGGATTCACTGCAGGTGGTAATTACAGGAGTCCAGCAGACACAAAAGTGAGAGCTGTGGGGAAGGTAGTGACAGGTAATCATTGCAGTGGGGGGTGTGGACAATGGGGATAGATGCAAAGCGGGCAGATTACAGGTGTGTACGGCAGCTAAACCGGTGTGGCTCACACACCTTTTAACAGGGACTCTCGATTCAAAGGTAGAGCTTGAATCTCGCTGGGCCCTGGTTTGGCTGCTGGGTGAATTCCTGCCAGCTGTGTGCAGCTGTGCACTCCAGGGGTGGAGGCTTCTGCTGGGCCGTGCCTGTTCAAAGGCTTTTGCAGGTCTGGAATTACCGGGTTTACTTGTGGATCTTTGTAGGGTTGGCATCACTTTTCCTTCCCACCCGCGTGTTTTGAGATTTGAGATTTCTCTTTGTTAAATGCTCATCCCTGGGAGTGTTGGTGACACCTGCGCTACCTCCTGCTTCGGCCCCGCTGCGTGACCGCCCGTGCCCATCGCGCCTCATCCCGGCAACGGCTGCGTTCCCTCGCCTCACGTTTCTTTTCCCAGAACGCACAGATGCAAGGAAAAAAACTGTGAAGTGTCGCCGCTTTCCTTGCACGGAAAGGCCGTGCGGGCTCCGGGCAGCGGCGGGGCAACGGGCCGGGGGAACGGGCCGGGGGAACGGGCCGGGGGAACGGGCCGGG
>VZTI01003341.1:466401-500704 GCA_013397865.1 Struthidea cinerea
CCCGGCACTGGCGCCGGCGCCCCCGACCCGTGGGGGGGAAGTGTCGGGGGTGGCGGTGCTGCGGCCGCCCCGGCGCGGGCGGTGACAGCGGCGCTCCGGAGGTCCCGAAGCGGTGGCACCGCACGCCGGTGCCGTGGACGGGGGGTGCTCGCTCCCCGCTCTGCCCGAAATCCCCGGCACGGCTCGGGGGCGGCAGTGGGGGCCGCCCGGCGCAGGGGCCGTGGCAGCAGAGCCGGTTCAGCTGTCGGCCCCCGGGGAGGCGGCTGCGGCCGTCGCACTCCGCGGAGTGCCCGGAGCCCGACGGCGCTCCCGGGCTGCGGACCCCGGGCCAGAGGATGGCGGTACCAAAACTCCCGAGTCCGAACCAGACTGGTCGGACTGTTGGGACAGCACGTGCGGATGCGATGACAGCAGTAGGGTCAGCGCCAGCCCCTCCTGGCCGCGTTTCCCAGCACGCAGGCACAGGTGAACGGGCAACCCCGGCTTTTCCCT
Source organism: Struthidea cinerea (assembly GCA_013397865.1). Classification (NCBI taxonomy): domain Eukaryota; kingdom Metazoa; phylum Chordata; class Aves; order Passeriformes; family Corcoracidae; genus Struthidea; species Struthidea cinerea. The sequence goes on from VZTI01003341.1 coordinate 466,894, forward strand.
CGTTCCCACCGGGTCTGGCAGCCGTCGCCACTCCAGGATCACTTCTCCCCGTTTCCTGAGCAGAACACTAGTTTTTCGGGAGCTGTAAAGCAACAAGTTCCGTTTAAACCTTTCCACTGCCTTTGTCTGTCCTAGAGATAGTGCAGTTTTGGGTTGTCCATCCAGGGGATGCTGAACTTGGTATTGCCAGAGCCATTTTTACGATGCATTCATCTGTTGGATATTTTTGTCATTGCTTTTCTGGCAAGTTTAAGGCACACCTGGGAGGAACATCCTTTGGAATGTCAGTGAAGGCTAGGTGTGTGTATATATATATACACACATATACATCAGTGAAATAAAATATCTGAATGAAATCTGTTGTCTGCTTTTGGAATGGTGTATTTATAAAATCTTGTTTCTTCTAACTAGAGCATGCAAGTGTACTGCACAGTTCCCTTGCTCAAACTAGAGGAAATGTTTTGGGTTTGGTCTTTTTTTAACACTAGTGGACATGAGAACTTGAGTTGTGATTGTGCAGCTATGGCTGCAGTGTAACAAAGTGATTTCTGATTTGTCTGTTGATTATCTCATATATGCAACAAATTTGTTTATTCTGACTTTTACAGAGATTCACTGAAAGTCTGTCACATCTTGATGAGAATGTAAAGAGCCAAGGGGCTGAATATTTTACTATATTTTCTGTTTTCTGAAGTTGGATCAGAAACTTATTTCAAAACTCTTCTGAAAGGATGTATGCAAGAAACAATTCCTTTTTATATTGTTATTTTACGCAGCCACTCTGTTCAGAGTTTTTCATAACATCATGAATCATGTTTTCACTATCAGTACAAGTCAGTCAAAATGTGTTTTGTGACAAAATTATTCATAGGTTGAAATAAATTTGGAGTGGTGTGACTGTACAAAGTCAGAGCAAAACTGGAAACTTTGTGCCTTTCAGATCTTCCTGAAGAACATCAACTTTGTCTTGGAGACAAATGAACATTCAAAAAGCCCTTTTTCTGGTTGCTTTGTCCAGGATCCTTGCCGGGGGTTGGTTATTTCATTAGAGGTGCTACAGGTGCCCCGGGACAGTGAAGATCTGGGCATGTTGGCTCTCAGCAGTGTCCATGGATTTTGTTACCTGTTCTACTGCAGGGAATAAAGCCAAAATCCGTGAACTATTTTGTCACAACACTAATTGAGCTACAGTTAAGTGTTTATTCATTACATCACTTCATGGTTTATCAATTTGCATTATGTTTGGAACTGTCTGGTTCATATGTATGTTTGCTAGTTCCCTCTTTTCCTTCAGTTTTTACTTTCAAACTTTAGCTTTTCTTCTCTTATTAATAATCCATATCTTGGCTCCCAGACTACTTTGCATAACATTTAGTGTTTGTGCCCTTACCAAAAAGAGCAGCATCTTTTTCTACAGTGTTACTTTTGAGATGGACCCTGTCTTGCGGAAGTATTGCAGAAGATTTATCTAAGAAAAAAACATTGTTCAACCAGTATTTTACATTTTGTGCAAATAGCCTTAAGTCTTTAAAATTTAGTCATTGTTTATCAATTTATAGTGAGTATTTATTTAGACTTTCCAGTTGTAAATAGATGCTCTTAAAAGACTGTTGCAGCAGCTTGAAAATTTTATGCTGTATGTTACAAAGCTACCCCTAATGTGGGTTTTTCAAAGGTATTTTAGGTAACAAAGCATCTCAACAAATCTCCTAGAGTTTGTGGATATTTATTTTATGTGCCTCAAAATAGTTGAGTGTGGGACAAAAGAGATTCAGCCACCACACTGGAGTTATTTAAAACTCCTTAAAAACAGGAGGAGAGAGGGAATCATTCTAATTGCTGTTTTATCTAGGAGCGAACACACTGATGTATTCCCAGTCTGCAAACAAGGGGAGAAAATGCTGTTGTTCACTAGTGGGGCTGTGCATGGGATGACCATGAATTCTGGCACAGGCTGAGCCTGGTCCCTCTCACACAGCTCCAGACTGTCATGTCTGGCCTCATGGGGAGGGGGTCGGGGTCAGGGCTGTGTGTTGCACACCCTCTTCAGCTTTGTGAGGTGAACCCCCCTGGGTACCCACACCCTCTGGCAGGGATGGGCTTGGGGTTCGTGTTCTGGGTGCCCATCTGTGAAATGAGGATAAATGAACTTTCTTGCTTGAGAACAGTTTGTCGTTGATGAGGAACAAGGAGCATGCCTTGCTCTGGCTGCCGTCGGCTGGTGGCTGCCCCGGTGCACTGTGTCATGGAGCATCTCCTCTTCAGAGAGGAATCTCATTTAACATCTCATTTCCTGTGGCTAAACCTGCTTCTTGGATATTGTTTGTCACATGATTTTTATTTGATGATGTCAGGAAGCCCTTGTAATATGAATTTGATGGTTGTGTCTAGCGTTTGTTCTGCTTCTCGGGCTGCTCTGCCTGGTGCTGGTGGAGCAGGAGCGGTGAGTGTGTGCACACAGAGTGGGAATGGGGGACACGGCTGGTTCCTAACAAGAGGCACAAGGTAAGCATCAGAACCTGCAGCCGTCCGAGTCTGCGTTGCCTGAAGGACAGGACACCTTTCTGTATGCTGGTCCTGACTGTGAATGAAACCTGTTTCTTTGAGGCTTTAGTCTCTCGTATTTGCAAGTGGCTTCTCAGGGTTCAGAGCTAGCCTGTGGCAGGACCCACATGAGATCCTGTGCTGCCAAACCTGTTGTCTAACAACAACCAGGCCCCGGCGTTCCTCGGATAAGAGACGGAAATGTGCCAGTCCAGCCAGGTGCACAGAAGTGTGTTCAGCGCTGGGAATCCAGCCCGAGAGGGACTCAGAGTGAAGTGGTCCATCCATCTCTCTGCAGCGTCTCATGTGCCAGCCGCATCCTCGTGGATGTCTATCAGTGACTTACAGCTTGCCATCAGCGGGGCACCCCTCTGTCACTCAAAGCAGGGTACTTCATTGTGACCATTACTGTCAGAAAGGGTTTTCATGATGCACTTTTAAGTCTGTTGCCTCTCGTTTTGTCACTTTAACCATCAAGAACAGATTGTTCTTTTCCACTCCAAAATCCTTTTAAGTACATGAACTTCTGGTTCTCAGGCCCCAGCCAGCCCTCTCCTCTTCAGAATATACAAGTTCAAATCCTTTAGTAGTTTTCCTATAGGATATATTTCTCTGAAGTTGAGTGTTTTGGACTTTTCCTCCTTTGATTCTGCCTGGAGCCTGGTCTGCCATGTGGGTGCAGGGCTCCAGCTGAGGGCTCAGTGTCTGAGTACAGAGCAGGACTAGTGCAGACCTCGCTCGGGCTGGTTCTTCGTTGCTGCATCTCAGGATGGTGAGGGCTTTTTCTAAAGCAGCCTGGCAGCGTCGGCTTGTGCTGGGAAGTGTTGTTGGTCGTAACTCTTCTCCACTCTGCTGGTGCCCATCAGTGGTGTCTTTACCATGGTTACCAGTGGGCAGTGCCCGTCCAGCCCCTTGCGCTTGTTCTGCTGAGGTCGAGGGGTTCATTCTTGGCAGGGCCACCAGGGATGGCTGGGGGAGAAAATTCCATTGTCTTTATGCAACTTGGTCTTGACCCTGCCTGCAAATATTATCCATTTCCTTGTTTTTCAGATGCTTAGCTTAGCCTCCAGAAAACCCTCTAGAAGAGAAGTTGAGCCGACTGTAATCTTCTTGTGTTCCTTCTTCACTCTCCTGTTGGTAAACAACAGGTGTGATGCTGGCCTGTTTCAGGCTCTGCATCCTCCTTTGTTCCAGCAGGAGAACTGCTCACAGTCCTAGGAGTCGTCCTAAGAGTTTGAAATGCCTGTCGGAAGTAAATTCAAGAGCTCTGTCCTCTTCTAACCTTAATCAAGATTGAGATCTCCCCCATTTTGTGGCTGGTAGTGATGTTGCTGGCAGCTGCACGCAGTTGGCTTAGGCATGGAAAAGAAGGATTAAACACTTTGTGCTATATTTGTAAGCAGAATAAAATAGGTTTTGATTTCCATTTAGAGCAGTCCATGCAGTGACAGGTTTCATATGCGATACTGAGATAATTTTATTCTAAAATGGTTTTAGCCTATTTGTGAGTGAAATCACTGGATTGGAAATGTAGCCAAAAGGTAGAATCTATATCAATTTTTGCAATTAATAGCTACGAGCGTTTCTCAGTTTGTGGCTTGCTTTTGGTTTTGCTTTGTGAATTAAGGTCTGGGTCTAATTTTGGGAGCTGATCTCTGGGGCTCTTAGGAAGAAGAGCCTCACTACAGAAGAACTGGAAGCCTCACTACAGAAAGAAAATTGGCAAGTGACTCTTATAATTCTGCAAAGAGCACTATTGTGAGATTCCACTGCTTGGGTGAGAAACATCACTTGGGGTTGGGAAAAGAGTAAGGAGGATTCTTGGGTCAGGTTGGAAATCCTGCTTGGAAAAGCAGCTGTGTTGAGCAGTTTGTCAGTGGTAATGGAAGGGTCATACAAGTCCTCGTGATCAAATAGATGAGGCAAACTCAGTGTAGGGTGAGAGATTTTCTACAGAAGATCTTTTTGTGCCTTTAGGAAGAAAAATGCTAACTCTCTGTTTTTTTCTTTTAGGCATTGTCCATCATAAATATCCTATTCAGAACTAAATACAAATCTTCACTCTCTGGATCTCCTAAAGGTACTGGAAACTTACTTAAAACATTAAAGTTTCTTACCTTTCTATTTGCATCGTATTTTAAAAAATGACAAGTTGTGGTAAAACCCAATTATCCACAGGGAGTGTTTGATTTTTGTTTGGTCCTCTGGCTTATATCTGCAACTCCTGTGTGAATTATAACACAAAAAAAAAAACCCCAAGAAAACTTTCATCTAAAAATGTTGCTTTCTTTTATATATGAAGATTTTAATTTCTTTTTGGCTGAGTGGACTGACCATGCTCACGTTTTTGTGCATTTCTTGGTTACCTCAGTGACACCTGAACTTTGCATTTTAATGTGTTAAAAATTTCTGGGAATGTTCCAGGCATTGGTGCACCAAAAGAAAATAAAAATCTAAAACCAAGTGATGAGCAGTCCTCTGTCATCTGGAAATCCATTTAAGTTTAGTATTGTCCATAGGTCACTGAGTTGTTTGATGGCAACCACCCACCCCCCGTGAGGATAACCTTCTACTGCAACACTGTTTTGGTAACACTTCAGATATTCTGGTATGAGTTAGCAAAAAGTAACTGTGGAAGGGTGGGAAAGGAGCAGTTCTGTAATTAGCTTCTGGCTCAGATTGTGTGAGTAAAATTTTTGTTCTTTCACCTCTCTTGGATATCTGAGTGGGCTTCAATTCTAGCAACACCTCGAGTACTGTGTAGGGATCAGTTACTTGTACCAGTAGGTGTCTAGAAAAGTTTGAAGGATCTAACCCCTGATTACATGGAAAAATCCCCTGAAATTCTGGCATCTTTGTTTCTCTGTCCAGAGAAACAGCCTTTATGAGTTGTTAGCTTCAGCTTTCTCAATTATGGTGCTTTTTTCTTGGATAGTTAGAATTTTATAAGCCTGTTATAGGGTAAAGAGCATATTTCTTTGTAAATGCACTGTAAACCCTTTCAGAATCCCCAAATAACCTGTAGTTAAATGTGCAATGATGGACAGTGAGTTCTTTTACCTGAGTGAAATATTTCCCTAAAGGATCGTCACCTGCACAGGTAGCTGTGAATGCAAACACAAATTCTAGTTTTTTTTGTCAGACCATTCTTTGAAGGTGCTTGTCTCAAGCAGTAGGATGTGCCCTCGAGTCCCTACAGATTTTTGTGAGTAGGGGCTGCACTGTGTCCCGGGTGCCCCTGTGAGCAGGGAGCTGTGACAGAGGAGCTGTCCTGGGGAGAGCTGGGCACTGCCTGAGCTCTGCTCTGAGCTTCTTGGGGACTCAGCTTAAAACAGCGAAAGCAAACTGGACTGTCCTTGTCAGGGACCCCCCTTCTTGGGCAAACAAACCCCAGGGATTGTTCACTGCTCTTCCCTGCACTGTACCACTACAAAGCCACTTTCACCCATGTGTTTTGAAGCTGAAACCTGGTTCCCTAAAACCAGGCAATGGCAAATATGTGAAAGGTAGTGCCTTGCTTTAAAAGCAACCTGCTTGTAGAAGTCTTCTGAAAACAATGTCAGACCTCCTTTCCAGCATTATCTGAAACATCCTGATGTTTTTGACATCAAAATAACAGCTTTTGGTGTTGTCTTCTCAAAATGGGTGGCTAAAAACGGTAACTTCGGTTACTTATAAAGACATTGCACTTCAGCAGAAAAGGAGAGTTGGCTTTTTTCGTTGCAAGACTTCATTGCATTTCTTCATCTGCAAGACTTTGGTATAGTCTTTGCCAGGCAATTATTATTGTTGTGTTATATCTGAAAATTTTCAGTGATTCTAGTGATGCTCTTGGGAATGAAACTTAGTGATTGTAATTACCCTGGAGTCTTATTCTAAATACTTTTCTTCTTTGTCTTATGATTTCTTAGAGGTCCTTTAGACAGACTCGCTAATACCACTCTCACAGTTACAATGCACCCAGTGTGTAACTGCTGCAAATTTAGTAGTCAAATATAAGATTTGTTTTGAGTATAATCTGCATATGTGTCTTATGGACTAATGAGATCTGAACTATTTTTGCTCTCTAGTAAAAACAAAGTTATACAGGTGGTAGTATGATAAGTCTGACATGTTTATGATATTTTTTTCCAAAGTAAAAATACTCCAGATGGTACATTTGGTGGTGTATCTGTTGTTTTCCAGTAGCTTCTTACGTCTTATTTAATAAATAATTAAATCTTTCTGTCCATGAACGTATTGATCTAGGTTCTCCTCTTAGGCTTGTTTTGTCAGTAACTAGCTAAAAACTTCCCTCTGACTCATTGCTGCTCCTCTCACATTTGGAAATCCATTCACAGGTTCAGAATTTGAAGCTCACAGAGCACTAGTGGACTTGCGTTGCTACTAATAGCTCCCCTGGTGGTAGCTGGAGCAGTGATTTCTCCTTTTCACCTATAAATTAGGAAAGAATAAACCTTAGTTTGCTGCCCTAATTAGATCTGTAGGTGACCAGTGTGTGTCTGTGCGCGTGTGAGTTACTTTGTGTGTAAAATGGATTTAGTTGGCTGTAAAATGTATTTATAAATTGATATGTGGCTTGTAAGTGGATATGGACAGCTGACCTGTTCATGTCTATTTAGGTTCCACTGGCTGAACATGAGGATAATTTTGCATCCATGTGTAAGAGAAATCTAATACTAATTTGTTGGCACAGGAAGGATCTGTCACAGCACTGCACACAGACTGGGGCGCGTCCTGCGCTCCGAGGGGATTTTCCTAAATGGCCATAGGTGCCCATGAGCACTTCCAATAGTTGTTTATAGTGCTGCAAGGCCAAGTGACTCTAAATTGATACTTGAACTGTGACTGAGACATGTCCTGACTTCAATAGAAGTAACCTTCAGAATACATGTAGCTGATACAGTTTATGAACTCTTACACCTTTGCTTTTCCCAGCCAGAGCTACTTCAGCATTTCCTGCTGGACTCCAGCTTTTTCCCCTCTTAAGTGGCTTGGCATCCTTGGTGATCTTGGGGGAAAACTCTGTGATAATAATAAGGGATGTATGCTCTAAACAGTTTTTTTGTAAAGACTACATTTATTTCTTGCCCTCCAAGTGAAAAAGTTTAATTTCAAATGATAGAATGCATGAAATGTAATTTATCCGTGGAAGTTGCTCTTTGTTCAGTGTATGACCAGTGGCTCTGGGTGTGAGTAACAGGATTTGCTTTCTAAGTGGATTCAGTGGTGGGGAAAAGAGAGGGGCAGTAATGAAGAAGCATAAATAACGCTTCTGTACTACTCTTCTATAAATGAAAGAAGTGTGAAACACAGTGGGGTGTACGGGTGGAACTGGATGTGCAAACTGGACGTGTGAGTGACTAACTGGACGGAGTGGGAACAATGGGTGCTTGGTTGAACACTGTTTCCCCTTTCTCTGATGGAGGAATCATTTCAGTAGGTTGTTAGTTAGAGAATGCTAAATATTTAGTATAATCTGTTTTTCATCTTTACATTTTAGGTCAACAATTTGGCTTCCAAAATTGGAATTTGTCTGCGTTCAAAGCTGTTTGCCTACAGTAATCTGCTCTGGTTGGAAGTGAACATGTCTCAAGTTCAGATTCAGAATCCTTCTGCTGCCCTTGCAGGGAGCCAAATACTGAATAAAAACCCATCTCTTTCACAGCCTTTGAGTATACCTTCTACTACCAGTTCTTTGCCCTCTGAAAATGCAGGCAGACCTATCCAAAACTCTGCTTTGCCCTCTGCTTCGGTTACATCCACCAATGCAGCTGCAGGTAAGATAGAGGGCCAATAACTGTATATATTTTTAACGCTTACAGTTTGGTGTGATATATTCCTGATGCCTTGCACCTACACATGATTTAAAAGTAATATTTATCCAACTGCAGTAGCTTGCAATGCTTTCTCCCTATGGAATTAAATCTGTTGGAGACAGGTAGAAGCATACTTTTACATAAAGTTCCAGCAATTAAATTGATATGTTTGTAATAGTAAAGAATATTTTTAATTGTATGACGTAAATTTTTGAAACATTACTATCCATCTTTTCTACCAGTAGCTTGGTGCAAGTACGAAAAAGTGTTGTTTGAAATAGTTTTAGTTCTATTATCTTTAGTTCTTCTATGACCAGTTTAACGATAAATATATGATGCTAACAAAATGGAAGAGAACAAATAAAGGGTAATAAAAATAGCTAATAGGGGAAAATAGGAGAAGGGAAATGAAATTAACTGAGTTTTTGAAATTATTCAAAGCAAGCGATAATGATGAATACTTGGAAGACTTGGTCCTTGAAATGTACTAGATAAGATGCGAGCTGTGTGCAGGAGTCTTCTAACTTCGTACTTCTGGCTTGCATTAGAGCCTTGAATTTAATTATGATGCTTTTTAGGCATGAGCATTGCTTGGAAATCCCAAAGTTCAATAGATTGTTACCAGTTTGGCCAGTGAGCAAAGCTGTCTATTCCAGCATTGCAGACAACTAAATGCTAAGCCACTGGGATTTCTTTGTTTAATTAAAATTTGTAGTAGAGTTCACAGTTATCAGTTCATTTATCTGATCTTATGCAACCTTTCAGCTCCTTCAAACATGGCAAACCCCAAAGAGAAAACCCCCATGTGTCTTGTGAATGAATTAGCCCGTTTCAACAAGATTCAGCCTGAGTATAAGCTTCTGAGTGAGCAAGGTCCAGCTCATTCTAAGGTAAATATTCATACAAGTTTCTTATTGCTGCTGCTCATGCTCTTTCACCTTCAGGAGTGGAAAGGTGAAGTGTGTGATTTTGGTGCAAAATAATCCAGAGTTATGGAGAGGAAAGGGAAGCCCCCCAGAGCATCAGTGGTAGGGAAGTGTGAAGCTGGTACCTGGGAAGTAAAAAGTTGGGTTCTCAAAATGTCACGTGATCTTCAAGGTGTGAAGGAGTTGGCATTTACAAAAAAGTATTGGAATAACATTCAGAACATGTGTTCAATTGTGTTTCATTCACCTGTGGGCACGTAGAAGCTTTTATGGTACAGTGGGAACTTAACTTTCTTCAAACTGCTGAAAAATATCTTTTAAAAACCTTTCAGAGGACTAAAGCAAGAGTGGAGTTACGTGTTACAAAGAAGGATGAGTTTCCAGTCTGCTGATCAGTGACATGGGCACAGATGCTCCCCTGAGGCTGTCACCTCTCCCCACACTGCTCTGAGTTTTAGCTTGTCAGATCTCATACAGGATATTTGCCAGCTACAATTGTTGTGAAATTCTTAGTTCAGTAATTGGGAAAATCCTGTTGATGTCCAAAGTGTTGAAAATCTGGAGATGACATGGGAGTTAAGGAGAGCTTGGATTACCATATTCTCAACTTGTGCATCACTGAAAGACTCATTGTTTTGTGTAATAGGGTCTAATAAACTACATTAAGTCTAAAGCAGCTTTTTACAAAATACCCTGTTTCTGGTTTTGAGGTGTTTACAGTGCAGCTGACTCTTGGGGACCAGCACTGGGAAGCTGAAGGAACTAGTATCAAAAAAGCGCAACATGCAGCAGCTGCCAAAGCTTTGGAAGGGACAAAATTCCCTAAGCCTACAGCTCGTCCATCTCGTAGTGAAGGCAAGAATCCAGGTATATGCTACAACAAACTGATTTAAAATAATTATACATAGAGAGAATACACCTTTCTGCTTTTGGTATGTATTGAAGTTGCATAAGGACAAATAAAAACTGTGATTCTGCCTGTTTAATAATGGAAATTGCCAGGTTTTTGAGAACTTCATCTTGATTTAATCTTTGATTGTTGTAGGTGACATGATAAATATAATCATATTAATAAGTTTAAAGTATATTTTTTTTCCATCAAATCATTCTGGCTTGAAGAACCTGTTGCTTGCCTTACTGTCTTGTATTGTAACAATCTAGGAAATCCTGAAAAAGATGTTTATCCTAATCCTAAAAAAACCCTAATTAAAAAAAGAACAAGAACAAAAAACTACATGAGGAATTGGTCACAGCAAAGTATAATCTTTTGCATGGGCAGATGAATGAGTTACATAATTCTGACAGGATAATTCAAAAGCTGGACAAAAAAGACTTCTTTAGAAATGTTCATTCCAAAAAACCCAAAGAAGTTTATGTTGTGGGAGATGGGATCAGAACTTTGGAATTTGTGTAATTTATACTTTAAAGATAAATATATACATTGATTTGTATAAAAGCATTGAAATTGTAGTTTGCTATATTTAGTGAAGTTCTTACGTTGCTTAGATTGCTTTTAAGACCTTTTTAAAATGTAAAATTCTGTATGCACTGTCTTCACATCTTAGCTGCACGCGTGGGTGCTTTGCATGTAGCCCAAAGCTGTTGGGACAGTGTTAGTGTGTTCAGCAAGGGTTAAAACTTCTCCTTTGTGCCAGCTGTGTTCTGATATTACCTAAATTCGTTCTTGAGAAACACTTGACTACAGTCAACATTGAAAATACTAAAAGCTAGCAAGTACTTATTTTGTCTGTGCATCTGTTCCATAGTTTCATTTTCTTTTGGCAATTACCTTACACCAGACCTCTCGTACTAGAGTACAACTGATTTCTGAGCCAGTGAGACCTATGGTAGAAAAAATGACACTTGACTGGTCTTTCTCTGGTGAGAATGGACTGGGAGTCAGATCTTCATGCCCACAATACTGGCACAGAGAAATGTTTTAGCCCTCAGTAGCAATTTACCTGCCTTTTGACAAGGCCAGTTGCAATTTGAAAGTGAAGAGTCATAAAAATCCTTCTTAGGTCATTGAAGACAGAGAAATGGTCGATCATTCTCAGTAAATAAGAGACACAGAAGGGATGTAGCATGTTTATTTGGAGAAATTTCTTTCCTGTAGAAAATTCTTTTTCTGCACTTTGTTAGATACACTGTGAACGTAGGTAAATTAGCAGCTTCAGAAATTAAAAGCAAAATAAAAAAAAATCCAAAAAGAGCTCCCTGCAAATTCACTTTTTTGTAACAGGATTTGTCACAGCTGTACTAGGCTGCTGATTTAATGTGCATCATATAGACTTTTTCTGTTCATTAGAAGTTCTGTTTGGAATTCAGTCATTTAAGATACTGCATGTGGCAGAAGTTGAGCTCATTTTTCCCTGCTTTGAGCCAGCAAAAAGAGTTTAAATTGTCTCAGTTCCTTGCAACAGCTGGACAACCCTTTCTATTCCTTTTTGTTTAGACAGTGTAACCCCCACAGTGGAGTTGAATGCACTTTGCATGAAGCTGGGGAAGAAGCCCATGTACAAACCCATCGACCCTTACACAGGGATGAGATCCACCTACAACTACACCATGCGAGGTGGTACCTACCCCCCACGGTAGGTGTTGGCTCGGGTCTGCTCTCACCACCCTGTGCCTCGATGCTGACTTCTGAAAACTGGCTGTGTCTCCCTTCAGGGACACTCAGCTGAAACACGGCCAGCTTGCGAGGCAGGAGCTTTGGAGACTAGTACACTAGTTATTTTTACTAGTAATATTAGTTATTACTAGTAAATAATAATAGTGATTAATTAGTTATAATAAATTACTAATACTAGTAATTAATTATTTATAATTACACTAGTATCTGTAATTTGCCTTATCTCCAGTGCTTTATTTCTTTGGGGTGGGGCAAGGGAGCTGGACCAAAAATTGAAGTGTTTTTGAGAGCATTCAGGTATAGCCAGCTTCACTGAGCAAATAGCTAGGTACATATTTCTTGCATTTCTTTTCTGTGTAAAAGCAAAACTGAAGAAAACAGTTTGATGCTTCTTCTGAAACTATTTAAATTAAAGTTGCAGTTTAAAGAATTTTATATAGGCATAGGAACTTAGAATTCAAAACTTCCTGGCCTGCCAAGTCCGTAGAAGCATGGTTATGTTGTCTTTGTGTAGCACTTGGTCAGAAATGTGTTCCTATTGTAAAACAAGGAATGTCAATATTTGTTTCAAAGGTTGCTCACTAAATTCTTTTACGCTCTAAATCAAAATTTGACTTTTTAAAATTAGTGCTTCAGTGGTGAATTGTGGTTGCTGATATCCAAGACATGGACCCACATCTAACTTAGATGTCTGTTTAATTTGTAGGCCAAATCATTTGTTTATATACCTCTCTCTTTGCAGGTACTTTTACCCATTTCCTGTCGGGCCTTTACTTTACCAAGTGGAGCTTTCAATTGGAGGGCAGCAGTTTCATGGGAAGGGAAGAACAAGACAAGCTGCTAAGCATGATGCAGCTGCTAAAGCACTGAAAGTTCTGCAGAATGAGCCCTTGCCTGAGAAACCAGAGGTGGGAATTAATCTTAGTGTTGTAAGCATAAATTGCTAGAATAAACTGGGATATTATTATAGATTTTTTTCTTATTGAGAGGAAGGGGACAGTTGGGAAATTTAATTCTGTGTAGCAGTGGTGACTTACTTGTGTCAATAGAAACACTTTGATTTAAAAACATAAATTTCTATGGAACTAGAATTTTCCCAGATGAAATTATGTTAATTTTTTTTACTGTCATATTTTTCCACAGCAATGCTGTAGACCTCTGTCAGATATGAGCACTGGAAGCATAGATAGGAATTAATATCTTACCAGGTACAGCTCATACACAAACTTCTGAAGAAGTGCATAAATGGGCAACATAAAACTCAGGCATGGATTTACTTCCTGGGCAAAATCCCAACATGATTTTGGAAAGAGCCATGGAAGTTCTAGAAGAGCAGGAAATGCATGGAAGTAGTAAACTCATACACACATTTTGATAGGAATATAAGAAGTCAGTTTTTATCCCTTCATATATTTATGGCTGCCCAGCACTTTCCATTCCAATACCGTTATTGTGTTTTTCATGCTTTTTTGTTGAGTGGCTTTAGGCAGAAGGTCTCACTGTGGGCACAGGAGTTGCTTTGCTGCTGGGCTGGCTGGGAGCCTGCACCCCTCCGTGTGTGTTGGCTGCTTTGGCCAAAGACAGAACTGTAACTTGCAATCTGGGGAGTGTGAGAACTTGCTGGATATGGAGTCTGGCTGTGTGCTGAGAAAGAAGGAAAATGAAGAATTGGACAAGAAGGTAACAAGGGGTCTCAGACTGAGGAAAAAAATAGCTGGGAACTACCAGGAACAGCAGAGCAAGAGGCTTGAGGAAACGTATTGGGAAGCCAAGGGACACTGAGTTAAAACTTGGTGTGTGTGGGAGTGAGCATTGCCCAGGTAATTGGGCAAAAGCACTGGATCTGACAGTTCAGGGAAGAGGCTTGGGAGGCACTGGTGCTCCCAGCTGGAGGTGCTTCAGGTAAGCGAAAGCTCTCCTGGAGGAATGCAGATTATTGAAGGATGGAGGCTCCTAGGGATTACAGATGCTGTTGGGAAAAGAGAGTGATGCTGGGAACAGGAGCTGGGACTTGGGGTGAGCCCTGCACTGAAATCTGAACTGGTGACTGGCAGAGTGTGGGCAGGGGCCAGCTGGTCTTCATGCAGGAGAGGCCAAAGCAGAGGAGGATGTTCCCCTTCAGTGCTGGGAACCCCAGATTCTGGAGTATTGTTCTGTGTCAGTGGTGCAGAACATCCCCTTTTTGCACCCACTCTCGTAACAGATAAACTGCTCTCATGGGCCCTTTTCCCCCTCAGGGAGCACAGACCCAGGGAGAGCAGCTCTGCAGGGCTCACGTGTCACTGAATTATTCTCTGTTCACTGTTTTAGAAATGCTTCAGTACAGGTGACTTTCTGAAAAGGTATAGAATTGTGTTTCGGAGTTGGATAATGTGAGGTCTTCAGAACAAACACTGCAGTTGTTTTAGGATATCTCATTCTGTGTGAGGGATATAAATCCAGAGGTAGAGGAAGTAAATGATGCAAGAGACTGCAAGAAAGGAGAATTATTTTATTAAGAAAACAGGATCTGAATGGTGTCTTGACCCTGAGAAAACTGCATTTGTCATTTAATTTTTCAATTTATATTTGACTTGTCTGTAAAAGGAGCAGTAGGAAATGCAGCTTAGGAGAAGGACAGTGGGCCTTGGAACAGGGGGTACTGGTTTATAACAAATACTTTAATCAATCAAGTTTTCACTTAAAGTTTGGTACTTGAATTCATTGATATTTGTGGCTTTCAACTGTTGTAGTTTTAGGAAAGTCTGAGGGAATTGTTTTTGTAGCAGCATTTCACTGTAGCCAAGATGAAGGTAGAATAAGGAAGGTTGTGGTGCTAAGTGAACCCTGTTCATTCCTGCATCCAGTGGAGCAGGGCCCTGAAAGGATACAGGAGTGTGAGGTCATGAGAGATGCTGTTAAAGATGTCAGTATACAACGGAGGCAAATGAAGATTTCACAAGCAGACATAATCCTGATACTTCCTACCACTCATTTGATGTTGCCAGTAATTTTCCTTTTAAATGTAGTTATTTTGGTGTATCCCATTTGTGTGTATACTTGTGTAAACAGAATATTCTGAAGTTTGAACTAATGTGTTTTAAGGGGGAGTAATTTTCTAATTTTTTTTTTTGGGAGGTTTTTTTACAAATTTTTGTTTTTATGGAATTTTACTCTTGTAGTTTTAAATTAGAAAATATTCAGTGCATAATATTCAGTGCATAATAACAGTTGGGCTCAATGATCTTAAAGATCTTTTCCAACCTAAATGGTTCTGTGATTCTAAGAAGAAATCATTGAATGAAATTATTAGACTTCAAGGGAAAGAATGACCATTTCCCATACCTTTTTGGGCTGCAAAACTAGGAGCAAGTGGCAGGAAAAAAAATGTAATAGTATTGGCTCTCAGCTGGACCAAGCCCTGTGTGAAGAACTCAGCTGAATGTTAGAGCTCTGCACTGAGAGGGGGCTGCGGTGGGAGACCTCACAAGGACCTTCAGTGTGGCCGGGGTTGGACGTGCTGGTGAAGGTGCAGGATGGGGTTACTTGGCATATTCAAAGACAGATGATAAAGCATTGATTTAAAGCTTAGGAAACATGTAAAACTGGGCTTCCTAGCACAATTCTTAGGCAGGGATTCTAATTTTGCCTCAAAATTTGTTTCTGTGTTTGTTGCCAATTCACTTGGTAAATATCAGCTGCTCTTAATACCCTTAATGTGGAAGAACAGGCTCAGACTGATGGCTGTGATTAATCAGTACAGTTCTGGGCAGCACCTCCTCCAGTGTTCAGTGTTTGCTCACAAGCAGTCTTGAGCAAGGGCATGTGGAAGGAGTTCCTGGAAGAGGGCAAGTCCCTTGTAATGGAGTACAGTACTTGTGGAATTTGCTTGAACAATGTGATGAAAGCTAAGAGTGATAAATGCTTCGGAGTCTCATTCAGATTTAGAGGCACATAATTCTTGGAGAGTTTAGTCAATGCAAACATGCAAAATACTTCAAAAGCAAACTTTAGGCATCACGTGCCTTGAATTGTGCAGGGAAAGGGGGAGTGTGTGTGTGTATGATTATTTTTGCTTTATAAAGTAAACTGATCCAGAACTCAAGTAGAGGCAAAATAATCAATAAAATAGCTATACTCTGTTAATGGTTATTTTGCTAATAATTCATTCTTTTAGATAAAGGTATTGAGGAAAAGAACCTTCATTTTGCACTGTACACACAGACTTAGAATGTGTTAAGAACATACACTGCAATAGAGCAAATAATTCTATTCTATTAATTGTATTCTCTTGAGAGGATATTAAGTGACAAAAATTTAATCCAATAAAGAGAAGTCCTGGTCATCTTCACAAAGAAAAACGTTGGAATTTGAAAAACTGGAATATATCTGAAATTACAAGGAGAGGAAAAGTATTTGTGATTGAAGTCGTTGTGCCAGTGTTGGTGAATGAGGACAGTGACAGACCCTTCCTGGCAGTGCCAGAGTGAACGTGGCCTTAGGAGTTCAAATATTGCTCCTGGGAATATGCTGCTATTCCTTGTGAACTTAGCAATTGCATTGGCAATGGGGTTTGGGAAATGATGATAGAGACTTTAGACTGCTGCACTCGATCTTGGTTTTGCCCCTTTTTGCCCAGTTTTGCCCCACACGGGCCGCGGTGCCGGGCGTGGGGCTGTGCCCGGTGCGGCTGCTGCGGGCTCGGCTCCAGAGCGGAGCAGTGCTCTGGGACAGCTCCACGTGGAGCTGCTCTGCCTCTGCCACTGGCACCAGCAGTGCCAGGGCTGTGCCCGGCGTGCTCCCCTGCAGCTCAAGCCTGACGGAAAAGGTCAGCCCATGAGAACAGTGGTCTGATGGGACAGTGGGAGGAGGGAAAATTTTACTAATTTTTTTTTTTTTCTGAGATGGGAAGAGGCTGTCTTAACTGATGGGATAAAAAAATCCTTCATGTTTTAAACTAACCTGTTAGTAGCAGACCTGGGGGATGCTTGCTGCCATCAAAAAAGTTTTGATCTATGAAAGCTCTCTAGCTCAGCTCCCCTGCTGCTGCTCCAATAAGATACTTAAATAATTTTTATTACCTGGCTGCATAACTAGTATTGTGGCATGATAAAATTGGTGATATTGTTGCTGTTTATCATAATCTTTCCAATATCACTGCTGGACACTTAGTCCTAAAATTTCTCTGTTGTTGTTGACATGGCTTAGCTCATGTTGATGCCAGCATCAGTGAAGACATTTTTGGAATCCCAATCAAAGTTTTACCTGGAGATACATAGACATGCCTGTAGGAAAGCTTCACTGGTACTGTTGTCCTAGCAGGTTTGAGTTCTCAGAGATGGTCAGTATTTGATTTAGGGCAAGTTCCTGATAGGATGTTCTTGACGTGAGAAAACAAAGCTGCAGACGAAGCACTTAAAAGGGAGCATGTGAAAAGACAGGACTGTGCCAGGGGCTCGTCAGCCATCCCTCATTCACATTGGTCCCACTCTCAGAATCTTTATTTTTCCTGCCCTTTTTCTTACCTGATCCTGTCTTAGTGCTTTTGGTGCAAATGTCCAGTCAGTATATGAAAATTGTATTTCATAAAGGTACTTCCATTTGGAAATCACTTAGCACTTCAATTTCATTTTCTTTAAACACATTTTTAAACCTATTGGCATTTATTCCATTTGTTCTTTCTTGTAATGAGCACATGAAAATATGAAGGTTTGCAACCTTTTACACATACACCTTAATGAGTTTCTTAAGATTCAGTTCTGTAGTATGTGGGCTGCATTTCTCCACTTTCACGTAACATGGCAGTAAAGGTTAGAGTACTTAAAATTTGGAGAGTTCAGTAAAGTGGTTGAATGGATAAAAATTCAATTTAATAGGATCTTTATTTTAAATAGAGTATGCTTCTTTTAGGTTAACGGAAAAGAACCAGATGATGAAAATCTCAATAAATCTGAAATAAGCCAAGTTTTTGAGATTGCACTTAAAAGGAACTTGCCTGTGAATTTTGAGGTATGTTTATTTTACAAGCTCTAGATTTGTTTTTATTAGACTATTAAGGATACACATGAAGTTGAGTCTCTCCTAGATAACCCAAACAACTGACTCTTAACATGTCTTGTTAGTTGTGAATACACTTTTACCTTTGACAGTCACCCTGATTGTCTTGGAGTTTATATGCTAAAGGGAAGAAAAAAGAAAAATCCATCTGTTCACGAATTCATGCCCTAAAACGATCACATGGAGTGAACAGCTACGCTGTGGTTGTCTGTGCAATCTTTTTTCCAAGCTTTTTGAAAAAAACGTATTACAGTGAAGAACCAAAACGCAACCCTGCATTAATGGTTAGCACATGTAAGTGCAGAGTCGAGGCAAAAGAGTAGAGCTCACTCTGAAAGACACATATGGAAGTATTTGCTTAATTAAGCACTGATCTGGACTACCCATGAGATGCAGAAACTCACAAGTAGGTTTCTTTTCTTGCCATGAGGTGACCTCATGTGCATCTGACTTTCCTTTCCCTTTGGCCTGGCTGCTTGCTGCCTCTTTGCCCCTCCTTGATCATTTCAGTTATCTTAAATCAGGAGCTTCCACAGGAGCATCTCTAAAGTAATAATTTATCACTAAAGTAATAATTTATCATGCTGCTTTCCTGAGCTGGCAGAGTAACATTTAAGCCAACTACCTGAACTATTATAGTAAGAAAATGCAATTGTGTGTAACTAAATTGCTTCTGAAACTGTTCTATGAAATTTTACGTGAAACTTTCAATTATTGCAGATCAGCCTGAGCATCCCTGGTAAAAATACACTGTCACACAAAGCCAGTTGTGGGTGGAAGCTCTTAATTCATTCTTACTTTTTGACTATATGGATATTTTGGAGTATGATGTGTTATGAATGGAGTTAAAAGACTAAATCTATAGCGGGCAGCTATCTCTTAAATGTCTCCAGAATTCTTCAGAACTTCAGAGTTCAGAAACCAGAATTTCTGGGCTAAAATGCTAGATCCTAAAGAGTTGCTTTCTCTGTAATGTTTTATTACTGTACCATGATGTATTTAATGAGGTGATGTTAACTGTGGGGAAGTACACACTGATGAAATAGAACAGTCATATTTTTATACTGAAACAGTAAATCAGTAAATTAAATAAGATAGGTTAATGACTTGTGTAAATACTGTTTACTGCTTGCTGCATCTGATCTTTTAAAAGTATATGCTTATTTGGGTGGGAATATGTTATTAGAGTGAGTATGATTTACTTTTGGATTGTATGAAAATCTAAAATCTCTTTATCCTTAGTTCTTGAGAGAAGTTTGCTATAAACAATGTGCCCTGCCATTTTTAATAAGTGTTTATCACGCTTTCACTCAGTTTTTCCCTCTGAAACAGGTGACCAAGGAAAGTGGTCCTCCCCATATGAAGAGTTTTGTAACCAAGGTATCAGTTGGAGAATTCATGGGTGAAGGTGAAGGAAAGAGCAAGAAGATCTCAAAGAAAAATGCTGCAATAGCAGTCCTAGAAGAACTGAAAAAATTGCCACCCCTTCCTACGGTTGAGAAAATGAAGCCACGAATCAAAAAGAAAACAAAATCAATAGTGAAGGTAAGAGAGAGAAGGTTGGAAATTTGACTGTGCAAATAATCGTCAGAGAGGCTTTTCTGAGTCAGTTATAAACACTCTTCAGCTGCTCAGCCTTTCCCAGCTGTCTGGTGCAACAAATGAGCTCCTATTTTGCTCCCACTCTAATGGGGTTCTGACACCACTTTTATAGCAGTTATCAGTAAATTCTGGATGAAAGAGAAACCTTAGAAAAGAAAGAGCAGCACATAAAAATCAAGCTCTGACTTTCAAGCCTCAGACTTTACAGCTTCGGGTTTTGCTTGATTTTGCTCGTGCAAATTCTCCTGCAAGCTTGTCCCTCCTAATATAGCAGGATTAGAATTTGTAATGCTATTAGCAGGGTAGGTTACATGTGGTCAAGTGTGACAGCAGAGCCAGATAAATTCAGTATTTCTCTTTGGCTGTGACAGTGTTTTATCAAGCAACTTTTATTTCAGTATTTTTAAAATCTAGAGATGAATGAATTCAGTGTCATGCTGCATTTTGTCTATTAAACCAAATATTCACAAAGTTTGGCTTACTTCCTCAACACTATTCTATGTAGCTGCAAACAAGTCCAGAATACGGTCAAGGAATGAATCCCATTAGCAGACTTGCCCAGATACAGCAGGCCAAGAAGGAGAAGGAACCCGAGTACATGCTCATCACAGAACGTGGGCTGCCCAGGCGCAGGGAGTTCGTGATGCAGGTTGGTATGACCATTGCACAGATCTGGTGGCGTGGGGTGTGACCATTGCACAGATCTGGTGATGTGGCGAGCATCTCATTTTTTTTTTCTTATGGCGGTCAGATTGTCATGATGATATATAGAGTTAACAGATTTCCATGACATGATTTTACAAAATATCTAATGGGCTACATTCACAGAAGATAAAAGTTCAAGAAAAGTGATCTGAGTCATGTTTAAAAAAAATTGCATAGGGCACCAGTAGTCTGTGTTGTAACTGCCTAATGTTTTAATTAACAGGAGTATTAATGTTCTGCTAAGAGATACTAAGCTGCTTATATTTTGTAACATAGGATTTATTAACACTAACCTGGGTACCCAAGGTGAGATGATGAAACACAGTTCTTTGTGTGACTTCTCTTTGGTTTTTTTGTGCTTGAAGGCCAATGATCACTGATAATAAATGACAGCTTGTTTAGAACAATGATCACTTGGACTGTTTTGTGACTCACAGCATGCTTGAGACACAGATCACTAATAAGGGAATCCCCATACTACTGCTTAAGAATTGTGTTTTCTTCCTCTTCTGTCCAGGTGAAAGTTGGTGTACACACAGCTGAAGGAATGGGCACGAACAAAAAGGTTGCTAAACGCAATGCAGCTGAAAATATGTTGGAAATTTTAGGTTTCAAAGTCCCTCAACCTCAACCTCCAAAACCAGCATTAAAGACAGAAGAGAAGGTGAGTCTTGAGGAAGCAGCAGCCGGTTAATGCTGCAGCACAGGCTGAGCTGAAACCGAAGCAGCTTTGCAAGGCAGTAACAGGGTGGGAAGTTCATTCCCTCTGCCCTAGCCAGGAAACAATGGTATTGAGGGGACTGCTCTCTGAAAAAATATTCAGTATCCAATGTTTTGGATACGTTAAGCATTTGGATTTTCAAGTAAATCAAAGTCTCATCAGAAGACTAAATGAATGTATTTCTGCTTTATGAAATGTCTCAGAACCTGTGATAATCAATGTATTGGTCTTAGAAACTTGCAGACCTATAGGTTACAGTACTCTGGTAGCAATAGTTTTACACAGCCTTGTCACCAGTTGCAGTGGAAAGTTTGTTTTGGGTTTTTCTGGTGGGTCCCGTAGCAGGGAAGGAACCTTGTGTTCTGCTGGTGATTCAGCAGATACTACCAGGGAGTTCAAACAGCAAATCTAGGGTTAGTTCTCTCCTTTTCATGTATGTGCTCATTTGTGTCTGATATGATCCCCTCAGCAGTGCCAGTAACTAATGGCAGTTTAACTGGCTTTATTCTGGTATCTAGTTCTGAGTAGCTGTGTTCCTAATACCACTTCTCTGGGATGTGGTAGTTTTAGGCCTTCAATGAGTAAGAATCACTGAACTTCTCTTTTCTTGATAGCAATGTGATTATTGATGTTTTTGAATAATAACTTTTTCAGTAAAATTTTGGCTGGTCAGATTACCTGCATCTTGAAAACTTTAAAATTTGGGGGGAAAAAGTTTTAAAGGGATGTTGTGTATTTGAGTTCTTTTCCTTTTATTTTTAAGACTCCAGTGAAGAAACCAGGTGATGGAAGAAAAGTAACCTTCTTTGAGCCGGGCTCTGAAGAGACTTCAGCTAGTGAGTAACCTGGTTGAAAGCAGCAGGGCCCTGTTGGGGGGTGTCAGGTCTGTTCCCAGTCCCTTCAGCAGTGCCATTTAGCACTCTGGGATGAGTAGAGCTGTGCAGCTGCTGCCTTGCAAACTAAGTTGGAGCCCTTGGAAAGGTCTGGTTCAAACCCCAAAGAGCTTATTCCTCCCAAGGCCCCTGTTCCTGGGATGAAGGTGAGAAAGGGAGTCAGTACTGACTGGTCAACCTAAGGCAGAGTTGGAGAGGGAAGAAATGGCCTTATCCAGAACCACCTTTGTCTGTGCCAGGTCTCTGATGACTGAGAGCAGGAGCTGTGCCTGCACTTGTTTCAGGCAGTCAGTAGTTGTGGTGGTCACACCCAAGGTGGCAGGCTGGAACCAAAACACCCCAAACCTGGCCACCCTGTACACAGGCATTGCTTTCCAGAATGTCATCTGGTGGGAGGAGTCATGGAAAGTTTTGTCTGTCACCACAGACTGCTGTTCTAGAGAGCATGTTTCAGGTACTTTATGTGTTTGAGTATAACTTTGCTGTTTAAATTATAGTAAGTTGGGATTGACTTGGACTTTAGTACTATTTTACTGCATCCATAAGATCTTAGGTACACTTCCTGACTTCCTATTTAGATTTTGCTATCCCTGTTTTCTTCCATCTACAAGTTTTGGCTTCCATCCTTAGGCTTGAAACAGCTCAGCCCTGCAGAACTTTCTTAATCTGTTCTGCCATAATAGTGATTCCTTGGTTTATTTTGGTGTCTTTGTCTTCCCCACCTTTCTTGAGCACACCTGTGTGTTTCATCCATAGCTCTGTGTGAGTTCCCCTTAAAAAGATGTTCTTATCCCTCTTTAATCTAACTTATACCATAATGTCAGCAATTTGCTATCAATTGATTGCGACTGGACATTTGCTGTAAATAGTCTTGCCTCTTTGTGCTAATGTTCCATTTTACCTTTCCTACCTGCTTGTTCTCACAATATACAGTTTAAACTTTGTGGACTGTCACTCTCTTTACATCATTTAATGGTGGCTCTGGTCATTCTGTGATTTCATTATTTGCTCCTACAGTTTAAATGATGGAATAAAAAAATCTGAAAGCAAAAGATAGATCTAGAGTGTGGTTGCAGCTGAGGTGTCTGTGAGCTTGACTGACCTGGAGAAGCTGCTCCTGGAGGTAAAGGGGCTCCCTTTGGCAGAAGCAGGTGTTGCACTGAGTCAGTAGTTCAATAAACAAACTCTGTCTCGATGATGCTGAAGCTCTGACCCTCCAAAGGCTGATTGAGCTTACCAAGTTTGTTAGTATTTCAAAAGTAATTTGAAATTAATTATTTTTTTCCAAAGTGACTTTTGGTGCCTGTGTGTGCCTGCAGGAGGACTCACAAACAGCAGCTCTTCAGTGTGCACCTCTCTCCTCCCAGGTAATAAAGAAGATGAGTTTAGGATGCCTTATCTCAGCCATCAGCAGCTTCCTGCTGGAATTCTTCCCATGGTCCCTGAGGTTGCACAGGCTGTAGGAGCCAATCAAGGACACCACACCAAAGAGTTCAGTCGGGCAGCTCCCAACCCTGCCAAGGCGACAGTGACGGCGATGATTGCCAGGGAGCTGCTCTATGGGGGCACTTCTCCTACTGCCGAGACCATTTTGAAGAGCAACAACTCCTCAGGCCACGTCCCCCACGGACCTCTGACCAGGCCCTCCGAGCAGCTGGACTATCTTTCCAATGTTCAAGGAATCCAGGTAAATGTTCAGCTTTGCAAGACTTCTTCCAGAGCTATCTGAGCTGGTCCAACGTTTTGTTTGTTCAAAAGCTTTTCAGTTCTGCCAGTGAGAGATGAGTTCTGAGCCTGCTGAAATTCGTATCACAGTTTGACTTTACCTATGACATGTACCAAATTTTACAGCTTTTAAAATTTAATTTTCAAATGCACATTTCTGTCCCATTCTCAGCCCCAATTCAGTGCTATTCTGAGATCTCAGAAGAACAAAATTAAAGAAGCATTTTCTGAAAATTGTCCTGATGTAGGAAGACAGTGTGGACTTGAACTGGGCTGATCTGAAATCAGGTTCTTTCACTAATCCCTCATATATTAACGTTTGCTGTAAGCTCTGCATTTTAGGTCCCTTTAATGAGAATTGCATTAAGTTCCTATATTCATATGACAGATGAGCTCAGTGGATCAAAAAGCATAATAGAGAAATTTGAAATGCAGACAGCAGTGATCAGAATAAAGGTTCCAGTAACAATCATTATTGAGTAGCCACTTGCATTCAGGAGCCTTGCCAAGCTCTTGTGAGTACTGAAAAACATTGTAAGTGAGGTTAAACTTCAAATAGAGTGGTTCTACTGGCTGAGAGAATGATGAGAAGGAAGGCTCAGCTTCATATATGGGCGAATAATCTATAGCAGTTGTGATATGCTTTCTGTACTTGGTTAACGAAAAGAAATAAATCCTTCTCTTTTCTTCAGGTTGAATATAAAGACTTTCCAAAAAATAACAAGAACGAGTTTGTATCTCTTATAAACTGTTCCTCTCAGCCACCGCTGATCAGTCATGGGATTGGAAAGGATGTGGAGTCTTGCCACGACATGGTATGATGAATATTGCTGAAATGTTGCTCTTGGGCGTTCCCTGAGGGGAGACCAAGGTTTTATATCACTGCTGGGAGCAAGGAATTAGATGTTGTACAGTTCCCTGGCTATTTTTTGTCTAATATTTCACAGGTTGCAGAAATAATGATTATTAATATCAGAATCTAATCTAAATAATGCTTAATATGCTGAACATATGCTCACAGTTTTGGTCTACAAAAAGCACATTTGCTTCATCTTGATAGTATTTGCATGAGCCCATGACAGTAAATGCACAAAAAGGAACTTATAAACCATAAGAGCATCTCACCTTATTTTCTTACCATGTCAGAATGGGCTGATGTTTCATTGGGAACTGTGATAATTGGGCTCACGTTCCCAGACTTGCTGCAGAAGTGGAATCCCCTGTGGAAGAAATGCAGTTCAGCATTTCTTAGGTACACTTGGATAGTAAAAGACACTCTAAATCTGTTCAGCTCGCTTTATAAAAAAGATTTTTTATTACCACTGGCTGAAATACTTCTTTGTGAAAGAATGAGGCTGCTATACTGAAACCTACAGGGGACTTTGGCTATAAAATCTTTATGTGGAGCTGATAGGATGTTCCCAGTCTGCTCCCATTCAGAGGAATTGTTCTTGTTCTTTTGGGCTCCAGAGGTGACCCGAGTGCGGCAGCCTGAAGGAATAGTTTGCAGTATGTGAATACACTGAGGAAAACCTGATTTTGCTGATTTTTATACAAAAAAACTGTTGCAGTACTTTTCTAATGGACATAATTTGATACGGATTTCATTGGTCTTTGTCACTTTCTTCGGACATTTTCATGCCCATCTTTACATTCTGCTGGGCAGAGCTCCTGTCAGACTGAGCACAGGGGTCAAGATAGGGCGGAGAAGGGGAAAGAGCAGCTGGTTCAGAGCTTGAACACTGTGACTGGGGCCACTGTGAGCCCCTTCCTCACTTCAGGGTTCAGCTGTCACTAAGGCCTGTGCCAGAGTCAGAGTGCTAGAAAGCTGCACCTGAAATTGGTCTGAATGAAGTGGAAAAAAAATACCAGTTCTCAAGGGAGGTGACTGACCTTGGGCTGAGCTATGTCACACTGACCGTGTTAAACAGTCACGTGGGCCCCACCTGTGTTGTATTTTTGATTCTTGTGTAACTTGTTTTCTTTTTTGGAAAAGGACTCTGGTTCGGTGTAATTTTCTGTTCTTTGTCTTAAGCTCCACACCGTTCGAGCTGTTACTAATTTAGTGTCTTTTTTCTTGCTGTTTCTAGTCTGGTGTGTTAGTTTTTCCCCAGTGCTGAAACAAGTGCAGTGGGAATCCCCAGTAACAGCACCATCCTAGTGTTTAATGAAGCAAGATGAAATTCTACACCTTTGCCTTTTCGACCATAATTATGCAACTTCAAAAAATTCTTTAAAAATATTGCCAAAATAAGAACATTTGGTTGGGTTAAGTGAGTGCTTTCACTAAATTACTGTGCTGGCCAGAGGCTGAATTGCTGAGTGCTCTCTCTTCTCTTTAGGCTGCACTGAATATTTTAAAGTTGCTGTCTGAGTTGGACCAACAAACCACAGAGATGCCAAGGACAGGAAATGGACCAATGTCTGTGTGAGTAGTTCCCACCGACTTCCCTTGCACTGATGCAAATTAACCCTATGAGAGTTTTTAAACAAATAACATGTGAGGGGTTTTATTTGCCAGAAATGTTGAAATGCCAAGGGCTGTTTGCCCTCCATGAGGACCAGAGGGCAGTTTGGATGATCAGGCCTGTCACTTTCATGTGTCAAAGGCAAAGCACTGAGCAGGAGCGAGTGGATGAAGTGTGGGGGCTGTGGTGTGACCCCAGCCCAGTGTGACAGCTCCGGGCCCCAGCAGTTCTGGCTTCCCTCAGCTCAGCTGCCCCTTCCCATTTCTCTGTAAGGAGTGTGACATTGCAGTGGGCTCAGGGTTCCAGCTGCTCCTCTCTCTCTCTTGCAATCTTGTGTGTCAGAGGTAAAGGGATATGCAGAGGTCAAAGCTCACTTTCAGCAGAAACGTGGAGAAGGTGCAAATTATTCTCTTGGCTGGGTTTGGGAGGAGAGAAAGTTGAGCCTCTCATTGAGATAATAAACTCTTAAATTAACTGTGGTGGGATTAACAAAGTGCTAACTGATTAAAAATTGGGGCAGTTATATGGTAACAAATTGTTAAATGCACATCAAATTATTTGTATCCAATTTAAAGCATCTTATTCGTGGAAATAGTGTTTTGTCTCCTAAGTAACAGGTGTTTCATTGTTTTAGATGTGTGAAACAAGAAATGGAAAGTGACCCTCTCCTCAAACCGGCGAGCGCAAACCCTTTGGGACAAACACTGGACAGCACTGCCTGAAATAGGCTCTTGACTGAACCCAAACCTGAAAGCACCAGAGAAAATCAAATGCTTCCTCTTAATGTAACCTAACTGTTGGAGTGCTACAGTCTCTACAACCTACTGTAGTGTCTAAATCATAACTGTTGCTTTTTCTTCAAACAGTGATACATTTTTAGTTTCATTATGTTGTTTTGATTGAAATGACACTATAAATTTTTCATTTAAAAGTTTCTTAATTGTATCTAGAACCATAGCACAGTTTAGAAACTTTGTCTTCTGAGACTGACATGTTACCTGTGAACTAACTTGGGAAGATCATATCCCTGTATGTGGTTATTTTGGTTTTATTGGAATAGCAGCGTTTCACTGGAAACAGGCTGTGTCCCACCATTTTAAAAAGCCCCGTATTTTCGCAAACCAACCCTAATTATCCAGTGGTTGAATGAATTTAAACACTTTAGGAATTTTAAACTTGGTTTGATCATTTTTGGTTAATTTCTAGTTTTCTTGAGTGTGGGGTAGGGGAAATCGAATGCAACGTGACTTTCAGTGATCTCTGAGCTGTGTTTTAGGGACTGTGTGTCGGTGGCTCACAGCTCACTACAGTACAGGATATGATCTCAATGTAGTGCATATAAAACTGCAGATTGATTTTCCTTGAGTGCTTTATACTGTTTAATTACATCTCCATGTAGGGCTGAAAAAAATTACCTATGTTTATATATAACTGTGTTGCTTTTGATGTTGTGTTCCTGCGCACGGCCGGTGCGCGATGAGGTTTGCATTGGTCCAGGTACAGCACGATAGCCGCGCGAGTTCAGTACTGCTTCCGTTCATTGTTTACGCTGGAATTTTTTCTCCCCATGGAATGTAAGTAAAACGTAGTGTTTGTCACCAATAAATGGTAATACTAAATTTTTTTGGTTAATTTATTCTTAAATCATAGAATTTATCATCACAGGGGCTGCTTTTTTATAGATTTGTAATGCTTGTGCTCTAGTCTGGGCAGTGTGTTAAGCTGTGGAGTAACTTCCAGTGGTTCTCAAGTGCATAGAGAATGTTCTGTGTCCTGTGCTGTGCAGGGTGTGCAGACCTGGCAGGGCAAGGGAATGCAAAGTAACGTGCGTACAGTTGTTATTTGTGCCACAGTGTTAGTGCAGCTGTGTTAATGGGAGCTCAAGCTGGACTTCTAAGTGAAACTTAAAAGTTAACTTAAACGGGAACCTGGCACAGCCGGTGGATGGGACTTCTTCAAAGTAGAGACTTAACTCTGTTTCCTTGTTTGCTTGTGACTTGAACCACAACCTTGCCTTGCCTCAGCAGTGTTGGGGGCAGTGCTGCAAACCAGAGCTTCGCTCCTGCCCCAGCACTGGCCCCGCAGGCTGACACGTGTCAGTGTCTCGTTCGAGTGTGAGCTACGGTCAGTGTTTCCTTACCTGTGACCGGCAGGAGCAGTTCCTACACTTGTGTGCAGTGCCCGCAGGAACCCCTGCCACAGAGAGCAGTTCCAGCAGGTGCTGTCTCAGCTAAATGTCTTGGCCATTTTACTTGCATCATCCAAAGCAATCGGGCCACAGGAACTGCAGACCAGATTGCACTGAATCATGTTGGGTGTGATCATTATAAGCAAAAAACCCCCAAACATTGTAAAGGTTTTTTTGTTTTTAAATTTTTTTACATTTGTAGAACTAAAATGCTGTACATTTAAAAATTAAAAGAAACTTGCTAGGCTGAGGCTTTGTATTGCAAATTTTTCCAATTCAGAAACTCCTTACTGAACAATTCCTTTTGGAAAGCAGGGAGCACACTGACAGCCATGGGCCTGGGTTCTCCCTGCCTTTGTCTGCTGCTGTTGAGTTTTCTCTTTGGATGGGACTAGAGCCTGCTCTTGGGACTGTTCTGCAGCAGTCACTTGTGGCTAATGCTGTTTTATAGGAACCTGGATTAAGGCACTTTGCCACAGGAAGCTGTTCAATGCTGTTAAACACCCTGATCCCCTCTTGGGGCTGTGTAAGAGAAGTGTCTCCTCTCCCAGACCTTGCTGCAATCACAGCCTGCTAGTGGGAGACTCCGGGTGGCACCGTGTGGATTCTGGGCAATGTGACGTGAGCTCTGGATAAAAGTGGGGCTTTGCCTGAGCACTACAGTCCCTTGCTTTTCCTGTTGTCTCCTCTGTGCATCGTGCAGCAAAGGCAGGAGACACAGCTGAGACAGTGTTCTTGTTCTTCCTCAGAACTGACCCCCTTATTGCCCCAGCCTTTTAACCTTGCAGTCATTCTGCACGCAGGGCTGTCCGGGGCAGAGCAGGGAGGGCTGGACTCACCAGCTTCCGCTCCTGGTTTCAGTTCCTGAAGGCCTGACTCCCCAAGGAAGAAACATGACTTTGTGATCCATCAGTCATGATTTCAGGATGAAGATCTTAAAGAAACTGTGCCAAAGTTTTTGGGAATGTTGACCTGCAAGATAGCTAAAACACACCTTTTAGCTCTTGTAAAAGGCTCTGTAGGAGAGCCGAATGGGAATGGGAAGCAGCGCAGAGCCACAGCAGTAATCCATGCTGTGAATTTTGTGTTTGGGATTTTTCCTATTCTAAAAGAACGGTGTGTGTGATTTGGCAGAAGCTCATGAAGCGTTTTTTCCAACCCCCATCAGTGTGACTGTTTTATTTTGACTATCACAGTGAAGCTGCTGACCCAACAGTTTAGGGAGATCTTTTCATGGCTTTCTTGATGCCTACCTTTTTTTTTTTCTTTTTTTTTTTAAATGAAGTCTATTTGCTGGAAAATCACAATCTGTGTTAGAAATGTCAAGAATATTGTAGGCATCTGGTGCTGATTTTCTAGTTTAGGTTATTATGTCAGGAAAGCAGAGGTTGTATCCCAACTAAAGTTTGGATTTCTTCATGTTCAGTTCTGCTTTTAAAAGAACCCTGAACATAACAATGTAACAGGGGATGGCACATGAAACATTTAATCTAGCAAGCCTTGCTTAGCAATTCAGGAACATTTCATCTTTTCCCAAGTCGCCCCTGCCCAGAGAAAAGAATTTTTCTGTGCTGGCACATAGGAGATGCTGACAGAGTCTCTGTGAGAGCTGGCAGAGAATACAAATACATTCTTCCGGGGCTGTGGTACTTTAAAAAAAACAAAACGTGACTTTTAGCCATTTACCCTAACCCTGGGCACACCTGTGAGGCTGGGCAGGGGCAGAGGAGTGCCCCGGGAAGGGCTGTGGGGCACCAGAGCTCCCGATGCATGGAAACAAGGAGGAGAACTGGGACTGGAGAGACTTTTGCTGCCTCCTGAGGAACTTCCTGAGTCCAACGAGCCTGACTGAGCTGAAGAACTCGTTTAGCTAAAGACATTTTCCACTTGGTTTCGCCAAGGAGAATAAAACCCAAACATAAAATCAAATAAATTTAATACTAAATTCTGCTGCAGCTGTTGACAATCTCAGACCTCCCCACTTTCCCTTCCTTGCCAAGCTAGGCAACACAAATCACGTTTACAGTTCCTTTTGTGTTGTGCATGTGACAGGGGTTTGCAGTGTAACAAGATTAGTTTTCCCCGTAATCCTCTTAAAATGTCCTTCCTTTGATTGTCTTTTCATCTTTTGGTGTTCTGGAACTTGGATTAACAGCATTGAGATTTATTCCACAAGTCCTGTTTGATAAGCTGCTTTCAAAAATTAGTTGCCTACAAACACACTTAATTTGGAAAAAGCATTTTAACAGGAGCTGAATTAAGCAGTTTCTGCCTGACATCCTGCAAGGCCCATTTATTTCTCTGCAGGATGTGTGGACAAGAAGGCGAATAAAAAAAGGCATGCTTATCTTTCAGAGCATCTAAAACACCTCCTGTGGCTGCCCCAGGGCATTTGCAGAGCCCTGGCTCTGTTTGGAAACTAGCCAAAAAGTTGACCAGGTACCTTTTCCTGCTCTCATTGCGTTTCAAGCATGACCTGCCCCTTCCACTGGTCCCAGAGAATGCACTCAGCTCCCAGTCAGCTTGGTCAGGTCCCCTTGTGACCTGATGAGGTGATAGGACCTGGTACCAAGGTAGTGTCTGGTTTGTGAAGTGCTGACAGGACACACACTGCCGACCCTTCTCACACCTTGGAATGAGTGACCAAGTGGCTGTGCCTCCTGTCTGGGTAGAACCTGTGTGTATTTTACAAACAGAAAAAAAGCAAAGCATGGAGCCGTGACATGATTCTGAGCTAGTCTGGACCAGAGCTTCTTCCTGCAGCACACAGCTGTTCATCTCCTGTTTTTAGTCTCAGCTGATGTAAAGGCTTCTGGCTTTGTTCCTTTCCCTGCCTGTGCCCCTGCGTGACTCCATTTCAACCCCATCTCTTCAGCTGGTGTTGTTCCAGAGACAGAAGTTCCTGCTCTCCCCGGCAGGTGCCGGGACGGAGGGAGGGAAGAGCTCGGGATCGTGCGGTAGCAGGTCCTGCAGTACGGCCACCCCCGGGGAGGGCGAGCCGCCGTGCCTGGCTGACCTCGCTCAACACCAAGAGATGCACACGCTGCTGGAGCGTAGGGCTCCGGGAATACCTTCCACGTGTATGCAGGGATGTCATGTGGCAGGTCTCCACTAAAGCCGGATGACTGAATTCACATCCCGTTTCCAAGGTGAATTTTTAGCTATAAAAATCACCAGTCACGGCAGTGCTTGGGTTACAAACTGGGCTGTTTTCATTCAAGACATATCCTTTGCTCTCTATTCCATTCCTCACGTTACTCAGTGGCAAACTATTTAACGCAACATAATTCACCTGTATAAATCACCTAAAAGCCAAGTACCTGACTCTGATGTGTACCCCAGACAGGGGCAGGGTCCCCCCGCGACACAACCCCAAGCCGAGCTCCGGTGTAGCAGCAGAGGCCGAGCTAGGGCTGAGCGGGCAGCACCGAACAGACTGCGGGGGCTGCTGCTCTGGCCTGACGGGATCACGGGCGTGACGGATGTTGGCGCTGCAGCTGCTCGAGCCTTTGGACAAGTCACTGAACATCTCTGAACTGTTGGATTTTTTTTTACTATTTTGTAAGAGAAAATTAAATGTTCAAAGCCACGCTCGCCCATCCCGGTAGAGAGTACCGCAGGTACAGACACGCCGGGTTCCGCTGCTCGCCCGCCCCCGGCCTGCCCCCGGCCGCCTTCACCCGCCCACAGCGCAGCCGGGCCTCGCCATGCGGTGCAGCGCCCGCCCCGCGCGGCACCGCGAAATGGCGGACCGCTACTCCAGCCGCGCCTCCTACCACCTTCCCCAGCTTCCAGCTCGCGGCAGCGGCGGGAGGATGATCCGGCCGCCCTGCGGGCAGCGCAGCGGGGCGGGGATAGAGCAGCAGCGACTCCGCAGAGCCCCCACGGCACCGCCCCACATGGCGGCGATGGCTGCCCGTCAGCGCGGGCGAGCAGGGCGGGCCCGGGGCGGGGCCTGCGGAGCCCATAAAGCGCCTCGCGCGGGGCAGCGCGGCCTCTTTCTCCGCAGTGGCTGAGGTGGGTACAGGTTTTGGTGGGCCGGGCGGATCCGGGATTCCTCTCTGCCCCTTCCTGGGTGGGCGGCCGGGCCTCTGCGGGCGGCCAGGGGCATCTCCGTGCCCGCCTGACCGCTGAGGCATCCGCCGTGCCGTGTGATCGCCTCGCTCCCGCTCGGCCTCGGGGCTTATCCCCAAGGGCCCCTCACCGGGCTCCGGCTGCTGCTCTTCCCAGGAAGGTTACACGGAGCTTCCCCGGACGTGTCCAGGCGTTCGCTGGTAGAGGTGATGATTCTTTCCCCGTCAGAGCGACAGTGTTGACTATCGCTGTCCAAGCCAGGTCGTGTCTGATGCACCAGCGGAGCGGCCGCGGGCCGGTGCTAGCTGCCCACTGCCCCCGGTGCTCACTGTCCTTTGTTTCCCTGTAGGGCGCGGCGGAGCCCAAGGCGCCGGCGGGAGCCCCGTGCCCGAAGCCAGGCCGGCGATGAGGGCACTGGCGATGAGGGCACTTCCGCGGCGTGCGCCGGCAGGCCCGGGCCCCTGCCGGGGCCGAGCGGTAAGTGCAGAAAAACTGTTCCGTACTCAACTAAAACCGCACGTATTTATATTTGCTCTTTCAAAAGAGTTACTGAATTACTTGGGCCGCGCATTGCCAGGGTGGTGTCACTGGAGACGTGCCAGGTGTGGGTCCCTCCCGCAGAAGCCCCGCGGGCAGAGGCTGCAGCCCGGGATGGGCGGTGTGTGGCGGCTCCAGGGCTCTCCGGCGGTCCTGTCCCGTCCCGGGCACTGTACGGTCCCGGTGCTCATGGGCTCGGGTGGCTGCATGGGCAGCACGGTGCCTGCCGGCAGGGAGCGACAGCCTCACGTGGGCACCAGACTTCAGGCTGTAAAAGGCAAAAATAATCTGTTAATCTCTGCCTGACGCCTCTTTTTCTGTTAAGGGTCTTGGCTGTCTTGAGCTCTGCTCTGGAACCCCCATGCGTCAGTGTTCTCCATTTTTTTGGGGAATATTTCTCTGTCCTGTGTACCTGTAGAGCATGCCAACCAGCCACCTGTTTTGGGGGAAGGATTTACATGAACTTTCTCGTTGCCCATGGTTCTGCCAGGGAAGGTGGGAGTGTGGCACAGCTGCCGTGGGTGTGCAGCCATAGCTCCAGCTCCTAGGGACTTGCTGGTGTAAGTGATGACTGAATTTTTTCCCCATCAGAGCGACAGTGTTGATTTCTTGCTGTTCAAGCCAGATCGTGTCTGATGCACCAGCAGGGAAGTGCTGCTGTGTCCCACACCCTGGTGTTACCAAATGTCCAAAACATTGGAATCAGGGGCCAGGTGCTGACGGTTCCCTTTGACTTTACCCCCAGGGCACTGTGAAGGCAGAAGTGGGGGGTTGAGCCTTGGGGAGACCTGAAGTTGAGCCTGCAGCTTGAAGAAGTATGTGATGTGGGCAGTTGTCTGGTTTGCTCCATCATGCCTGAACCTCTAGCACATAATCGTAAGTCTTTGAAGTAAGTGTGAATCACATGTGTAAATTCAACTAAAAAAGTAGAAGGGGGG
>VZTI01003341.1:506281-519202 GCA_013397865.1 Struthidea cinerea
GTCCTTACCCCCCCCCCCCCCCCCCCCCCCCACTATTTCCAAATCTGGCCTGCTGATGAAGAGAGACAGTTGCCATGTCATGCAGGTGGCTTCAGATCATCTGAAACCTTACAAGAGCAGTGCTGAAATTGTTATACCGGCTTGGCCTCCATTCATGTTTGCAAGAATTTAGGCTCTAATAAGAGGGTATAAAAACATATTTTCTCTGAGATACAGCCCGTATGGGGGAAGATCTGTCTTGAGAGTGAATCCATTTTTTAGCAGATGTGGATCAGGCCCTGGACACCACCAGTTGAAAGCAGACTTTTCCTCTGAGTATTTGCTATCACTTTTTTACAGCAGGATATTTATAGATGCAATTTTCTTGGAAATCTACAGAGGAGGACTGGAAGTTACAGAGAACTTTTTTAGTCAGCAATTTATGTTCCTGAGGAAATGCCTTAGTAGGGTTTAGGAAAAATGCTTGGGGAAAAGGGTGTTTGCCAAAGGTGCCAGAAGCAATGTGCATCCCCTAGTGCTTCCCAGCTTACCAAAACCGGGACCTCAGGCACATGCTTCACAGCAGCTGCTGCTGTGTCATATGGGTGACATTGTGCTGCTGGTCATTATTTCCTTCTGTAAGCCCTCTCTGTCACTCCTCTGAACTATGACCACAGTCCCACCAGTCAGTCTTGCCTCTGGGACCACCAGAGTGCTGTTGAAGTTCTCCTGAGTGAAGTTGTGGGCTGTAAAGGTAAGTAGCAACATCTGCAGGAGTGAAAGGGATGCTGGGGAGGTCTCACCTCTCAAAAGGAGCTACAGCGACTTGATGAATGTTTTTGCATGCAGACTCGGGTTTTTGTTCTGACAGAGCTGACCAGGTGGACCTGCTGTTCCATAGCCTTTTGGCTAGTTGAAGGCTTGGTGAGGAGGGGGCAACTCCTGAGTCATCTTGTTAGTTTATAAAGGAGTTGCAAATCTGCTCCTTACTGTTCTTTTCCTGCCCTGTAGAAAAGTACTTGCAGGAATAGTGCAGAGCAGGGAGAGGATTGACAGAGAGCAGATCAGGTCTGGGTGCAGGGTCACCAAGGTGTGTGGGCTGGATGTGACAGGCACAGAGGATGTCCCAGCCTGCTGCCTGAGAGATGTGATGAAGTCTTCCTTTCAAGCGACAAGTGGGTGCCTCTGTTACCCTGTGTTGCAGGCTGCTGGAAGGGGCACTGGTGGGTTCTCCCCCCGCTGTTTTTCCTTTCTATTTTTTTTTTTAATACCAAAATGCAAAGGTCATTGTCTCCTCTGAGTTGCCTTTTCCCTGTCTGAATTGTGACAGGGAATCTAACAAAGGCATCTATCCATGGATGAGTCTAATGATTTTCCCTCACACTGAAGAGGAAAGCTCACCGTTATCTGGGTGTTGTCAGATGTTCCCTCTGTCTAATGACAAGAGTCTGTCCATCAATCACAGCATTGCTGTTTCCCCAGCTGTGGCTTGAGAGCTGGGAAGAGGAAGAGATAAAGCTTCCTGGGAGGTCTGCAAGGCTAACAGAAGACAGGATCTCTCAGGCCTTCAGGAATGCAGCACTGGGTTCAGCCACGTGTGAGTTGTGGTTTCCTGTAGGTTTGCCTGATCATTAAAACTATAGAGGATTCCCGAAAGATGGTGAGGCTGGTAGCCCTGTAGAGAGTTGTAGCAGTGTTTGTTGCAGGGTTCATTCATCTTTATTTTCCTCGTAGTGGGGGCAGAGACCTCAGGAACGGGAAGAGTAGGAACAGTGCCCTTGTCCTGTGAGAGCTGTATGCATGCTGCCTGGCCTCTCAGCTTCTGCAGGTGTAACTCATCCCACTTGCTGTCACAGTTAGCTGTGAGTTGTTGAAAGCAGAGCAGTTGGCAGCCTAACTTTTCTTAAAAAAGAAGAAGAAAAAACTGGTATTGCTCCCTTTGGACCATGTTGCAAAGGACTGTGCACATCTCTACTATGCACATCTGGATTGTGCAGTGCTGATAAGAGATGTTACTTGGGTCAATCCCTGTGGTTTTCTGCTAATGTGGTCTAGATGTGACCTCTTTCATGTTTCAGATGTCTGCTTCTGACTGTTTTCTTCAAGACTCTGAGCCAGACACTCATAGCAGTGCCGTGCTGCAGGTGGAAAAAGAACATACAGCACTCTTAATTTTTAATGCAGGGTCACACAGGTCTATGGAAATACAGTTTTGGAAAAAGCAACCAAAGAAAGCTCTTGTTTCTCTGTGATGTGTTAGGATAAAATCCAGGTCCAATCCTGTTAAG
The DNA here is from genome assembly GCA_013397865.1 of Struthidea cinerea. Classification (NCBI taxonomy): domain Eukaryota; kingdom Metazoa; phylum Chordata; class Aves; order Passeriformes; family Corcoracidae; genus Struthidea; species Struthidea cinerea. The sequence goes on from VZTI01003341.1 coordinate 508,549, forward strand.
TCCTGGTCCATAGCTACTGAACAATAGCTGTGAGGTCTATAGGCAGCGCTGGTCATTCAGCCAAAGGCCTTCCTTTATCATCCACAGCACAAGTCATCTGACTTGTCAAAAATTGCTGGTGATCTCCATACTGTAGAATGTGTGTTGGGACTCATGGGCTGAGTTCTGCAGGCATCAGAACAAAGGGTGATCCTACCAGAAATCCCAGAGAGCTGGACTTGGTTGTCTGCCTGTGCAAACTTGTTGTGAGGTCCCCAGGGCAAAAACAATTTCAAAAAACCTGGAGGAGGAGGTGCAGTTAACCTGTTCTCCCCAAAGGTTACCATTCTCTGCTCATATTGCTCTTAAAACTTCTATGGTGACCAACTATGCTTTTCATCAACAAAAGAATGCCCCTTTTTATACAACAGGGAACACCCATTGGTGTTCCCAAGGGCATCCCTGTAAGCTCTTCTGCTCCTGAACCTCTCCCTGTATGAGACTAGCCACATTTCCTTTCTGTAAAGTCACACTTGCTTGGCTCCAATACTCCTCACAGGGCCAGCAAACCCACCCAGACTTGGCAATTGTCTTGCAAGAAATCTGTTGCTGGGCTGATATGGTCCAGCATGGCTTGGGCCATGTTTCCTTGGCATCTTTAGAGCCTGTCAGGGGAAAAAAAAACCCCAAACCCTAAAAAATCCCCAGGGCTATGTCAAACCAGAACAAGGGAGAACTGCTTTCACTCTGGGAATGTAAGATAAGAAACAAAGTTTGCTCCCAAGAGCTTGCTGGGGGGGGATTGAATATAAACCCTACTGAGATGCCTGGACCCAGATCCAATTTTCCTAACCGCACAAGGACAGTCAAAATTGCAGTCTTTATGCAGACCCATAGCTTTCTGAAGCTAATTTTCATTCAGTCTGTGTATCTCAGAATAATGTGAAGGTGTTCCTCCTACCTCAGTTGTTGGTGGGGGATGTGGAGCATGGCAGCATGAGTGCTGGACCAGGGAAGTGTGCTCTGTTACTGCCCCTTGGGGAATTGCGCAAAAGCCGCACCTGCCTCTGGTTTGTGTGAACTAATTAGCTGAGTAATGCAATCTCCTTTTGAATGTCCTTCCTGTTCTAGATCAAGAACGAGACATGCATTGGTTAAATGACTTAGCCGAGGTCACATAGTAAGTGACTCATTGGCAGAGGCAGAAATTAACACCTGGTTGTATTTAAATTCCTACTTCCTAGACCCCATAGCTACTGATTTCTAGTGCTCTTCTCTTTCCTCTCAGCCTTTATGCCTCTTGCTCACTGAAGGATTTGTTACACGTGCAATTTCCAAGGTGACAATATCTGACCACTGCCAAGAAAATGAGATGCCTGTTCTTTGCTGCAGACATCTAGTGATATACAAAAAAGCTAAAGTTCTTTTTATTTCTTACCTTTTTGGAACATTTTACCATGTCATGCCCAAGCTGATGCAGTGCCAGCATGCCTCCAGAATTGTACATGCTGAAGGTGTTAACCTGTCCTCTAATGTTATTTTCTGTTTTTCTGGAAACATCTTTGCTGCAGTTTCTCTGAAATGGGAACATCTGTCCATACCCAGTCTTAGTACAATAGCATAATCACTTGCAAAAAAAAAAAAAAAAAATCAGTGGGTGGGTTTTACAAATCCCAGTTCAGTGTTCAGCAAGGTATAACATCTCTTGTGATCAATATTTTAGAGCAAGCCTCTTTGATTAAAAAGTTACAGTAAAGCCTTTTGCTTTGTACTGAATAGCTAAATAATTCACAGGAGTGGCTGTAATCTCTCTAAATTTCTTGCATTTCGAATTAAGAAGAATTTACAGGGTAATTCTGTAGAGAGGTAGCATAGCCAGCTGGATCGTGCTCCTTAGGAGCTGCTGTACTGGCAATGAAGTACTTTCTGTTTTCTAATGGCTCCTGAGGTATGCTGGAGTCAAATCCGGCAAAAAAATTGGTCTCCTTCATCATCTATTTTTGATCATAATCTTTCGATAATCTGGTGGGTAAATGCCAGCAGTCAGGGCTGAAGAGTTTTTGGTTTGATGAGTCCACAGAAAGGGACTGTCGGGTGCGCGGCCAGCGCGAGGTGCCACAGAGAGTGCGGCAGGAGATGAGGGTATTGGTATGAGCAGCACCTGCCGCCTCAGGGCTGCGGCTCGGCACTGGCCACCGCCCGGCACGGTCCGGTACAGCCCTAGTACAACCCCGGTACAGCAGGCACAGTCCCGGTACAGCCCGGCACACCGGGCGCGGCGGGCTCTGCCCGGACCGGGGACGCGCTGACACCGCGGTCCCGGGGAAGCGGCCGCCACAGGACTCGCCCCAACCCCGCCCGGTGTGGCCGCCTCCTGCCCCTTCTGGGGGCCGGGCCGGGCCGGCTCCTCCGCCGCAGCCGGGGCGGGCAGCGCAGGTGGCGGAGCTTGGAGGCCATGGCCGGCAGTCCTTGCTGGTTCCCGGCGCTGGCACTGCTGCTGCTGCCACTGCCACCGCCGGNCCCGCCTGCCTGAGCGCCGGCCGGCGGCCCGACGGCTCCACCGGGCCCTGCTACTGCGACCAGGCGTGCGCTCGCACTCTCGACTGCTGCCACGACTACGCCCAGACCTGCATAGGTGAGGGACTGTGGCCGGGGCCGCAGCTGCTCTTGGCTCCGCTGCCCCCGAGCGGGCCAGCCCCCTGCTCGCCTCGGGCTCTGGCCGCGTGTCCGGGCACCGCCGGGCTCGGTGCGTCTTGTGGGGAAGGCGAAGGAGCTTGGAGGAGAACTACGGAGAACTGCCCAAGACAACTATGGGACAGGTCTGAAATAAGGAAGGTTGTACTGAGCTGTGTCAAAAAGTGTTATTTCTGGAGCAGGTATTTCACTGGCATCATTCCTTTAACCTTCCACATCCCCATTTACTGCTCTTCTTCCAGTTATCCCCTGTGTCGTATCTCAGTGGAGTGCCTGGAGTGGCTGTGCAGAGCCTTGCAAGACAACCTATCGTGTCCGGGTGAGGCACATCATCCAGGAGCCTAGGAACGGGGGAGAAGCATGTCCTGCTCTGGAGGAGAGGGCTGGCTGTGTAGAGTACTGGACTCGGCAGGGAACAGAGTGCCAACAGTCCCTGAGTAAGTCCATTGAAAAGTGTCTGGGTAGTTGTGGGGAGGACTCTGGTTTGGGTCAGCAGAGCTGATTTTCACTCTGTTTGAAGAATTGTTTTTAGACACCAGGATGTTTGCCATGGGCCTGCCTGGGCTAATTGAGAACTGAGCTCTTCACACAGGGGCTTAGACACATCCTTCCCAGGACAGTGTTGGAAATGGTGCCTGCCATTTACTGTGATCCACTGTGTCTCAAAAGTGAGATGTTACAGGTCTGCTGTGCTCTCACTTATACATGTGTAAATCTCTGGAAATTTTGGTAAGAGTGGCAGATTTATGTCTGTTTAAGACTTCTGTAAGTGGGTGTTGAACACTTTTTTTTCATTTATATATGTGTATTTTTTGATTTTATGAATTATCTGCAAAAAGTCACAAAGGAGCAATACCTCTCAAGGCCAAGATATGCCTTCTCTGCACTGGAGCAGAGTGCAGGCAAGGGAGACCTCCAGATAGTTTCTGGAGAAAAAGCCTGGGTTTAGTTTGTTCAAATCAGGTTTTCATGGAACGCCTTTACTGATTCTTTTAGAAGAGTGGCTTGTCATTTTGGTTGGTACTTTGGAGTCAAAATCTGTCCAGTCTGGATTACAGCTGCAAGTGACTTCTTCAAACCTGTTGAGAGCTGGCATTAAGTGAATATTGCCTCCCCCTGTCTTTGGGTGTTCGTATAAGTAGGCTTACTCTGCTCAGGCAAAAATCTGGCAGCTATACAGATTCTCTTCTCAGTGGAGTGGTTGACAGTGATGGATAATATGAAGATACAGACTTAGAATTGTTTTGTTGCCTGTTGAAGATAAAACCCGATGACATTAAAAGCTCATCTTTCCTGTTTTGCAGACACAAAGAGCCTTAGAGCGGCATTGCCACTGATGCTCTGTACCCTTTCTCTTTGGTATACGCAGTCCCAGCATTAATAACTACAGGAGGGTTTGGAAAAGCGAGGAAGAAAAGAGCTGCAGCTGATGGCAATGAAAGGGCAGGGTGAGTTGGAGGCTCAGCTCAGGGACTCAGCCATACTCCACCCACAGTGTCTCTCTGGTTGCAGGAGGGAGATCATCACAAGGAAAACCTTTACAGATCAAATCTTAGCTCCTGTCACAACCTGCTCTACGAAACCCATTCTAAGTAACTGAGAGGAGATGATAGAGGAAGTGTGGCTCAGCAAGTGGGTACCAAACTTGGAATTATATTAGTCAAATGCTTGACCAGTCTCTGTCCCTATTGGTAAAAACAGATGCCAGTCATACCTGCTATTTTTTATATGTTAGCTGAAAGCATCAGCAGAATAGTTTTATTCCCTATTTATTCCCTGCATTTCCCTTGTCAAAATGCAGGTACGCCACATGTTCTGCTTTTAATGACCTTGGATGGGGGGATGGTTTGGTTTGGTTTGGTTTGTTTTGGTTTTTCTTAATTAATGATCTGTGGTCTCGCAGGTGAGTGTGGCTCTGGCAGCCCCGTGCAGGGCCTCCCCTGGTATTTGAGCTGACCCGCTGTTGTTCGGTTGGCAGGTACTGTGTGGAGTTCCAGCTCGTGGCCATCACGCCAGGCTGTCTGCACAGCCACCACTCGTACACTCGCTGGATGCATTACCTCAGGGAGGGCCACACCGTGTGCGTGGAGTGTCAGTACCCGGCTCTGCACGCCCTGAGTCAGCATTGCTTTGGTGATGGCACCGGCAGCCAAAAGTAAGAGTTTTAGCTCTTGTTTTCATGTTGAATTTTTCATTCTTCTCCCTGGATCCGCTTGTTTCAGGGTCGCAGTGCACTGCATGCAGCTCTCTGGAGCACTCTACGTATATAACTGCTCCTTGTTGCGTACCATGAGTTTCTTGCAGAATTGAAATGATGTGGTGAAGCTCATGTAATAAACCAGGGGCAGAGCCAGGAGTGCGTATGTGAATACCTGCACTTAGTCTGCTAAATCTCACTCACTTTAGGGTGGCACAGTTGTGGAGTGTAAAGACACTCCGGCCTTGCTTCTAAGGTTAACAGTCCTTTCAGATATCAGATAAAGCCAATTCTATTTCTGATTTTTTAGCACTGGGGATTTTGTTTCTACGGGTGACCCTCTATGAGTACTTCTGGTGAGTGGTAGCTGGCTTAGGAACTTGGGATGTGTGCTGGCACCTGAGGTCAGATGGGGGTACTGTTAAGTCTCTGCACATTCAGCATCCTTTCCCTGGAGAACTGAAGAAGTTTTGGGGTGATAGATGGAGACCACCCAGGTTGTACAAATTAGGTAAGCTCTGGCAAGGATGAAGGATGGCTTGAAGCTGGGAAACACATCTGAGGCAGAGCCAGCAACAGAGAAGTCCTGGCTCCCAAACTCTGTGGTGGTTGCTGGAGGCACAGTTGTGCACTGCGTAATCCTGTGTCGTGGGGTGACTGTCGTGGGGTGACTTTATAATGTGTATCCCCTATCGCTACCCTATGCCCACCAATCTTGTCTGTGTCTTTAAACTGATCTCATTATTTAGCATTACTATTCCCCACCTGTGTGTTTGTTAAATAAATAGCCTGTTATCTCTTTCACTTTCCTTTGAGGAATTTTTTTCCCGAACCTGGGGGGAGGGGTGGTTGCGACCTGACTTCTATCAGAGGATATTCTCCTCCAAATTTGTCCAAACTAGGACATCCTGGTACCTCCTAATCCCATTGTTATCTTACTAAAGGCACCTCTGAAACTGACTAGCAGCCCTGCCTGAGAAAATCATTGCCCATCAGTGCTGGGCAGGAATATGTTTCAAACTTCTGTAAAGGTTAAAGTAAGCATGTTTGTTTGAACTAGAAATTCTAAAGTAGGATTGTCAGGCCTCAGGCACACAATGTTGCACTACCAAGACTGCCAGTGATGGCCTTTGTGGGCAGGATTTTTCTCAGTCTTTCAGGAAGAGGAAGTCACATCACAGTTTTTCCATTTCCTCCTCAGCTTGTTACGTAAGCTTTTAGATAAGGAAGGAGAAAATCTTAACTGCTGTGGCCAGGAGTAGCTCTTACCTGCATTCAACATGTAAATTATTATAAAAGCTTACAGTAATGGTTTTTAAATAAAACTCTGGAGCCAGCCAGGAGCATCAGATGAAGTGAAATAAAAGATATATTCAGGAATTTATTTCCTCGTTGGGCTGTAAAAAGAGGGGACATTGTAATCCACCTGATCTGCTGAACAGCACTGTATGTGGAATGGAAGCCCCAAAAAAAGAGCACTGTATCCTGTGGGAATGATCCTCAGATGTTGGCAGGCTGAAGACTGGAGAGAGGCAGCAATAATGGAGTTGGGGTGAGTGGTTCACTGAAATCGGGACTCAGCCCACCTCTCAGCAGATATCTTAAGTCCATCCCAATTGAGCAGAGCCTAGAAATTGTTCCCAGAGTCCTGCTGTAAGATGAGTGGGTGGGTCCACGTTGCTATAGACCTGTGAGAGCCAGCAGGGAAGCCAGCTACTTGTGAGCTCACATGTTTAAGGAATAAAGGTAAGGCTGCCGCTCAGAGTTTTGGAGGGTGTGGAATTGCTCTGTGCACAGCCAGCTTTATCTTAATCCTCCCTGTGCAGATTCTGGTATTTTGAAATGACCCTCCGAGCCAAGAGGAAAATATAGTGAGCCTTTTCCAACCATGTGTGATGCATGAATCCCAGCTCTCAAGCATGACACCTCATTAAGCCAAGGGCAGGCATTTCTGGAGCAGAGCAAGAATTCCAGTTTCTGCAGAACTATAAACCAAGCAGAAGTTAGGGGTGTTTGGGCTCTCTGTGGGCAGCTCTCTGCATAGGACAAGAGTTGATCCAGTTGCCGTAGTTGTGCTGCTCCAGTGGTCAGGGCTGGGAGATACTGATGAGAGGAATTCCCTTAAACCACTGAATGGTAAAATCTGGGAAGGGGTGCAGTGCTACAGAAAAATGTCTGTTCCTGTCACTGTTAGGTTTTACTTCACATTGGTACAACCTGTGGGCCTCACTGTGGCTGCTGCTGCTTTGCAGTGGTAGAGAGGCAGAACCGGGCCCACGGAGTGAAAATGGATGTTCTCAGACTAAATGGAATTTACTGAGTGATTTAAGCCCTGTTGTACCTCGTGGTGACTGCCCTGCAGTGGAGATGCAGCTCATTTTCTCTCGCCTTCTCCCTGTAATGACTGTGTTTCAGGAATCAGCTGTTGCACTGGCAGGCGGTGGGGAACCATCGATGCAAGGGAACCTGGAGGAGAATTCGCCAGCTGGACACTTGTTCCTGCCCTTCTGTTCACAGCTTCTTGTTCATCTGACTTCTCCTGGCAGTCCCAGCAAGGCCCAGTGTGCGGCAACAGCAGGAGCCAAAGCAATGACTTCTCCATGTTGGAGGCTTTGCTTTCACTGCCTTTCTAGAGGTCGCTGGCTGTACAGGGGCACCTGGAATCCTCTCTGTCTGTGTGTGCTCCTCAATTTCCAAAGAAATCAGGCTGGCTGGGAAGTGCCGATCTTTTTTTTCCCTGAGAGAATCATCTGACCTTGATGACTTCTTGCAAATGCCTCCTTTTTTGAAAGGAATGAGAATTTACCAGATAACAAATCAGACAAAAAAGGCCATAAGAACTCGGGTTTAATTATTCTTTTTCTAAAGTGTCAGTGAGGAATCAAAAATGCAGAGTAAATTAACTTAAGTGCCTTCTTTTTGTGGCAGCAGCACTTTGTGGATACTTCCTGCTCGTGCTTGTGTATCTGTTCCTTCTATTTTCACCCTCCCTGGTCTCATCATTTCATTTGACCCTCCGTCTTACAGAGGGTTGATCTTGTGCTGCTGAGGTAATGACAGAACTTAGAAATGTGCTTGTCAAATCTGAGAATAGGAGGTACCAGGGACAAACTGGCCCATGCACTTCAGGTTCAAGGAACATCCCTGAGTTGGCCCAAAATGCAATGCAGTCCTTGGGCTCTAAATAGGAAGTCAGCTCAGCTGTGCCAGGAGGGCTGACTATAGTCTTGTGTTTTTGACTGGGAAATACTTGAAATATTTTCCTTATATTCTGCTGATTAATATTCATACTTTTCTATAAATGAAAATAAAGGAGACTGGAGACCTCCTCCCAATGTCTATCTGTTTGATTAATCTGTGTGGTGCCATCTCTTTAGCTTCTTAACCTGTCTAATTTGTTCCAGACAGGAACTCGCTGCAGGGTGAGATCGAGGTCATTCCATTTGTCAGGCCCACGTGAGTGGCCGGGGCTGGCTCCAGCAGAGAGTGTTAATGCTCAGCTCCAACTCTAGTCTGGAACTGGATCACAAACCCCTCTAATAACCATGCTGAAGGTCTTGCATGGAGACATCAAGGAGCACTGTGGGTTTGTGCTGCACATGCTGAGGTGTGTGGTGGCCCATGAGAGCTCTGGAAGTGCCTGATGCCTTTGGCCAGTGCAGTAGGGATTTGAGAGCAAGGCTCTGCTTCTCATGGTGTGTTACAAGCTGTCTGTGAATTAAAGACTCACAGGGGTTGATATCATCCCAGAGTAGGAAGATTTTAAGGAAAAAAAAAAGGTCTTCACTGTTATGTTACTTCATTGTGTAACATAACCTGTCACTAACTTGTGGCCTGCTCAGGAACACTCGCTGGTGTGTGAGTGAAGGGGTGTGATCCCCAGAGATGGGTTGGGAATAAATCATGGGAGCATGTCATTTTGGTTTTTGCAGTGAGGATCTCTGTCAAGCCAGTTTCATTTCTTGGTGGTCTTTAATCAGAGTAGCATTTTGTCACTGGAAGGTTTTCTTTGTCCTGCAGAAGCCCCTTATTGAGCCACTGGATCCTAAAGAGGCCGGTGGTCATTTCAGGAGCAGAATGGAGCCAGATACTGGAAGAGTTTTTCAAAATCTACCCAAACTGTTGATCATGGGAAACCCTGCTTTTACCACATTCTTTCAGAATTGAGTACTGAAGCTATAAAGGATGCAGTTTTTTTGTAGTAGTTTTTAAAAAACTAAAGTCTTCCACAAGGGTTTTTTCTTGCTGCTGCCTCATCCCTGAGAGCTGATAAAGTAAGGTCTTATCAAGAGCTACTGGTGGTGGCATGGTAGGACTGTGAGGCCTTTCCTTCTGTCATTGTAACCTGGAGATGCAGGAGTGTGAAAGATTTAGCCCCCGAGGGACCCTCATAGCAGCTGTGTTTCTGCACAGGCTGTCACTTGATGACACAAGACATTGCAAATGTCTCTGCATCAGCACATCCTTAAAAGGGCTGTACAGTGCACTGGCTTCACCTCCACACCTTGTGAGACTGTACAAACAAATCCTGTTGGTAAATTCTTGGGGGAAGCATGTGTGTGAGAGAGAGCAAGAGTGAGCATTTTGAGTAGAAGAAGGTAATGAAGTTGTCAGATCACTTTCCCTACAGACCAAAATTAGCTCATGGTTTTGACACATGCCGGATTCTACCTGTTTCCCTTTAGGAGTTTTATCACCATTCATCATTATGATCTCTGTAATTTCTACTACCTCGGTTTTGGAAAAAGTGAAACTATTTGAAATCCAAGGCAAAATACTCCTGAAAAATGGCTTTGTAGTGTAAACAAGCAAGGCAGCCTCTCATGGAGGAGAGGCTGTTCTCCGAAGATGACAGCCGTTCCCATGGCAACACTAAAAACCTTTCACCACTGGTTATCAAACAGGAGAACATCTCCCACAGCAAATACGCAAAGCCAGGAGCTGAGTCCTCATCTTCCCTAAATCATCCTGTTGGGCTCCAATAATGCGGCACTGCCTGTTGTACACAGGCAGCTCCACCTTCCACGCACCTGCCTGGCTCCACATGAAAGGAAGAGCAAATAAAGCCAAAGCACCAGTGAGTTGGATTTATGTAAAAGCAAAATTAAGCTCAGCTGATGTTCCTACACTTCCCCCTGCTCTCCAGCTGAGGATCTCAATTTTTAATGATGAAAAGTCAAGCAAAAAATCCAGGTCCTTTTACAACCTGCTGAAGAACCTGTGTGAATTTCTTTTGTAGAGAAATCTTTCATTGACATGGGATGGGGAAAAAGAGAGGCCCTTGGGGGAATTGTGCTTTTCCTCACCCTAACCCTGTAATGTCCAGCCTGGGATTAAGCAGTTTTCTTCTGCATTTGAAACAGAAGGTGTTAAAAGACCATTTTTTTACATGGTCTCTTCATAGGCCTATGAGCTCCCTGAGTGTCCTGGTATATAGGATTGCATTCATATATGAGAATCTGCTTCCTTCCATAAGGAAAGAGCCCTTGTGCGTTTAGAAACAAGAGGTAAAATATGCCCAGAAATGGAGCGAAAGGTAAAGAAAAAGAACAACAAAAATGTAATTTTCTTAAATAGCTGTGTTGCTCTAAGGACAAACCGTTCCTTTTGTGAGTTGAGCGTGTTTTCCTGGAATGGTAAGAGTTAGCAATACTTCTCCATAACTGAGACTATTCTATTATCTCTAGCTTTTGAAACATTTTTTTCCTTTATTCTTAATTTTGAGTATTTTGAGTCTTTAAATATTAAGATCACTAACTCTCTTTTTTTCTGCCTTTTTTTTTT
>VZTI01003341.1:519249-590580 GCA_013397865.1 Struthidea cinerea
TTTGTGAGGAAGTTTATAAGTTCTTTTCAGTTATGAGTTCCTTGATGATAGTTCTGATACTGCAAGAGGAGTATAGGTGAGAAAGGATCCACCCCTCACCTGCTGCCCATGCTGGGGGGATGAACCCGGGAGGGTTTCTGGGCCGCCAGAAGGGCATGTTGAGCTTCTTGTCCACCAGCCCTTCTAAGTCCTTCTCCTTAGGGCTGCTCTCAATCCATTGTTCAAATGTATTTGTAAATATGTTTGTTTTATGGTAAAGCATTTCAGTAAAAATGGCTTAGTGACTGTACTGAACTGTAGTTTATTGGGAAATGTGGAAGCCATGCAATTAAGCAAATGCATTTTCCAGGATTGTGGTCATCCAGTTTATTATAGATCCTGTGTGGCTGCAATTGATTTATTCAGTCCTGTGCACCTTTACTAAGAAGTAAGTAGATGTAGCATAAATACGCAGTTTTATTTCCAGCTCATGGATGTGCAAAAGCAGTTTCATCTGTCTTCAGTCTGGAAAGTAACCTCACTTTTATGGAAAAGTGCATGGCAGGTTGAAGTGTCTTTAAAATCAGTCAAATCCTTTAACCCTCTCCACAAATGCACAGCCTTGCGCTGAACTGCAAGACAGTGCACAGGAAGGGCTCCCTCCTTCATCTGTATCTTGGGTTATCTTCTCACTTGCTGTATGCAGGGCTTGATTAAAAACCCTACCACTTCAGTAGGGTCTTGCAGAGGAGCTTGAGATGATCAGGAAAAGCAACCTGTACTTGAAATTGGGGGAAAATCTTATGTAGAATTGGTGTGACAAGCGGATGTTTGAAGCTTTTATTAGTTGCAGTTTTGTAGAGTGGAGAATTTCTTCTTTAATATTAATCTGTACTGCGCTTCATGTTCCACCTTACACCCAACTCCACCATTCTCAGGAGAATCTCAATTGCTTGGACCAGAGGCTTTCCACAAAACTGGGTGGGAGCGAACTTTTCAGAGGTTCTGAGGCAAGTTGGGTGAAGTTGAAGATTTGAGTGCTGTCCATGCTTTGAGCAACCAGCGTTGTGCAGGCAGGAACCCAGTGGAAGGCAGTGATCTCCAGGGGGTCCAGATGGCTACGGAGTGGGGCCAGTAGTGTCCACCCTGGACTGACAAGCGTCTGGAAGGGTGTAAAATGGCCAGATCAACAAAAGGCTCCCAGGAAAAAGAGAATCTTCAACTATGGAAGGTTTTTGTCAGCATGACTCCATCACTTGTTGATCAAAGGTGAGAGGGAAGGGGCATCAGAGATGATTTAAGATCCCAAACTACAATCAGACCTGCTTGCTCTCAGATCTCTGCCTTGGAGCACAAACAGAGGGAAATCAAAACCAGTTTTCCAATCAGCTCATGTTTAGTCTGCTGTTTGGCTTCTGTCATAGCAGGGAGATGGTAAATCCGAATGTAGAAATTTGTTTTACCCAAGATCCTAGCTCTGTAGATCACTGTGTTATAATTGACTGTTAATTTGTGTGCCTAGTTTGCTCGTTTTCTTAATCTTTGCATCTATTAATTATTGCAGAACAGTTCTTGCTGATAACTCCCCGACAGTTTGCGCTGCTGTTCCGAAATTATAAAATGGTGTAGTTGGCAGAATTGGTGCAGATATGTGCAGTTAATTGGCTTTCTGCAGAATGAAATTGCATAGTATAATAATATGCCCAGGGTGCCATGGGAAGTGCAAGTTCTGACTGTTTCAGTAAATAGGATTGGAGAATATGAGCTCTGGATTGTATATTGTCTTGGAATTTATTCCAAAGGTGGGGAGGATTTCAAACCCCTGTCCCTGAGCTCTGGAGTCACAAGCTCATTGCTGGGAGGGCTCCTGTTGTTTTCCTCAGCTCACTCATGCAGGTAACAGGTTTAACTGGAGAGAACTGGGGTCACTGCTCTGGTCGTGGGCTGTGCCTGGAGTCACAGGAATCGTGTGATGGGAAAACAAGTGGTGGGTTGTAGGGGCTGCTGAGAGGAGAGCTGGAAAACCCAGAGCTATGCTGGGGGGGACAGAGCACTTCTTTTGTCACCTCTTTCTTTAGGAAGTAGGATTGAAGTCATGGAGGAGATTTTTCTAAGTGAGGAAGGTTGGTGAGAATGAATATTTTTTGTTTCCTGCTAAATGCAAGTCTCAAAACCAAAGCTTTTTTGTGTTGTTTGGGTTTTTTTTTTCTCCTGAACGTGAATGCACAGTCTTGGGTTGACTTGGAAGATGTTACACAAACTGGGCAGTTTTGGTGTCTGCAAAGACTTTCTTAGATAAAAATGTGAACAACTTGAAGGAAATTCGAAGGATAAACAGGTTGAAAGTTTATTTCTACTAAGAAGCCATTTATTTTGAAAAGAACAGCTCATCCCCCAAAAGGTTTGTGTCAAATGTTCAATATTGCTACCTGGCCTTATCTTAAAATGTCAATAATTCGATATCAGGCTCCGCACTTTGATGTCTCACAAGCAGTGCCAGCTGCAGTGGGGTGGCAAGGCTGGGACCCTGCTGCCGTGTTCAGCTCCTGGCCTCTTACAAACCCCCAGGACTGCAGCTCTTCTCTTTCCTCTTCTCAGCTGTCAAAGGCGGAGTGTAAACTTCTCCATTTCTGTGAAGGGCTCAGGGTCCCTCAGCAAGATGCTCTGGATGCTCATCCCGTCCTGCATGTACGTACAGCAAGCAGCTCCTCCAGCCTCTCCACTGTTCTCGTTAAAGCTCTGGTTTTAGCAGTTGGGGATTTGTAATTTTTTGTTGTTGTTGCTGCTACTGCTGGTTTTCTGCATCACCACTCATAATTAAAGTGACAGCTCTTGAACTAGTGTGTCAAAACAGCATGATTTAGTCAGAAAAGTACTGGGAAGATAATCTCTAATCAGACAACAGTGATTCATGTTTAACTAGGTAAAGGTAAACCCTAGATCCTGCTGGCTCCTGGGGAAGCTTCCCCAAGGACAGGGTGTTGGTAGGAGCTTGCACGACTGGGCCCCACTGCTTGGGGTTTATGATGGAAACTGTTTTAACACATGGTTTGAGTCTGTGTCAGGGCTGCAGCTGGACCACTCTGAACCTTAGCAAAACTTTTCAGACTGATATTCTAGAAGCTATAAGGAAAAAAAAAAAGAGAAACATAGAGGAAGTTATTTTGGTTTGAAAATTAGTTGATATTTCCAGCTTGGCTGGAAATTCATTGTTTCCAGGAGTCCCAGCTCTTTGTTCCCTGACATCACAAAGCAGGGTTGCTAATCCTGAAGGAATCACAGTGGAGAAATCCCAAGTGTGGGTGATGTTTGCAGCTACAGGAATGTGCATCTCCCCTGTGGTGTGTGGGGCAAGAGGGGCACAGTGCTGGGTAAGCATCCTGAGAGCTTCTGACTCGCTGCTTGCTCTCACTCCCAAGCTTAATCTTGGTCAAGTTCTCACGCTTCTTCCTGCTTTTTCTGCTCTGTGCTCGGCTGGCATCAGTCCATGGGGCTGTAGATACCACAGTATAGGTATATGTATCTATGTGTCATTACTGTTTGTGTAAGATGCCCTGTGACTCCACCAAGAGGCATCATGACAGCCTGCACATGGGGAGGCCTTTAAATCTGTCCTGCTTACAATGGCTGTTCTCCAGCATCCTGGTCTGTAGTGTACAAGAATCCTGGATTAATGGCAATATTTTTATATTGCCTAAATAAACTTCCATTCTTGACCAGAGCGTTGTACTTCATTACACAGGAATGTTAAATGCAGCATTTATCCACAGAGCTATGCAATCTTACAATAACAGCATTTGATGCTGCTTAAAATTAAAGGGCTCCAGTTTCAATAGCAGAAAGGATTTCTAGCTGGAAGGAACCAGCCCGTCAGTGCTCAGGTACCACATAGTAGGAACCTAAGCTTCCAGTTCATTTTCCAGGAAAGTTTCTAATGCTGAAGTCACTGACCTTTGTGAGAAGGTCACTGGAGTGACAGACTGGCACTGGTCCAGCGGGCACCTCCTGTGCTCCTCCCACTTCTGAGACAATATCCTCTCTACACTATGAATAATATCTTCGATTTCAGCACTTGTGACCTGAGGTGAGAAAGAGGAGTGAGTGGGGGTGTGCAGCTGTTCTTTACACATATGCTGCCCTATGAAGGTCACTGAACTGGGAGTTTGGTCCTCAGGTGCAACAGCTGGGATAGTGCAATGGCTCCAGGAGTGGCTTTGGGCAGTCTAAGTGCTGCTAGGATCTCTGCCAGGATGGAGGTGAATATACATGACACACTTGTGAATTTCTGAAAGAAATTAGTGGGTGGGAGAGGAAAGAGAAGGGGGAGGTGAGGATGCCTTTTTCTCCTGTGCTCTCAAACAGTGGAAAGCTGGTGACTGGGAGCTATTGAAATGCTTGTAATTGTCTCATTAGAGACAGAAAATGTAATTAAAAGGGGTAGCAATCTCTCTCCAAATTCAAAACATTGCAGTCTATCTTCGAAAGCAATTTTGGCTATCAGCTCAGGTGGTAAAGTCCCAGCAATTGAACCCAATCTAATTGCTGAGTCAAACCACTAAGGAGGAAAAATGAGTTCCCTTCCTGATGCTACTGGACACATCCATGTGTGGAGGGAACGGGAGTGTGGGGTGGGGGGCACAGGCAGCCTGAGTGCGGGAGCCCCTGAGGGTTGGCACCCACCAAGGAAGAGCAGAGGCCGCTGTCTCTGGCAGAGGTGCTCCCCTGGCCCTGCGGGGCTGGTGGAACACAGAGCCCCCAAGAGCAGCACCCGGCGGTGCTGTCTGCAGATGGCATCGAGAGCATTGACTTTGCTGTGGATGAGCAGCTCAGCCAAGTGCTCTCCGGGACAACAAGCAAATCACTCACATATTTTTCATGTTTTGCTTAGATGTTGAAGTTTTTATTCCACGTCCAGGGAAAAAGAGTGTACCTTAAATTTGTCAGCAAAGTTGAGATGTGTATGAGTGAGACAGCTGGGTGGAAGCTCCCACTCTCGCACTGTCAGCATGGCTCTTCCCTCTCTTCCTCTCTCCAAGCCACAGGGGTAGCTTGGACAGCTGGGCCCCTTCTGTGCAGAACAGGGGAGGTTCATCCAGGGTTGCAGTGAGCAGCCAGGGTAGGTGCAGTTAGTTCAGAGCTTTTGGTGCTCTTCAAGACTTTCAGAAAGGCCTTCAATTCTTCAGAGCTTTACAGAAATTACAAGAAATTTAATTTTGCATTTCTCAGACATTGTGAGGTTGACCAAAATATTTGGCACATGAAGTTGACTTCAACCCCTGGCATATTTTCTTTGAAAGAAAATCTACAAACTCTCTTATCTTGCTCTCTCATTCACTTGCATGTGTTGCTTTTCTTCTGGGACCAAAACCAAAAGCACTGAAGTGCAGGGAAAAAAAGTCTTCCTGGGTCTTCCTCACCCCATGAAAAATGGAGCTGTTAGAGTTACTGGGGGTGAAAGCAGTCCCTCTCCCTCAGTCCCCCCTGGCTTAGTGCGGGCTGTGTCTCTGCTGGGAGAGACTGGCTGATGCAACCAGTCCTTTTGTATCTCACCACGGAGCTCTGGTGATCGCTCTCTGGCAGCCAGAGGTCACCACTGACATGTCCTACTGCTCCTCTGCGAGGTGGGGTCAGGCAGGTCAAGAAACCCTGCCAAGAAAACCATGAGTAAAGTATTAGAACTGGTGAAAGACGCCATCTTATGGTACCTGGCCAAGAGTTCACCTGTGTCTCGGTGGTCTCTAAGACCTCATGTCTCAACTCTGCAGCTTGGAGAGTGCTGAAGGAGATGAAAAGGAAGAAATTAACAAGGAAAGTAAAACAGCTAATTTTTTGTTTCATTTCCTGACAAATAAGAGAAGATTTTTGCAGCTAATGAATTATTTCTGAAAACCCTAGTGATAGCTGCAGGCAACATTAGCTTCAAGTTTCCCAATGAGCAAGAATCACTTATGTACCGTTTTAAAATTATAATGTATTTTCATTTGCTGTAGCTCAACTCTAACATGACTGGGGGTCTGGAAAGAGGCCAGAAGAAGTAGCCATGTTTCCAACAGATTACTGTCTCCTCAGATGAAGCAGTGGAAAGCAGTTCCTGGATCCTATTGAAGCCTGGGGCTACCAATTATCTCAGCAGAGAGGCTCCAGAGCCCTTCGTTAGTGCTGGGGATGGGCAATTTCAACTAAGCAGAAGAATTGGTTGTGTCAGAGGTTAAATAGCTCTGCTGCTGCTTAAAAACAAGTTTGCTCTGGACTTCAGAGGCACTGGGGTTTCTGCCTCCTTTTCAAAGAATCCCTATGGCAAATCTGGAGGCAAAACCCAGCCAGGAATGTGGACTGGAATGTAGTGATCCACCAGCACATGATCCCCTCCCTGTCCCAGGGGGGCAGGTGGTGGTTTGAAGTCCCACCTCCCACCCAGAGCTGAGGCTGGGGCACAGGGAAGAGGGAAGGTGCTGCTCTGGCAGAGTCTCCAGGGTTGGGTTGGCTTGCCATGGCACTGCTCAGTGACTGAGGGATGTGTCATCTGAGAGAAAAAGAGGAACAGATGGTAGAGGGAGTTACAGTGGGAGGAAAACCCAATTAGAAGTCCCAGCATGGTTTGTGTTGGGGATATGGATCTTATACCTTAAGCGACAGCCAGGAAAAGAGAGATACCAGGCTTTGTCACCCATGGTGGAGAAAATTCTTGTTTCAGGCACAGAATGATATGGAAAAAAAAACTTTGGTAAAGCTTCTGGGAGATTCTTCTCTGAGGTGAGAGTGAATGAGGGAGATATACAATAGCAGAGATGGACTTAGTATGTCCAGTGTGTGGGCTCAGTATTCCAATAGAGGTTTTTTAGCTTCCCCCTCCGGGAAGAATGTTTAATAGTTAAAATAGCAGCCTGAGAGTTGGAAGTCTGTAATCCCACCCCTGGGAATATCCGCAGCCCCTCCTGGCATAAGCACCTTGGCATCATTCTTGGTGGGGATCACTCGCACCCTGTTTTGGCCATTCAGAAGTTAATTTTCAGATGCAGAGAGCCTTCCATCAGCTGGACTCGGGCAGTGGCACCTCTCAGCCTCAGCTGCTGTAAAATCCCTCATCTCCAAGACAGAGTTTGCAACTTTTTGCCATGCGCAGGGATGGGGCTGCTTGGGAAACACTCCTCCCTGGGAGGGGGCCAAGCACTGGCTCTCGGAGTCCAGGGACTGTGAAAAGGCTAAAGACAGCACATTTCATGCTCTCAGCAAGCGCTTAGGGGATGCTGGATTCAAATTCATCTGGGACAGTGGCTGTGGGAGGGGAACTGTTCTGAACGGGGTTCATGGGCAGCTCTCTGTGTTCAGAGGGGAAGAAAACAATGCCCCATCCCTGCTCATCTGTGCAGCTGGCTGTCATTTCGCTTGCAAATACAAGCCCTGAAGTCCAGAAAGCCCCGATCTGTGTTTTGCGGTGCTGTTGTTGCACTGCCCCCGCTGTGCTCACGTGTGGTGCCGCAGCCCTGCCCAGCTCTGGCACAGCGGGAGGAGGTTTCACCTTCCCCGGCTGCTGCCAGAGGCATCTCCCCTCCCGCAGCTCTGCCGCAGGTGCAGGTGAACTGCTCAGGGGTGCTGAGACGAACTGTTCGTAGGAGGGCGAGGAACAGGATACATGTTCTGGGAGCAGGATGAGGAAGAGGGACTGAGTAAGAAAGAGTGAGAGATTTCTGGTTTTGTTCTCTAACAAAAGGGCTATGGAATGAAATTTAAAAAAATAATTCCTGAACAACATGAGATATGGGAAAATTAATGTATTTTTGCTCATTCTTTCTCACTCAGCACTTTTTTCCACTAAGTTATATTTCTACCTGCTGCTACACTCTTCATTACCTTGCTGAATACATCATATAGGTCTCAGATCACTGACTAATGCTGATAAATCATTCTTATGAAACAGATTCATGTTTTTTGAGGAGTGTTCAGGAACAAAGGGTCAGAGCTAAATACAGGACCAGAGCTCAGGCATTCCCAGGCCTCACTGTTATGTTATGACCATCAAGTCAGCCTAGAAATTCACGGTGGAAAGGACTGCCCATCCTTAAAGCTTTTGTTCTCTATGAAAAAGTCCAAGAAATGCTGTTTGCTGAGTTTATTCTGGAACTTATTAGAGTATCAGTCGCACAAACTTTTCCTGATGTAGGTATATATTAATAACAACACAGTATGGGGTGCTTGGGGTCCTGGAAATTCTCTTTAAGTACCTTTCTCTTTAAGTGTCCATAAAATCTTCCTGCAGCTCAGGGTATGGGCCAGCATATCCCATCTCAGCTTCCACCCATCCACCCTGACACCAGAATAGCAAAAGCATTTAGTCGGGAAACAGGCACTTACAAAATCCTTCCTTCACTTTCTCTTCAATTCTGTTACATAAATTCCGTATTTCCTGGAATAGAGGCTCTGAACTGCTGAACTCAGTCTGAAGGCAACCCAGATAACGAGCTCATTTACATTAATAAGAAATCAACTGTTCCTTTTTGCTGGATTCCCAGGGGAGCAGCTGGTGGTCTGCTTTTTCCATGCAGCCGTTCTCCTCCATACTGAAATGCCTCAGAAATATTTGTTTGCTTGAAAATGTTACTGGAAACCAAAATCGCTGATGTGAAAAACAAATAGAGAAAACCATGGATTGTTCAGGTCAATTAGACCTTTGAAAAGTGGTCAAATATTTTGTATATTATTTGATAGCTGTATTCAAGCCTCATGGCTCTTAATTTACAGTTTCTCATGCCTGGATCAATCTTCCTCTCACTGTCCCCAAGCATTCGCCTCTTCACTGTTCAGGACAGTGCTAAAAGCTGCATCACTGTATGGTTCATTTTAAGATTAATTATCATCAAGGCATGAAAACAGCATTTTACTTTATGTAAATTTTGTGTTTGCACATAGACCAATTCATTTTAGCTTCAATTATTACTAACCGCGTCTGCTGACATTAGGAAAATGGTACTGGGTATAGCAAAGTGTAAACTATTACAGTTTTTTAAAAATCTAAATCTATTTTCTATAGATTTAGATGTATACCTTTTATATATCTGTAGGTATGTATCTATAAAACAGATATAAAACCAAATGTATATCGATCTATAGCTACCAAGATAAAAATCTAAAAAATTAGATTAGCAATGTGGGTTAATTCTTTAATTATATAAGGATTAAACTCAATGATGCAATGTTGCACATATTTGCTGTTATTTTTCAAAACTCAGGTTAATGCTCAGTACTTGTGTTTCCAACCAGAAACCACAAACTTTCCTTGCTGTGATACATTAGTCTCAGCTTCTGTCTGGATGGTTGAAAATGATACTCTGGGGCAAAGTTACCTCTAAATGCTCTTGCTTGCTGAATAATAATGATGTTGCATCTCTTAGTAGCCCAATTTCCTTACAGAAAGTAGGAAGGTAAGTAAGTAGAAAGAAGCAGTATGGAAGAATCTAATCCATATTTTATAAATCCCCTGTAAATTATTTATATTATTACTGTCTCTTCTGAAATGATCAAAATATATTGACAAGCTGACCCTTTCCTCATGTTTATCTGTGCTGAAATGCCTAAACACCCTCTTTGGGTTTGGTGACACAATATGATGTTACATGGGAGTAGAAATGTCCCTGGAGAGGGCAGTGACATCCCTCTGAGTGAGGGCTGTGCTGCACTTTCAGCCCAACTTCCAGCACTGCATGCCAAGTTAAACTCTGAAAAAACTCCACTGGCTTAACTAAAGAAAGAATTAAAAGTAGCACAGTTCAGTGCCCATGGCTGCTTTTCTGGGATATCTCTGCCCTGTAGGGTGATGGGATGAGCCCCAGTAGTGCTTGGGGGAGTCGCTGGGACTCAGTACCCTGACTTGGGTGTGCACTCCCTTGCCAGATGGTTTTGTTTGATTAACCTTTGGGATTGTTGGCTGTCTCCTGGTTTGGTGTGAGGCAGACATCACCTTGCTCTGGGTGCTCAAAAACCAGATATTTTGGGTTTGTAGGTGGTTTAGAGGACGGTATGCAACAAAGAAACAAAAAGCTTCCTATTTCAACCTAAATAAGAACAATCAAAGGAAAATCCATTCAGGTGGGAAAGAGCTGGTGAGGTTATTTCTAACAGCCAGAGAGAAGAGGTACCTGAGGATGTGGGCAGGAGAAGGAGGAGAGGAGTGAAAAAGCTCCTGCATTTCACTGATCTGTACAAAGCCTGGAAATGCTGTGGTGTCAGTAGAAAATGAAATACAAAGGTGATGGCCCCAGTAACTTCTGGCAGCTGGTGCTGAGCAGGCAGAGACCATGCTGCAGAGCTGAGCTGCAACTGGAGACTGGGCTGGGGGCCCCTGCTTTCCACAGGGGATCACTTTAACCTGCTCCAGTCAGTGCCTTGGCTTGACATAAAGCACGCATGAGTTATGAGGCTGAGTGGACGTGGGATAAGGGGCCTAGGCAAGGCAAGTTTCTGTAGTATATGCTAACTAGGGCAAACATGTTTCCTGTACATAGATTTGGGACACAATAATGAACCACCACGCCTCAGGAGATAGGCATTATTTTAATTGACTTGATAAAGTAAATCAACTCGTAGAGAAAACCTCCTTGGACAGTATAATTACAGATACTGGATTATAACTCATGAGCTTGCACGTTCAGGCTGGCAGGTGAATAAGAAGAGAAGTCATTAGCAGAAAGTGAAAGAGGAAGACATATGTTATAGGAATTTCTCCACTTTCTAATTCTTCATTTGTAAACTTCCCTTCAAGTTCAGTGCCTTAGTCTTCTTAGATGTCACTGTCTTTGCTTGTGATGAAACAACCGATCATTTAGATTTTTCTTATAAAGACCTAAACTGAAAACGAACACAAGAAAATGCAGAACCCATGCCATTAAATGCATGGACTTCTGTGATATTTGTCCACTTGTGCATTTAACTTTCTGGTTTTCTTCTGCAACTGTACAAAGTGAGATGTAGAACTGCACTGTGCACTTAGTCTTTTTCCTTGGATTTGTATGTGCAGGAACCTGTAAGCGTACATGGAGTGCAGAACTGCACAAGCAGGTGGATGGTCTGGATAGAACATGTGCTCACTTGATCTTTGTTCTTCTCATTTTTTAATGGCCATAAATCAAGGTCTCCATAAATCAGGGCGTTCACATTAGAGCTTTGAAGACTCTTACAGATATAGCATTCCAATGTAAAACAACATTTGATGTAATAAACTTAGAAAATATTCCTGAGCAGTTTGAATTACCCTTGCTCTGATGACTTGCATAATTTAACCAACCCAGTCTAATGGAGCAGAAAACCACAGTGACTCTCCAAGAAAGGCCATTTCTGTCTCAAGTAGCAGCCAAAGCAGCCTGTTTATCTAATTTTCACACCCAGAGCTCCTTGTCTCCAAATATCAGCTGTTCTCCCATCTGCATCTGGTTTTGCATCTGCACAATTATGTGATTGAGATGCTGATCTCCTGGTATGGCATGAGTGCCAGGGAACACGTGCGTGCAGGGATCGTGTGTGTGCCAGGGACCGTCTGTGTGCCAGGGATCGTGTGTGTGCCAGGGACCGTCTGTGTGCCAGGGATCGTGTGTGTGCCAGGGACCGTCTGTGTGCCAGGGATCGTGTGTGTGCCAGGGACCGTCTGTGTGCCAGGGATCGTGTGTGTGCCAGGGACCGTCTGTGTGCCAGGGATCGTGTGTGTGCCAGGGACCGTCTGTGTGCCAGGGATCGTGTGTGTGCCAGGGACCGTCTGTGTGCCAGGGATCGTGTGTGTGCCAGGGACCGTCTGTGTGCAGGGAACACGTGCGTGCAGGGATTGTGTGTGTGCAGAGAACACACCTGTGCAGGGATCGTCTGTGTGCCAGGGACCGTCTGTGTGCAGGGATCGTCTGTGTGCAGGGAACACACCTGTGCAGGGATCGTGTGTGTGCAGGGATCGTGTGTGTGCCAGGGACCGTCTGTGTGCAGGGAACACACCTGTGCAGGGACCGTGTGTGTGCCAGGGACCGTCTGTGTGCAGGGATTGTGTGTGTGCCAGGGACCCCACGGGTGCTGCCCCTCCCTGGGCTGCGCACAGAGGAGCTGGGGATGCTCTGGGCCCGGCCATGGTGCCCCGAGATGTGGATGGATTTTGTCCACGTAGGGTGAGGACTGAAGGTTTATGCACTGAATCTGTCAGACTTAAAACAGGAGGTGTCAGGCTCGGCACTGCTTTCCTGAATCATGGCCTTAGCCATGAACAAATAACATATGTCTAAACCTGCTGTCAACTGCAATGAGCTGAAGCAGAAACTCGGTGCCAGCCAATGGGAGTTGTTTTTTTGGCCAGTATATGTGACCATGAAATAGAGCAGTAAAGGCTTTAGGTTTTTCCATTCCTTTTTATTTATTTCTGTAGGCTGTAGTAAGGGACCATTGCTTTAAAACCCTTAGACATTTGGACATATTTTACAAGACAGTACAGTTTCTGAATGTCACACATTGATCACAGTTTCATACTACTACATGCATATAAAGACGGATTTTTTTTAATAATTTGTTTTACAGAAACAACTGGAGAGGTCAATAAACTTCAACAAAGAATGACTAAATCAAAGTTACAAAAAATGTAAGACTCTAAGTACATTAGTATATGGCTAATGTTGCTGTAATCACCCCAAAGTGCCAGGGCACTGAAACATTTCTTAAAAGGGAAGAAAACATCTGCTGGTGCATTGGACAGTGAATTCCAATATAACCCAATGAAGAGATTGTGCAAGACATGCAGGATCTGCTGGGCTATCGGGCACAAGCACTGCCCTTCCTTACAGACACGCTGAACTGGGTTCTCCATTGATTCCCCACTGCACAGGTTAAAAAATAACCCAGTGCAAGGCAATGGAGAAACCGGTCCTAGTCTGCCCTTTCTGGCTCACAGTCAGTTTCAATTTCCAGCTATAAAAGCAATTTGATCTACATGTACCAGCAGAGCCACAGGAAACACATTTTCCAGTTTTTATTTGTTGTTAAGTGTCACTTTCTTTTTTAAAAGGAGCCTCACAGCTTTCCTATCCTTCAGTGACTATGGATGCTTACGGCTGCCCTTCGGAGATGTCACTGGGAAGCCTTTGCCTGGGCTCAGGGGCCCTGCAGGTCCTGGGCTTCTGAAGAAGGAGGGCCCGGGCTGGTCCCCGCCCTGCGAAACGCGGGGCAGCCGCGGTGGCAGCGCAGCCCCGGGCACGGGGGCATCACTGAGCAGCACTCACAGACAGCATGGCCTCGCTAAGGTTTTCTCCCTTTTCCGAAACTGCTTCACTGGCCTGATGAGAGAGCAGGATTCTGCTGCAGGAAGTGGGGGTGTATTTTTTAAATGCTAATCTAGTTGGAAAGCGAGTTTGGTTGGTAGCTGTGGCTGGCCTTTCTGAGTACAGTATCATGGCTTCAAATTTCAAAGTAAAATGGAGATGCTGCTACCCCACCCTCCCTCCAAACACACCAGTGGGGAATGGTTCAATGTAAAAGTTAATTTTCTGCACTGACCACCAAAAAGCCAGAGAATGGGGAAAAAAAGTTCATCACAAGCCAACAAAACTGACATGAATAAAATAAATCCCAGGGGTTGCAGGAGCCAACGTGTGGCTGATGGTATGTGGAGGCAGTAAAGCATAACAGGAAGAAGAGTCATAAATGGCAGAGCTCCTAAATGAAAAACAGAGAGTAGAGAAGAACAGATGAATGGTCTTAAATGTAGACTACCAGCAGGACCAGAGGTTGTGCCACGATTCAAAGTGACCAGTGGCCCATCTGCTGGTAGTGTCCTCCCAGCTTCAGTAAGTCCCTGGACTGAGGGCTGAGAGCACTGAACTGTGGGGCTGAGATTGGGACCCTGCTGTAGGGACAGTCACCTGTGAGTTTGGGATGCCGCGTGTGGCATCAAGTCCACAAAGAGTGAGCTGACATGGAGGGATGCTCAGTCATGTCTGGAATGACTGTCACCCTCTTGCCTGAAGGATTCACCCCTTTCCCAGGCTTTCACTGGCCTGCCTCTGTTTCCCATTCCCTCACCCCACTGGTTTCCAAGTATGTGCTGTGGGCAGACACCTCCAACCCTGAGGCCATATAAAGCTATTAGTTTTCCATTAGCTTTTAGAGATATGGGTCCAAATTCTTTACTGGTCTAAATGGGGCACAGCTCCATTGGCCTCAATGGGCTTTAACTTACAGCAGCAAAGAATTTGGCATTTCATATAAATTTGGCTCCCTGGCTTTCATGAGGCTCTAGTTTTGAGGGGTCTTTGTACAGAGTTCAGCCTTATTATTAATTTTTGAAGGTAGTGTCACTGCTGTCTTGGAAAGACCCCTTTAAAAAGAAAGCTTAATCCTTGTTCAGTCCTACAGAGCATCAACAGTATTATTTCTAGTTAAAAGAAAAAAGGAAGGTTTTGCTTTCTCTTCTAAGCCCCTAAGACTGAAAACTTTTTGTGCGATGAAGCCAGAATCAAGCAAAGCAAAATTCGGAGTAGTATTTACAGATATGAACACTTGTGGCACCCAACCATTGGTGTCAAAGGACACTTAATTGTGGCTTAGGTAACACCAGCAACAAACGGGATATACATCCTGGATGAAGACTTTCAGTTTTCCTAAGGTTTCCTTTGCCTGGCTGAGACAAAGTTTCAGTGCAAGAGCCTAACTGTGATCAGCATGGGGTGTGAGATGCATGCTGGAAAATAAACCTCTCTTCTTCAAAGGGCTGGGTGGTACTCGGGCCGTTCCTGTCCTCATGTGGGAGGGCAAAGTTAAGAGTGATCTGACTAGAAGCTTTCTATGGTTTTGTTGACTATGCTCCAACAAACTTGCTGACATGGAAGGTGCCTTTTGAAAGGATTTATGTGATCACTGATGATAGATATGGCAGCCTATTGCATTAACAGCTTCCTAGAAAAGAAAAATCCCACCCAACTTTAATACCTTCATTTGTGAACTAGTCTTGCTGATAATCACATGCAAAACTAGGTCTACTGGTTATTCCTTTCATTTGAGGGATACTGGGACCTTCTGAAACACACACCTTTCCAAACTAAATCTCTTTCAGGTTTATTGGCTATTATGGTGGGCATGTAAGAAAACCTCACAAACAAACAAAAGGAAGTGGAACCAAAACTCCATGTTTGGCAAAAGCATGGTTGCTGACCAAACTGCTGGGCAGAATAGAAAGGAAATGTCTGTGCAGAGCTAGAGAAGTTCTGAGGCTCTCCATCGTGCTAAACTTCAACAGGCCATGAGATAGCTTCAGGATGAACATTTATCTCATGGACTTACTATTAAACTTCTGTGAATATAGCTGTGGTTCAGCTATAAAGGAGCAAGAGAGATCATTAAGTAAGCAGGTACATGGACAGATTTTACCATAACTAAATCAAAATCTGGCCTCTTTCTGAATGTTTACGTTTCTCACTCCTCCATAATTTTTCCTCATTTCCTGATTTTCTCTGGGACCAAAAATAAAAATTCCAAAACCCAGTGGGAAATGAAAGACTGGACACTTCTGTTTTAATCCAGGAAAAACTTTTCTGAAGGTGCCTCAGCATTGTCAGGTCACTGCCTTGAATAAGAGCCTAAATTTTGATGCTTATCCCAACTCCATCATGTCACTATTAGGACAATTAGATTCAAAACCTGTCTCTTCTTTCTGTTCTCAGCTTAATCGATGTAAATCTGGAGAAACTGCAGCCAGTGGTGTTGGGTGACCTTTCCCCTGCTGTCACCGAAGGCAGGGTCTGGCCCGCTCCATGTTTCTCAGCAGGAATATCTCAGTTTCCACAGCCAGTCCCTGGTAAAGTACCACAAACAGGAAAATACAAAAACATGACAACATCAGACAAACCCCATGACCTTTCACAGATGCACTTCCAGGAGGAATGTTGCAGGTGTTTATCAGAAAAAAAGGAAATAACAACAACAAAAAGGTTGGGGGATCAGCTGTGTAAATGAACACCAAGAGAGCGTCTAATATATTATTCTGTAATACAAAAAGAAGAAATCTGACTTGATTGCCCTATTATAAATTTGCTAAAAATACAGATATATATTTATATTTTTATATATATATAATTTTTTTTAAATCTGAACAGAAAAATAGACTACTCTGGAATGCATGAAAGTCACATGACTTTTCCATACATCAGATACTTATAAAGCCAACACAATGGCAAGCAGGAGGTACAGAGGTAACTAGAACATCTGTACTTTATTCAGGAACTATTT
Organism: Struthidea cinerea; assembly: GCA_013397865.1. NCBI lineage: Eukaryota > Metazoa > Chordata > Aves > Passeriformes > Corcoracidae > Struthidea > Struthidea cinerea. Next base: position 535,468 of record VZTI01003341.1, read on the forward strand.
AAAGCCATATTCTCTCCAAATGAACCCAAGGTAGCACTTGTTCTGTCTGATTACCATAAGGAGAAGTGACTGACCAAATATGGAGGAGTTGGGACTAATTTGGAGCCCCAGGGAAGCCCATCTTGCTCCAGCTGTGCAGGAGGGCACCGGCGCCACATGGCCTCCTTCGCTCAACTACTTCACTCAGGAATTGTAGGATTTGCGTTAGAATGAGGTGTTCTGTGGAGCTTTCCAACAGAGAGAACGTGGCTTTAGAAACCTTGTCTTTGCAATGGGTTTTACACAACCTTGTTATTTACTATAAACTGTACTGGTGGTCATAATTCTGTCAAGACATAAATATACAATAGGTACAAATATTAACAATACATTACAATTTTACAGAAGAGATCACTGTTTTCCTTAGAAATGTGTATCTTATTAGCTGCAAGGGAAGAAAAGGCTACAGTTTATCACAGCCACAGTTGCCAAACAACCTGACCGCCTCAGATGTGTTTCTCATGACTCGCACAGGCAGATACTCCCCAGCATTTGACACACGGCATGTTCAGGAAGGGAATGTGCATTCCACAGATTTATTTTCCTCTCTTTTGCTTTTTTTTCCCCCCTTTCTTCTACCTTTTTTTGAATCTCAAACCTCTCCGAAAAATGTGGATTTCACAGGAGACTCTTTTGTTTTGGGTTGTTTTTTTTCCAAAAGTGTGCTTAGGTGACGTTTTTAAGAAAAGGCACTGAGAAATCTACTGCAAAGTCACTGCTTTGTTCCTCTGTTCAAGGCTAAAACTCAAAGAATCTTTGCCTCCTGGTTAAGAAGACTGCACCCTCTCCTTTCACATATATATATATATATATATATATATATATGTGTGTGTGTGTGTGTGTGTGTTCTCTATATATATATTTATAGGTATGTATTAAAAATGATGTTGATGGCGTAAGATACAAGCAAGTGCAGACATCACACATCCAGAGAGAGTCCTTTCAGGTATGATGCCTTCTGCAGCAGCAGGTGAGGCTCTGTCAGCTTGCTTGACACTTGGTGCACAGTAAATTTGCAGACCTGAATGCCCAATACCAGTGATTAAACCACATGCTTTAGTTCGATGCAAGAGACATTGCCTATTTTCCCCAACTGCTATGAACTTTGGGAAACATGTATCAAACAAACAAAAATTAAATTGTCCTTCTAGGTTCTATAGGATCTGGTGAGCATTATGTTTTCAAAGCACTGCCTTTCCTTTGCAGTGAGTACAGACTTAGTCTACTATAGCTTTAGGTTAGAGTAGATTTCCCAGTGCTTAGATTATATATATGTGTATTATGCACACACACACATATATAGATACATACTTTGTATTCAGACTTTATTTCATTAAAATAAATTCAACATACTTCCTTTTTACTGGGGCACAAAATGAGAGCTACATCTTCGTACACAAATAAGAAAGAAATACTCTTCAAGCATATTATATGCTTAATTTTAAATTATTTGCTTTCTATAAGAAATCTATAGGACTTTGGCTATTCAGGCTTAAAAGGTAGATTTTTAAATGATACTTTTGAATTTGGCTTTCAAAAGTGACTCAGTAAAATGCTACTTTAAAGGTAGGACTAAATAGATGACATAAGGTGTGTGTCATGAGCGATCACGCAAGGCAGACAGAGGGCCTTTGGTTACAAGGAGAGTTGCACCAGTTGACTATCAGATAAAAAATGATAGAACTGTTGATTTATACATTTTTTTTCAGTGCCATCTATAAAGCAAATACATCAATTTGGATGAGAGTGTGGTAAATAACTACACTATATGGCTATATTTAAATACGTTCACTTTCGTGACATGTAAAATATGACTTTTTTTTCCACATGAAAGCATCAGCTCTAAAAATATTTAACTTGGAAATCACTATTACTTTATTAAAAAAAAAATCCCTGATTTTTCTTCTTTTTACATTTGTGCTGATGGCAGACATGACTGATCACTGAAACACAGAGATTGTATTAAAACTGTTCTCTTTAAGATTTCTCATTGCCGCTCTGTGGCCTCAGAAAGCCACAGAATAAATCAGTTTTTAAAGCTTATCTGCTGGAAAGTTACTTTACTTTTTCGTGATGACTCAATCTTAACTAGTAGCTCAGCAATACGTCGGTTCCTCTAAGTACACTTGTATTTACTATGGCCAAATCCTACAGTCCTTCACCAGGCAGAGCCCACGCGGAGGAACGGCGGTTTCGGCTGAGGGAAGGCGGAGTAAAAGCGAACAAACCTCAGGAACTGGCCCTGCGTAAATACCCTGGGGAGTTCCGCCTGCACACGCGGTGCTCTGGGGCACCTTCCGCGTCTCTCTTTGCTTGGCACCGGCACCAGGGCTCCCGCTGCCCTTCGGCTCCTTCCTGAGCTGCTGGCTCAGGTCCTCCCCGGGCCTCGCCCTGCTGGGCCAGCGGGGCGGCTCCGAGCGGGTCCCTCGGCCATGTCCCAGCGCCCGGGACGGGGCCAGCTGAGCAGAGCAGTCACTGCACCGTGGGCACAGCTCTGTGCCAAGGAGACACCTGACAAAGCCATCCTCACAACCCATGTTGGCTCCTAAAACAGATATGTGCTTATTGCTTTTGTCCGTACATGCTGCATTCACTATTACGGGTTACAGACAGTGCTGCACGGCCGGGACGGACACACGGCTACATTCAGGACTAACCAACACTTGTTTTTTACAATAAGAAGGAACAAAATGCAGTGGTCTCGAGTGGCTTCGGGGGGTCTTCCTCCCACGTGTGCCCCTCTGCTCCCACGTCCCGTGTCTCAGCTCATCCCCGGACCCGCTGCCTGCAGATTGCTACACACCCCCGGCAGGAACTCAGGGACAGGTCAGGAAACGCTCATTGACAGAGTTATTTACAACTGAGTTTTACAGTAGAAACAGAGAACAACATAAAAGGTTACCATCACAGTTATCACAGGACAAGTTGTGACTTGCTACAGGTGTGTAACAAATCACAGTCACAACAAGAGGCACAAATTAAAGTAGTGCTTGGTTAAAGTGCTTGATTGTTACACTCTGCTATCCTACTCCAGCATTGCAACAACGACAACAAAAAGTCAACGTAAAGTGCTTTTCCCCCCCGAGATTAAAAACCAAAGACAAATTATTTCCTACACAATTTGACGTAACTTTATTGAAACAATAATATTTTAAAAACCTAGGCTGGTGGCTGCTAGTTCTGTTCACTTAAAATGGTCAGATTTTTTTTCTCCTCTTTTTTTCTTGTTTCATTTAAAAATGACTGGATGTTATTAAAACGTCAGGCCTGATTCTCCTGCCTCTCGCAGCTGCTTCGTGCCACGGCCCTGCAGGAGCCTCTCCGGCCTGACCTCCTGGCGAGAGGGAGCACAGCCAGGCCTGGGACGGGTCACTAACGAATCCCTCTTTTTGCATATTTATGTAACACTTGCATATCTTTCACTGCGCTGCTTGGGCGCAAAAAGCTTCGGACCAGCCTGCTCCTCTCCTGCGCCACGGGCGAGCCTCGGCTGCGCCTGGAGCCGGGCGGGAGGGGAGCCCAGGGCAGCGCCGGAGCCCCGGCAGCGGCCGCAGCATCGGCACGGGCAGGGCAGCCACGGCTCCCTTCCGCGGGCGGGCAGGGCGAGAGCCGCGCTCTCCTTCCAGCCCTGGGCTCCCCGGCACCGAGAAGGGGCTCTGGCTGCGATGCCTCGGAGAGTCCTGCTTCTGCATGGCTCCTCCACACCTTCCCAGCGTGGGCCGTGGGCCCCCGAGGGCCACACACCGGCCCTGGGGCAGGTACCGGCTCTTAGCAGAGGATAAGTGCAAGTCTCACTACGTCTTAGGGCATGTTTGGAATTAGATACAAGTGGTGCAACTCACCCTGCTGATATTTCAAAAGAAAACGTCAGGTCCTACAGGATATCAGATTGTTAAACACACAAAGAGCATTTTAAAAATTGGTTTCTCTAGACCATTATTTGTTTCAAATGCTTTTCACTCGGATTTTCCAATAATGCAAGTGTTCCCTGTTACCTTTAGACATAATATCCATCAGAAAAAGCTGTAGATGAGGAACAGCTGCCCTGAAGCAGTGAGCATTGTGTTTTTGAAAGCTTTATACCAACCCCAGCAATTTATTCCAGAGTTCAAATCTGGCTGCCTTGGCATCCTTTATGGAACTAATGCAAATCAGATGTTAATATTTCCAAAAGGAGCTCTAGCGTTCAAGGGGAATGGATGGATATTTGGTCACATTGGCTTCACTGGACAACATGAAAGGAGATCAATGTGTGACCATGATTTGCAATCATTTTTTTGACTGATGTGGGCAATGTCTTTAGAGTTGTTTCAGAGAAGGACATTTTCACAAACCCACACTGGACCTCCCCCAGACTTTTAGAAACGGGTGGCTTGTTTCAGCCAAGTTCATGCCATGCAGAAGCTCTTTTGTTTGTGTTGACTGTGAAGATATTCCTTTAAACTCTCAGTAAATTCTTTCAGACCCCACCTCAGATGCTTTGATCATGTGTGTTAGCATGTCCTCCGCTGCCTGGTAATACATGGACTTCTGGGGAAATGTGATTTTCTAGTCTGACAGTCTCCTGATTGCCCTGGGTTCTTCCAGTGATACCTTCCATAGAGTAAATGCAGTTCTGCCCTATCAGCTTAGGGGAGGTGGGTAAAGCAGCAGCTTCTAGATGGTTCTTCTCTGTTCTATAAACATGGTCCTTTTGCTTTAGATAGCCACTGTTTGCAACATTGTACTTGGGACTCACATTTTCAGGCGGGCTTGAATCATACATCAGCTGACCTTCATCATCAGTGTCAGCATCTATATATTTGTGTATGCCAGCATCATGGAAGTTGAAAGCTATGGCTGCCTGCGGCTCTGGTGACTTTGGAGGGGTTCTTGCACTCGCAGTTGTGTAGATCGAGGTTTCTGGGCTCATGAGAGACCTGTCAGAGAGTAAGGAAGTATCTGTGGCAGCAGCAGCAGCTCCCCGGCTCTTGAGAGGGTCTGGATACGTTCTCAGTACATTTGATGCTGGTACTAATGTGCTGGTGTCCTCTTCCATGAAGTTAACTTTTAGAGATCTTAGTTTTAAAGGGTTACTGGCCTTTATGGAGCTTTTGGGACTTTCAATGAAAAAAGCAGAACGGTGGCTGCTTTCGGAGCTTGGGTTCATTTCCACATACCGGGCACTGCTCCTCTCTGGCCTGCTCTGCTCCTGAATGACGTTAATGCCGCCCTTGCAGGGCAGGGCAGTGAGCGGGCTGTGCGAGAACCGCCCGGAGTCAGGGAACTCGGCTGCGCAGCTTATGAAGCTGTCGATGCTGGACATGCTCCTCATGTCAATGATCCCATCAGTGCGAGTTGCCAGCAGGGGCACCATAGGGCCAGGAAGGGTTTCCATTTCTAGCTCTTCCTTTTGCTTTCCCGACTGACTTGACTCTTTAGTGTTAAGGTTTGGCTGGGACTGAGTCTTTGCCATTTTGTTGTACATGTCCTCGAGCTGTTGGACATTCAGGTGCTGGGGACTTGAAGATGACCTGGCTTTTTCTGGGGATCCTTGTTCCTTAGTTTCAAAAGATTTACTAGAACTAGTTTCAGAGAGTGTTCTCTTGGTCCATTTCCATTTGCTTGGAGATAAATGATTGTCCTGAACTTTATCCTTTTTGGCTATGCTTTCTCCATTCTTTTCAACCACAATGTCCATCAGTTCTATGCTACGGGCAAATGCATCCTTCATGTTCATGGAAACAATACTGCCATTCCTTTTTGCTCTTTCAAGAGCTTCCCTGCGCTTAATGGCTTTCTCCTGCCTCTTCTGCTCTTTGTAAAACTCGGAGAAGTTATTGACAATAATTGGGATGGGAAGAGCTATCACCAGCACACCAGCAATGCAGCACAGTCCTCCTACTATTTTACCCAAAAGAGTTTTGGGGTAAATGTCTCCATAGCCTACTGTTGTCATGGTGATTGTTGCCCACCAGAAAGAAGCTGGGATGCTCTTGAATTTTGTATCATCCTCATCCTTTTCTGCAAAAAACACTAAACTGGAGAAGATCATAATGCCCATAGCCAAAAACAAGATGAGTAATCCAAGTTCATTGTAACTCCTCCTCAGTGTAAACCCCAAGGACTGTAAACCTGTTGAGTGCCGGGCGAGCTTTAGAATCCGGAGTATCCTCATAATCCGAAATATTTGGACCACTCTTCGTACATTTTGGAACTGAAGTACACTTTTATTGGATTCTGTGAGGAAGATAGTAACATAGTAGGGTAAGATAGCCAGCAAATCTATAGCATTCAATGGGCCTTTGAAAAACTTCCATTTCTTAGGCGAGGAGAGGAACCGCAGGAGGTATTCCATTGTAAACCACGCAATGCACACCGCTTCCACATGGGCGAGCTGGGGGTTATCTGTGGTCTGCCCAAATTCATCCACGCCTTGTAGTTCAGGAAGTGTATTAAGGGACAAGGCAATTGTAGATAGTACAATAAACATGATGGAAATGATTGCCAAAATCTGGAAAGGAAAGAGAAAACAGTGAGTTAATCTTGGAATACACTACGCTGTCTCTCGCTGCTGTTAACACATGGCTGTATTTTCACTCACATGTTACAAGACCCATTTTGCTCAGTACACAGAAGTCGGATAATCAATGCATCCTGAGCTGAGTTTATTTTGGAAGCTGCTTTAGTTATGGGAGATGCCTAAAGGAGATACAGCATCTACTTCAACTCCTGTGCTTTCATCTCCGTGTAGTTAAGGAACACGTAAGAACAGCTAGGATGCCAGGAGGGCTGTGAAGCAGTTCACAGCAGGAGCTTTTGATTAACTACTAATTAGGTGCCCAACAAGCCCCATCTGGACAACAGGCTCTGAAACTTAAGCACGAAGGAATGCAATTGTGAATACACGATTCGATCAGAGTGATGTCCTCCATTTAATGAATGGTTACTGCTGTAATTTGGGGTGCTGATGACTAATTACAGAGATGTGTGTACAATTCTACTACATAAGCATACAAATAATACACTCTTGTTTAATGACTCATTTCTAATTTGAAACTTGACGGTTGTGAAAAACATGAAAACTTCACCAAGCTTTCTAAGCCATTTTGAGTTTTGAGTTTTCCGGAGGAGAGAGCAAGCATCTGAGCAAACCAAATTGGACAACACTGAGACAGCCAAGGCAGGGCAGGCCCAGCCACTGGAGACCTCACACATTGTCAGAAACCAGCTGAAGAGCGCAATGAGCGGAGGGAGCAGTGCTCTGCAGTGAGCAGCCTCTCTAAACCCCACATAAATCTGATCAGAGTCTGGGCAACCAACTCAGTGCTGCATTAGTGTTTGCAGCTTTCCGATGGCAGGCTGTCCTTTTGTGCCTGTTTTATATAGACATTAATGCTATACGTTCCAGTTTTCCCTAATTACATCTCCTTTTAAAGCCATTGTAGGGAGGTTTTAGAGCTGACCAACAATTTGAGGACTATTTTTTCTACTAGTGAATTATTTTTCTAGTTTATTAATTGGGTGGGATTATATCTAGTTTCTTAGGTAACTGCCAAAATACAACAATGATTTCAAAACACACACACACGTGACTAACATTTAGTCTTCACTTCAATGTAAGCCAGTCTCTCACATTCACTTTTCTCCTGCTTGATAGAAAAGCAGCCTTAAAGCGATTGCAATGTATGTGCCTGAGGACCAGATACACAGCATTATGCAACAAATTATAAAATGTATGACAAAAGTTCTGCATCCCAAATTGCAAAGCTGATGCACTCCTTCCTTGCCAATATAATTAGAATTTAGGTTTCCTCACAGTGACCTTTCTCAGCCAGCTTTACACCACCAGAATATCCAGTTACCACCTGAGGCACTGGAGAAAGAAATTATTGATGGATTTATTTTCAGCCAAACACAGCACTGACATCCCAACAGTCAGGAAATACCAGACTTCTGAACATTTATCCCCAAACAGACAGTTGATGCAGTGGAACAAGTCTTATAGGAGAAACATGCAAGTCCAACACTGTGGTCTTCTCAAGAAAGACCTCACCTCTTCTCCACAGCTGAAAGGCAAGGCTGGAACCTTCACTTGAATTAAGTTCATATAGTAAACTTAGGCTATGGTTTTAGGAGAAAAGCCCATATACCTCAAACCTCCCCAAATTTAAGGCAAGAGTTTCAATTTTTCAAAGTCTGATTTCAACAAGTGTTTTAAAATCCACTTGCTGTTAAGAAAGTCCCTTCCAAATCAATGTTATAACATACATATATATATGTTTACCTTTTAACTCACTAAAATGCACTGTGTAAGTATGATTTGCACATGACACTGCAGAACTAGTAATTTAATCTGAAGAATAAGATTTTACTAGAAAAAGAAATGAACTCCATCGAACGCTGTTTTCATTGTGTAAATTGGATTACGTGGAAGTGGTGCATGGTGTAAAAAGCCTCCTATGCAATGCTGTAACACAGTAATTTTAGAATAGCCTCACTTGCAGTTACTAAATTGTTGTTCCAAGGAAAAATCCTGTGAAGATTCCTTTTCCTTTTTAATCAGGCTGAGTAAAAGGTTTGTTGTTTGCTCTGCCGTGCGCCTTCCCATGAACCTTCTGCCTTCTTGCTATCTTCTTCTTCCCTAAGTTTGCTGCTGAAATACAAACAACCCCATAAGAACTTGTGCAATGGGGGTTTGCCTCATTGAGAGACTTCTCAGGTCAATGAGCCAAAGAAGCTCTGGGAAAGACCTGAGCGATGCAAAAATGTAGGAAGAACCATGGGATGAAGAGGAGCAGAGAGGGACACAGGGAAAAGTGCTTGAACTGATGCCTTCAAACTCAAGAGAATAAAATTTAAGTGTCTCATGGTGAAGTGTGGGGAAATTTAGATGTTAATTACTGCTGCGTGGTAGCTTGTTTCAAAAGACCATCTCCTGGAGACCAGGCACTACCCCTGAGAAGCAGAGAGCCTGATTTGCTTTCCTAGAAGGCTCTTTTGGTGGTTTTGCTGTCATTTTTTTGCTTACAACCCACCATTTCTGAAGGTGTTTGGGATGTTTGCAATGGTAATTTGAATTAGTTTTGCTTGGCTTTATCTCTGCCCACTATACACAGAAGGGCTTATTTGTAGGCTTAGATGTATGTACCTGTTGGGTTTTATCTCCTTCACTTTCAGTGTGAATATTAACACTCCATCTTTATTCAGTGAATGGCATCCAGCAGCAGTAATTGGTGTCAAACCTTTTGTTTCCTTTGATACACCTTCCTGCTTTGAAGATCAAGGCAACGCCAGATGAATATAAATAAATAAACTGGGAGATCTAAGGGTGAGATTTCATTTTGGTTTAGGAGATTTAACCACGAAGCTAAGCAATAAACAGAGGCAGACATTTACCATTTCTCCCACAAGTTGCAGCAAGATGTCACTTGTGCTCCCAAGATACAGATTTTCCCCCTTACTCGTCTACTGCAACCACATCTTTGGGAATCTTCTCAGGCTAAGAAAAACTTCTAAATATGTGTTGATTGTCCTCAGGTATTCAAGGCACTTTTCAACTGGAAAGTACATAAAACTGAGATGGATTATCTCCAGCAGGGTTTAGAAGATCCTTCTCCTTCTGTAAGAGATACCTTGTCCTGGTAGCATCCACCATCCACTAAAAGCCACCCAAGGAGCAGTTGTGCACAGAAAACTGGATCCAGCTGCTGCTGTCAGGCATTAGCACTGTTCAGTTGTGCAGGGCTCTGTCCCAAAGTATTTACAGTCTAGGATTTCAGATTATAGAAATCACCATCTGTCTCTCTAATAAGGTTTCCCATCTTGGCTGTACTGAACCTCTAGCTTGGCAGCTCTTGTATTTTCCACTGTCAGTAATGAGAGACAGAAAGCTGAAGGGAAGACGTTTACACTCCCAGGGAGGCCTCTAGGGATGCTCTGCATCACAGACAGCCTTTTCATTCCATTCCTGGCCTTTCCTCCTCCCTTTACTCTTCCAGGTTCACTTCTCTTTAACAAAAAAAGCCAATGGGACCAATTTGGACTTGAGCAGAAACAATCCCTCTGCAGTGCATGAGGTTCCAGCTCTTAGGAAACTGGAAATCCTTTTTCCAGTCACTGGAAAAAAAGCACCTGCGGTCCCTATTCCAGAGCACTGACAGCAAACCTCACTGCTTCTCCAGCTTCTCACGGCTGCATGAAATGGAAGGAAGCATGGGAGAGGGCCTCCTCCCTGATCTCCATGATTCCTTAAAAGGTGGCCTTGTGCTCTTGAGAACTTTGGATGGGCAATCAGAGCTGAGGCTGAACAGGCTCAGGGAGAGAAATGTCCCTAGAGCTCAGACTTGGACTGGCAGAAGGAACCGGGAAGGGAAAGTTCAGCATCAGAGGCCTGTTAGATTTTGTGAGTGCTGCTGAAATGTCCCTGTTCCCACTTACAGAGCAAGCTGCACCTCTCCCAGGTCTGGCTGCTGGCCTATCTAGCATATGTGGGCTGGTTATTGGGATCGGGGAAGGCACCTCCAGCATCCCTGCAGGAGCATCCAGAGCTTCTGACTTCGATGCCCATGTTTGCATAGGTCCTATAAAATGCATAATTAAAACTGGAGAAGCTTGCAGCCTAAAATTTGGAAGCATAGGAAAAAATGTGGAGTCACAAATAGCTAAAATGAGTGACGTGAGGACACATTTGTGACACAGGCAGGTGCAGGAGTCCCTGTATTGTGGAGCCACAGCTATGACAACTGTTCTCCACTGTCCTCACGTTGGCTCCATGGGAGCTGAAGACAGGAGCCCTGACAGACCAGGTCGTACTGGGCAGGCATCCTCAGCAGAGCAGCACAGACACTCCTTCAGCTGCTTGTAAAGCTGACAGCGTTTAAGACTGGTTTTTCCCTGCACAACTTTCAGACCAACTTTCAGACAGCTTGCATGAGAGAAGCTCTGCAGTCCCCTTCCTCCTTCCTTCTGTATTTACTCTTGCATTTCACCTGTAGCAATACACAACAAATTGTGAAAATCCCCTTAGGTACTTTACAAGGTTACTTGCAGAAGGTAGTGGAAGGGCTCCGAATGATGGCCCTGGCTTGTGGTGCAAGTCTCAGTACGTATGGGCAGGATTTCAGGGAAAAACTTCTCCACTAAATCGGCTGTTTCACAAAGGTTTTTGTGGAGTGAATCTCTGGATTGCTGCTATGGGTCCTTTATGGAAGCTAAATAACCCAAGGATAGGCAGGGCAGGGTTTTGGATGAATTTAAAGCAGTTGCCTCGAAGTGATTAGAATGATTGTACATATGTGCTGGTTATTACACATGCAAATGAGACAAGCAAGCTGAATTTGGGAGGAAGTGTAGCCAGTTTGTGCAACTGCTGTTTCCTGAGGCAAGATGGATGTGCCATGCTTGCCAGCCTTTAATCCCCACCTCCTCCAAAATCCCCCCCCAAACTAGGCAGGCCACCTCTACCTAGCACCTTTCAGGAAATAACCATCTGCCCAGGGCCTGATCCTGCTTGCTGGGTGAGCAAAGCAAAACTGGCCCCAGAGATTCATCCTTTGTGATGGCAAGGTCTGTGCTCATCCCTGGGGGAAGAGGGCTCCTGCCTGCTCAGAAGTTTCCCATCTCTCTCTTTGGCAGCAGCAGTTTGTGAGTTCACCCCGCAGTGGCACAGAGATGGGTGAGTTTTATGCAGCAGGGACTAACCCAGCATTGAGGTTTGGTGATATTTATTGCTTGGTTATTGTCTTTACACTGCTAAAGACCCTAACTGAGATAAAGGCATAAGACAGGAGACTTCGAAGGCCATTAAAATTTATGAGAACTGGCTGTCCCAATCCCATAGATGGCTCTAAAATCTCAGGGTAAGCATCCGAGATCTCTCTGCTCGTGGCAACATGCCCTATACTTTTTCTGTCTTCATACTCAGTAATGAAGCTGATATAGCAAGGAGAAGGGGTGGTGTGTGGGAGAGAGTAGGAGGGTGTTTGAATATAGATTTGATATTCTTGGAAATACGATGAGGAAATTGTTATGTAATCAAGAAGTTCAAGAATGGTTTTGTCTAATGCGCTTTTTTAGCTCCATCAAGGCCTGCAGAATAAATCTGGCATCAGGACCAGGTTTCATTCATATGCTCCATTTACTAAGGGCTTTTTTCCTGCAGCCCCTCTGCTTTCCCAAACTACAATACACTTTGAATCAGACTGTCCAGCTCCATCCTGCCATGCCTATGCCAGCCTCTGTCTCCCCAGGCTCTGAGAAACAGAGAGCACAGTGTATTTTGAGCGATACCCCACGTGCTGCACAGTGCAGAAACAGATGGAGAGTTCCTTAATCTCCTCCCCACTTGATTCTGCACAGGAATAACATCTCCTGCTCACAGCAGCTATACATGTCTGTGGTATTTATTGACAGGGACTTGTTTTAGGAAACATCTCTTCACTAAAAAATGCCTATTTATTCATAAACTGAAAGAGTTTGCAGAACATAGTCACTTCTGATGTCAAGATTCTGACCACTGGGCTTGCAGGACATTGTTTCTAGAAAATGCTGAGGCCATAATGAAAGGTAATGCTTCTTGCATCACGGCAAGTTGAGGCCAGAGTGGGGGATATGGCTGCAAGGGAAGTACAGAGAACCTTTAATCCACTTTTTTTACGTGGAAGGATGTTAAGATGTAATGTAAGACCTTGAATCTCCAAAACCCTTAAATCCCACTGATTCCTGTGGAGTATAAACCTCTGCTTAGGAGTTCTCCCTGACCTGGCACTTTACATGTCACTTCTGGGCGCTGCCCCAACGGGGTCCTTGGGAACCCTATGCTCCAGGAGCTCTGTGCTCTGGAGAGGCTCCTGCCCGCACCAGCTCACCTCCCTGCAGTGCCCATGCACAGTCTGTAAGAAGGCAAACTCCTACACTCCTCTGAAAGCACTACTGCACAGGATAACATTCATAGAAACAAAATCAAGATAAAGCCACTTATATTTTGCTTTGGAAACACATGAGATCTTGATTTTGACATTTGCCTGAAAAAGCCAAGTTTGAATAATGGTTAATTATTTGATTTCAATTATAGCTGTAATAAGTTTATTGGTTGAGAAAGTCTATTTAGTTTAAAAGAGGGTACAATACTTCTGCTGATTCTATGTCAATGCTTCGTTTACCTACAGGCACCCAGAGAGCTGCAGCTACAACTGCTGCTGACTAAGCTATGGTGGGCAGAAAGTCGCCTTCAGGCATAGCTGGCTGTAAACTCTTTAATACTCTTAAGAACATGTTTAGTTGTCAGAGAGCTATCAAACCCCATTAAATGATAAACGGTGTCAGTCTTCCTTCAGAGCAAAGCCCAGATGCAAATGGTGTGCTGGAGAAGAAAATGATAGATGAATGAAAATACTGAAAATGCAAACTTGAAAGACATACACTGCCTTTAGACATCAGTGCAGTGACAGTTCTCAGGAGAGGATGGCAGGGAAGCATCTGTCCTATTTCTGCTGCTGCTAGCATGGGGGAAATCAAAAAAGAAAACAAATGAATGGCACATGGAAGCTGAAGTTTCCCGTTTTCCTCACGGCCTTGCCTTGTGCCTGGGATGATGCAATCCCAGCAAGCAGCACTACTGGGAGACACCCAGCCCTGACAGCCCCGGACAGACCCAAACCACCTGTGTGTCCTCCCTGCACGTCCATGCAGACAAACCTTGCTGCCATCCTCGAGCCTGAGCCGGGGTCTCCCCAGAGAGTGCCGCTACCATCAACCCCCTTTCCCACCATCTTGTTGACTCTCCTGTCTTCATCTTGCTCACACATTCCCACCCTTTGTGCCATGCAAAATTCTGCTCTTGAGCACAGAGGTTGGCATGGCAGTGTGGTATCGCTCAGCCTGGCCTTTCCCTGGAAGACAACTAAAGACACAGACCCGCATGGTGACTCTCCCACGCACAGAACATCCCACCTGCTCTGCGTCTCCGCACGGCAGCGAGTCAGCAGCTGTTACTGGGGCCAGGCTCCAGACCCCTGCCCAGCCAAAACCTTCCCCCCTAGAGTGGGGCTCCCCTCTCAGCTGCATCTCCCATTCCCACCATCTGTCTTGCATTCAAGCAGACAGAGGTTTGGACTCAGAAAAAGCAAAAAAATAAAGCAAAAAAAAGACTGCCTTCCACCTCAGCACTGGTGAGTGCTTAGGAATAGCTCTTCAAGATGCCTTTGGGATTTTACCCTGCACGAGGGAGAGACGATGCTCGTGATCGACTCCCACCATGCAAAGCAGTCTGCTCAGCCTCAGACACTATTTACAGGGGATGCTGAGCTCAAAGTGTTGGTGTTTGCAGGAGTAGTTGTGGGAGGGTTTTTTTTAATGGTTAAACTCAATCAGGAATGTGCCAAGATAGCATGAAATCAACTAAATGTAATTAAGCAAAAACTATTAGCTTGATTGCTAAACCAGTCTTCCTCTCATGAATATGCATGAGAGTAATTGATATTAATTCTTTTCAAATCTGAGGCACATTAGTCCTGCACATTATAGTGTAGAATTTTTTGGAAGACTAAACCAGTTCTACTGCCGCTTTCTCACCAAAAGGCATAATTAGTCTTGCTGCAGGGAGATTTACCAAGTCATTGATACCATCCTGAGTTGCCACATAGAGAGGAAAAACAGAGCTCAAGTGATGTTTTGCCTGCAAAAAACAATGACCTGTTTAATATTTCTTCCAGAAATGCGTTAGGAAAAGTGGCAAATCCATTTACCAGCATCAGCCACATTAATGACGTTATGAAGAGGCAGGGAAACCTGCAGGAACAGTAAATCCCTACAGACAGAAAGGCAGGGGCAACACCCTCTGCCCATTTGATGTGCCTGATACCAGCATGCTCCCCTTAGCTGGGTGTCCAGGTGTCCCCGGGCTGTTCCCGAGGGCCGACTTCAGCTCCCTGGGGCTGCTGCTGCCCCTGGCTCCCGCTGCAGCTCGTGGGGGCTTCTCCATTTGGTTTCAGAGGGCATTTTTTTTTAAACTGATGCCTGGAATAAGGGCATAAAATTTAGGCTGCAGTATTTCTGCTGCCTCATAAGCTCTCCTTGGGGTGCAGCCTCTGACCAGGGTTTGCCTGGACACTCGCAGCCTGATGTAAGAGGAGCTTTGGTGGCATCTCTTGCACTGATGGGAAAACCTCAGGCTCACACAAGGGATTACAGCTGTTAATTGTTTATTCATTGCAAGTACCCTGCAAAGAAATTGAATACTAACATTCTTCTTTTTTTCAAAAGAGACTTATGAAGCTTCTGCAGGTGGTGGGAAACAGATTTGCAGGATCACTCCAAGCTCTCAGCACCTTCCCAATACTTAGTTCTTTATTCTGCTAAAACCTTTTGCTTCTCTGTCATCTTCTCGGCTCTCCATCATGCCCACACCCCTCCTCCTGTCTCGCAGGCAGACCTTGTATCAGACTGAGGACTTTGATGCAGGGACACATCCACACATGAGTCCACCTTCCCAAGCCAGGGTTCCCAAGGCTTTTCTCTACAGAGCATGGAACCCTTGCTGACAGCTTTGGCACAAAGTGAATGAAGTGTTTTAATCTCAAGCACAGATGGTTCTTCCCTTTATAAGCACTAAACACTGGATTAGATGTCACATATTTAATAAACAGCAACAACTGTATACAAACTGTTTACAAAAGCAGCTAAAAGCTAATCCTTGGCAACTAATCATTCATATTAGCATTGCGCCATAGCAAGCGGTAAGTAGAGCCAGTGGACAGCAGATCTGTGTGAACATAAAAGAAAAGGCAGCTCCACATCAGCAGTTCAATAAGAGAGTTTGATCTTGCCTCACTATGAGAGTTTTGATGTATTCCAGCTATAAATACAGAGGATGAAACAGAACTGTGAAGATGTGTACTTGGTTCTTTGTTGGGTGCCTTTCTTTTTCATTCCTTCTTTTTCTTTTTTGTTTTTTTTTATTGTTGTGTTGGTTTCGAGGTTTTTTTTAAACTCAATTTGAGCTCAGAAAATGCTCAAATTTGAAGTGATCGCTGGCAGTCTGGGAATATTCACTCCATGCTTGCTGACTTTGGACATTGACACAAAAACAAACCTTTCCAAAGCACAAGGGATAAACACCTGCTTGGACAGCCCCTGGCTTTCCCATAGCCTTGCCAGCCCTCACCACAGCCTTTCCTACGTCCCTGCATCCCAGCGTGCTCCCAACAGGCACCGCACAGCCCGGGCAGCAGTGGCACCTGCCTCACGCAGAGCAGCCCCTCCCTGCTCTCATCCCCCTGAAAAGTGCATTTACAGAAGAAAAAGAAACACAAAGCCCCACTGGCCATTTCGATAGGGAGCAGAGCTGGGGTTTGTTTTGTTTCTTGGAGGGGGTCTGCTGTTTGATTTTTAGTGGTTGGCTTACTGATATTTTGCACTTACCCCTAAAAAAAGTCACCTGAAATTGTTTAGAAAATGCAGGTGTGCTGCCTTCCAGTGAAGGTTTATTGAAGAGAGGCGAGGGGAAGAGAAAGGTTTCCTGTAAATGGCAGCTGAACAGTGCCAGGTGGTACATCCTATTTTAATCCAAGTGGAGAATAGCAGAGTAGCACTGAAGATTAAGGGAAATGATACACCTCACTGGGTTTTAGTGCATTTTTCAGTTACCTTTTTTTTTTTTTAATTTGGGGCTTCTGTGTTAATATAGGATGGTGCCACACTATACACTGGGTGGCAGAAATTAATCTTGTCATGAATGTACTTCTCTAAATGGCTGAGCCTTCCTGAGCTCTTAATTTGAGCTGATTGGACTGTCTCATTATCATAGCAGCAGATTTTGGAATAGCAAAGTTGAACCTTACTTGAACTTGTTGGCTACATTAGCACTGTTTCTCTTTCTCACACCCACCTCCATCCATGAATAATAATACCCAGTACCCCCTTTTTAAAAATCCTACCAACTGTCCTAGTAACTGCCAAACAAACACACACTAACATGGCATGCTGGGTTGGAGAAGCACATTAAAGAGCCTGAGTTTTGTTTGGCAAAGATAGAAGTTGTCATTCCAGGGAAACGTGAAGTTTTGATGTCCTGGGAAACTCAGGATCTTCTGTCAGGCACATGGTCCTGTTACCTCACACATCGAGCACACTGTGAGTGCGACAGCTTTGGGGCTTGCAAAATACAGCGTGTGGCCTGGGGCCAGGTCACTTCTGGTTTGTGCTTCTGGTCTGAAATGTCATTGCAGTTCAGCTGGACACTCCTCGCCTGGACTCACTTGTTTTCCTCTCAGAGCAGGGCTCTGCCTGACTCATCCTGCTGTGGTTCCAGGTCACTGCAGGGAAGCAGCTCAAGCGTGGTCTGGACGTTTCAATTCAGGCTCTGCTTGGCCAGCAGAAAATACCCCGTTCCCCTGAACAGCCCCAGGCTGGGACACGTCCAAGTCCCAGTCTCTGCAGAGCTGTCCCATCCACCTGCAAGAGCTGTGACCCGGGACAGACCCGGGACAGACCGTGCCCCGCAGTGCAAGGTCAGGCACAGCCTCCCCGCGTTCCTTCAGCGCTGGATAAAGCTCTGTCTCCCATCAGGCTGCATTATCCCTAACGAGCTCTGGCAGATGCTTCAGGCAAACTGGTGAGACCCAGCTTCCTGAGGGCAGCTTAACCCTTCCCACGGACGCCTGCTCGCCCGCAGGGGAGCCCAGACATGAACTGGGTCCGGAACACGGCAGGGGAACGGCTCTCGCTGCTGCCAAGTGCTGGTTGCTGAGCTGGGGGAGTCACCTCACAGCCTCCCTGCTGGAAGCAGCGCTCCCAGGGGCTCCTGGTGTTCCACACGTCTGCAGAAACAGGCACCTATTTCTCTGCTGCCATTCGGCCTCATCCTGAGCGCAGCATAAAATGGCAAAATCCCCAACAGAGCAGGATTTGCAAAAGATTCCGGCTCCATTGTAGGCATTAAAACATGGCTTTTCAATGCACGCAGTATCCAGCACCTCTCACTGATAGCACTTGTGACAGTCACCTGGTGCCACTTGCTGGACCTGGCCTGATGGGAAGCTGCTCAGCAGGTTTGGAAATCAGACACAGGGTGAGCCCAGCACAGGGAGAAACCTACTGCTCAGTGGGGAAAACAAGTCCAGTCCAAACTGGGAGTTGCTTAAAGAAGGCAAAATAATAAGGGAAAAACCACTCAGCATGCCAGGGAAATAAGTTTATAAGAATTACCAAGGGATCGAGGAATAACCTTTCAATGGTTGCAATCTGGCACAGATGTGAATGAGCATCCCTGGCAGCTGAGGGCTCTCTCTCCATGTGTTACATGGAATGAGCTGGCAATTCCCAAGGCGGTCCCAAACGGCCAGACTCATCAGAGCAGCTAATATTGGCTAATTGTTTTCCTTTATTTCTTGGAAAGAAAAAAGAGTCCTAAGGGCAGTGATACTGGAGCCATGTGTCCCAACTAACCTGCTGCAGGTTGTGTCGATCTGCTCTCTCCTGCATCCCCTTCATGGGGCACAAAGAGTGTCTGTTCCCATGGCCACTCTCCCCTGGGAAAGCAAGAGGAATGAAAAAATGTGCTGCTCTCTATTTATGATTGCCCTGCCTTTCCTGCAGCCGGGCTGAAGGCTCTGATTTTTTTTCGCTCTCTCTCTTTCTCATTTCTCTGTCAATTGATTGCTCACTGCCGGAGGGTATTATTGGCTTCAAAAGCTTCATTTTCTAGCTCCTGAGCTGCTCATCTTCTCCTGGCTCATTGCTGTTAGTGGGGGTCAGATCCAAGTCCCAGAGTCATTAGGCTGTTTCGGATTTGACCTTGAGAGCTTCTTTTGCTCACCCCATCACATGAAACAATCCTTTGATCAGTGTAGGCATATACTTAAAAAAAAATAAATCCAGCGGGCAGAGACTATTTAATCATATCAGTGGTGAGTGGAAATAAGCTGGAACCAAAACATTCCCAGCCAGGTTTAAAGAATACCAGTACCTGGGGGCACCCCTGCTCACTGTAGTGCTGGGGGCTGTGGCACACAACAAAAACTTGCTTCAGTTCTGTAACTGAGCAGCAATTGTGCTCTGGCCCCAACTTTTCCTGTGCTTAAATTCAAGGGTTGCAAGATGCAGTTGTGTAATTTACATGAAAGTTACAGCCTATTCCTTAAGTATTTCCACCTGGAAATTCCTAAACTGTAACTTTCAGCAGTCGCCACTGAAAGCACAAGACAAAAAAACGACGGGAGCAGTGAACCCTGAACTTCTTTGCCATGCTGTCCAACCTCATCTGGCCTGGCTGGGGAACCACAGAAAAGACAGTGGTAAAAAAGCAGTGGTAAAAATGCCTTACAGAAAACATTTTTCTGAACTAAAAGCTGCTTATATACTGTTCCCTGCAGTACTCTAGAGAATTAGCTTGTTTTGCAAGGTCTCATGAGATTCAAATCTTTGACATGAGGTTTCTGCTATCCTCTGGGCAAAAACGTCTCTATCAGACCATTGAGTAGTCGGTGAATTTGTTTAGGAAGTGGTTCCTTAGATCGGCATTACCAGGAGCAGACACTTTTCCTGGGCAGGCAGCAGGCTGGGCACAGGCTGTCCTTTCCTGGGGTGAATAAGCCAGACATGGAGCTGTTACTCCAGCAGCTAAGCTTGACTGGCTTTGGACAAGTGGGATGTCAGACCAGACAAACTGGGCCATTCTGGCTGACACCCTGCTCTTGGAGATGTGAAGAGGTACTTGGCTGTATTAAAGCTGCCACATGTAAGAGGTGACACTGTTGGAAAACAAATAAAAAACCCACAAATACTTTGTCAGCAGGGCAGGAGCGGGAGGGATGGGTCCTGTTTAAAGATGTCTTAATCAAATCCATCCCCTTCTACACCTCTAGGCTTTGCTCCAAAATCCAGTCAAACCAATTACCAAAGGGAGAGATAATGAAGATACAAAGGAAGAAAATTAGTGGCAAAGCTGTGCTCCTGGATTGTTTCAGTACTCCATGGGAGAGCACTGAGTTCCTGACAATTTACCTTTCAAATCTCTCAAATAAAACAACTCTTGAAAATTGCCAAAGTATTATTAACACAAACAGCAACAAACAGCAGGGTGGCTGTGTCAAAGTGACAGCAAAGGCTGCTCTCCCCAGCTGCCAAGAGCAGCGACTGAGGGCCACGCCGGGCGGGTTTGGCTCCACGTGCACGGCGGTGCAGGATGTGGGACCCCCTCCCTGTGCCACTGCACCCCCACGAGTGGGAGATCGCCAGTCTTGCTCATGCACTGGGCATGCTCCTGCTGCAGCCTGAGCCAAACTAGCTTAAACAGAGGGTTTTCAAAGATTGGAATCTGGGATGTAATGGGTCTCCTCCTCTTAGTGCCACCTTCTGCAAAACCTCCTCTCTCTCCACCAAGAAATAACACCCAAAGAAATGAGCTTGAAACTAGTGTGGGACCATGCTCAGTCCCTGTGAAAGGCAGCCTGGAAGAAGGGGTCTGGAGTGCATCTTGCAGGGCTCACCTTTCTCTTCCAAGACTTTCCCCTCCAGGTTTGGATGCTCAGCAGAATCCCACTTGGATCTTGTATCCCCTTCCAAACTTGCTGTTTGCAGAAAAAATTGCAGCCAATTTCTTTTTATGTGAAGATGGTGGAAGAAGTAAAAGAAATGGGAAATTTGGAGGGAATTGGACAATTTCTCAAGGAAAAATGTGTTATTGTTTAAAAAAAATCTTTTGAAGAAAAAAGTAACAATCACCAAGTCTCTGTGTTTGCAGCACAGTGGCTGTGATACCTAAGGATTTTTTATATATTTTTCATATATTTGTAGTCTTGTAGATTTTTAATCTACCATTGTATGGTTTCTAGTACTTTTCCTGCCTTTTCTCACAATAAGATAACCCTTACCAACACATTCTTGAAGATCTGTTTAGTCTTATTCTTAAGAAGAGAATTTCTGACAAGGACATCTTGTTTTCCACCACAACTTAAGCAACATAACAAGAAAAATGGGGCAAAGAAACCCCTGGACCAACTCCACGGGGCTGACCCAAGGGTGGATTACTGGGGCAACTGGTCTCCTATTGGATGTACCTGCTAGATATACTAATTAATCAACCTAATAAAAACTGTAGAAAGCCTTTATCATGCGTGTGCAGAGCCATATTTGTGCACCCAAAAGCTTTCATTAAAGAGTTACTTTTTCTATTAGCACTCTTAATACCATTTGCAAAGTTTTGTGGTTTTATTCCAGGCAACAGCTGCTGCTTTGAAATCAGGCTCTGGCAGATGTTATTTTGGGGTATTTAAGCCAGGCTCTTGCTGTCACCATCTCAATGTTCTTGGCTTTGTTACTGTTTCTCTGTTTTATTATTCTGAAGAAAATAACTCTGTTAGTGTTCTTTTTCTGGCAAGGAAGGGCTGCACCAGCACCAAGTGGACGGATTCCAGGTGGCGGTGACTCAATGCATGAGTCCCCTCCTCCTGCTACAGGCAGGTGCAGTGTCCCTGGGACTTCCCTCCTGTGGCACAGGGGTTTTATACCCCTTGTGCTCCCTCATGGAGCTCCTGAGCTGAGCTGCAGTCCTGTGGCCAAATCCTGCCAAAGGCTGCCCTGCGTGGCTGTGATGCTGGGGCCAGGAGAAAGGGTTGCACACGAGCGTGCACATCCCAGCTGGCCACGGTCCGCCCTGTCCCCGCCTTCACGAGGGTCTGTGGCACAAGACCTGGGCTTCACAGAAAGACCCCAGTCCTTGTTATACAGCGAAAGTTGAACTCCTCCATCAGGGTCACCCTGCCCTGTCCCTGGCTCGGCACGCGCGGGGCCCTGCTCTGCTGCCTGCACAGGGCGCTGGGTGCCAGCAGACCCGGAGCACCTGTGGCTGTCCTGAGCACGGGCCAGGAACCAACCTGGCTTCAACAAACTCTGCTGAATTCACCTGGTAACAGCCTGGCAGGGAGCCAGGCTGATCTCCTCCCATTGCTTTCAAGGGTTTATTAGCTGCCTGCTGTTCCAGTAAAGGTTGGTGCTGTTCCAGTCTCTTGCCTCTGAGCCGTCCTTAACTGTCCCCTGAAAACCCCCTGTACCAATAGGTACCCAGATAACATACCAGCCAAGGCTTCAATGCCTATATTTAAAAGGGTGACCCTAGTTCGGGAAGCATTTTGGGGGGACAATCTGAAACAGTAATTTGAAACAGTTTAAACATATTTTTAAGTAATCCTGTAAAATACTGTGATGCCAAGCAAGAGCTTTGGGTTAAATTATACCCCCACAAAAATCCCAGCGTGCACAGGCAGCTGCTGGAGCTCTGGCTACGGCAGCCCCGGCGGGTGACACCGCAGCAGTGCAATCGAGCCTCGGGAAACCTGCGCTCTGAGCGGCGGGGCCGCCCCGGGTTCCCTGGGCCCCCCCTGCTCCGGAGCTGTGCCCCCGCACGGGGCAGGAGCCCAAACCACGCTGTCACAGGACACGGCTTCGGAAGAGCCAGGCGTGTCTGCTTGCTGGGGGAGGCTTCTGGGCTGCTTCTTTTCCCAGTTCAGGAAGCTCCAAAAAATAAACTCAGAAACCGCTCTGCACAATGTTTCTTGACACAAAGCCACTGCTCTTCTGCGTTGCTTGCGACAGTGCCACCATAAAATATATGTTCCTTGTGCTCTCTATTCTGACATTTAAGCTTGAGGCTTAAAAGTCGACTTATTCCCCCTTTCTCAGCCCTCTCTTCTATGGAGCCAGGAGTATAAAAACACTAAGCCTCGCTGCTAATGGCCTAAGCAAATGATTTAATCAGTGATGTAAAAGGAGTGATGAGACTGTAGAATGGAAAAAATGCTGGATAGGCAGTAAGACTAATGAGGTAATGTGTAAATCCAGGCATTTTCTAACAGATGGGACATGGCAGAGTTGACATGCATATTAAAAGGGACATAAAAACATGGACAAAACAATAGCCCGGGTTGGCCATAGCTTGATTTATGCAGTGGAAACATTTTTTCCTCTGAAGGCAAAGGCAACAAACATAGAAGGCTATGCTTGGTAGTAAAGTCACAGCATCGTGACTGGACATACAAATGCCTGTATCCAAACACAGCTGGCTCTGCAGCTCTGGGGTGAGCCTGACTCATGCAACAACCTTCCCAGGGCTCAGCAAGATAAACCAGCATCGCTGTCCCCACAAGGAAAGGGGAGCCAGACACCCTGAGACACCTCGGTGGGACACCTCGGTGGGACACCTCGGTGGGACACCTCGGTGGGACACCTCGGTGTGGCGTCGGGAGCAGCAGCCCTGGTTTGCCGGAGCCGGAGCGCAGGGCTCGTGCTGGCCACTCCCTGCAAGGCAGCTCCGAAAGCAAACTCAGCTGCTCTAAAAAGTGAAATCCCTCCGTGCAGAGGGCAACCCCAACTCCCACCTCCGGCTGTAACACCGTGTGCAGACAAGCTCCCAGTTCACACCATCGGCGATGCCGACGGGCACGGTGGTACCACACCAGTCCCGAGGCTGGGATAAGACATCTGCTCCCCCCCCGGCTGTGCACTGCCCAGCAAGAGAGCCAAGTGGCAGCTCCTGGGGCCCCCAAACATGATGGGAGCACTGCGCGCTCCCAAAAAACACCAGCTGCTCAAGGTGAGGGCAGGAGCGCTGGGGAGGAGAAGACTCTGGGACAGGAGCAAGGTTTACTATGGGATGGCTAATGAGGCAAGTCTGTATTTTTGCCTGCCTGCTCTTACTAGAGAACCCCTTGGAAATTCCTGGTGGTGAAATGCAGAAAACCGTAAAGCAAAAACCCTGAGTCATCTGTCTCAAACTGTCATAGCAGCTTCCCCTGTCAATCCACATGACCCACTCAATTCTCATCCATTTTCTCCATTTTGGGGGAGTTGTGAAAAATAACTACAACCATTCCAACTGACTGCTTATAACATATGCTCAATCTGCAGTAATTTGGCCAAATTCTCCTAAGACTGTACCACATTTTAGGCTTTATTTAATCCAGACAATAGCACCAGACACAATCAGGGAACTTGGTCTGCCCTCAGTGCTGCTGTGCCCTGGGCAGACAGGCCACAGCTCAGTGCTCTGCAGCAGCTTAGACAGGGGAAAAAATAATATAAAAAAAGAACGTAGTTACTAATGTCATTTTCCATTGAGATAGTGCATGAAATCAATCTATCATGCTAAATCTACAAGTTCCAAACTGTATACATAAGGTATATTAAGGGATTTGGAAAGATTAAGACTTTCCACATAGCTCCTATGTGTCTGTGTGTGTATAAGCACAGATTGTTTTATCTGTGAATTACCTGCCGCTGCAGAAAAGGCAAAGATAAGGAAAGCAGCCTTGTCGGGAGCAGCATCAGTGGGAATATTTGCTCAGAGCTGAGCTCTGCCTCTGCTCCTCGGGGCGTGTAAAAGAATTCCGGAGGGGTGTTGCCCTCCAGAGCCAGGGGAGCCTGAGAGATCGGTGTCGCCCCAAAGCAGCTGGCACCGGCCCGTGCGCTCAGCCCTGTGCCGGGCCTCGCTCCCTGCCCAGCCGGATGATGTCCCCGGCTAACCAAGGTGTTCCCGACAGCTCTGCCAATTGCCTCCTCCTCTAAAAAAAGCACTGACCACCTCCGTGTTAAAAAAATACAGCATTGATTAAATACAGCATTAAATGCCGTAGTGACTGGAGCCAGTGGGAAGAAGCTCCTTGCTCAGAGCGGGAGGGGATCCCAGCGTGGCCTTCCCAGGCAGAAATTCCTTACGGAGCACTTGGGACAGCCTGAGAGAGAGCTCAGGACTGGGTGCTTTTCAAACTCCTTCTTGTTTGCGGTGCAGCTCGCTCCTCCCTGTGCCCCCGACAGCCACCGGGGTTTGTGGTTGTTCCCCGTAAGTGACCAAGGCTCAGCCCGGCTCCGAGGGACCCAGCAGGGCTCTGGCTCTCGTAGGCAGCGCCCAGGACTCCTGTCCGTGCTGAAGTACTGCCCGTTCAGGGGACACAGCCCCGCTCTCGCCTTGGGACCCGCTGCCTCCCGGAATTCCCGCAGGAAGGCCGGGGGGGGATAAACCAGCATCGCTGCTGCCGGCTGACCTCGGGCTCACCTGGCCCAACGCAGCCGGAGTTTAGTCCCAGGATTATGTCAGGGGAAGCGCTTACAGGGAAGGATGTTCCACGGAACAGCAGATACTGACTGTCGCTGTCAGTGGCGAACCCCGGCCCCGCGGCACGATGGAACATGTGCTGTCCCAAAGTGCTCACCTGGGCTGGCTCCCGCGAACCTGCGGAAGGCAGGATTCCTTTCCCCAACATTCACAGAGTGCGTAACTGCGGGTTATAAAAAGCATCCTCTGAAAAGATTTTCCTACTGGGTAAAGGCCCATTACGAGGACTTCCTGGCTTAGGCAGCTGTATATAGCATCAGTAATCCTATTATGCTTATCCCAAACTGTCCTCCACCGAGCAGTGAAATGAACTTTACAGAACACTAGAAGCCTAATTAAGCCTCCAAGCCTGCTGCGAGTGGCTCAGTTCTGCCTCTGTGCAGCTGCAGGGTCACGTTATCATAGAAAACACAAACACCTGTGCCACACACCCCCCAAAGGCTGTTCCCTGTCTTCAGTCAGCTGGTTCAAGTAAATGCAATCAAGTTGTAGAAAGAGCTGTCCTACTAATTCTTCATCACTGAGAGCCCAAATCCATGCCCACACACCTATGGCAATAACTCTGCCCTTGAAAATAGCTGTGCAAAGGCTGAAGGCTGCTCACACACTTCTGTATTTTTATTGCACAGCTGTGAGGATAAAGAAACCTGGTACTGCTCAGCAAGGCCCTGAGCCTAGCCTTTCTGGAGAGCATGTGTAAAGAAGCAATATTACACCTACAGCCAGTGAAAGACAGCTGGGGTGCAGCAGCCCTGGTGCCTGAACAGCTGCCTCAGGCTGTGCCACGGGTGTCAAGGCAGATCTGAATGGCCTAGCTGCTTCATTCCAGCTGCATGAGGTTGGATCATAGCATCCATGTTTCTCCCAAACACCTTTTCACACCTGACAGTCTTTGAATTCCTCCAGAAAAAGCTGAATATCAAGAAGCTTTCCTGGGCAGAAACCAAAGGGATGATCAAGGGGAGACAAGCTGCAGCTGGAAAGGGCTAAATGGGTGATTATCCTGAAATCTTAACATTGCTAACTAATGCCATTGCTTTAAAAACCCCAACACAACTCTCAATCTTGTACATGGCACATGTCTCCCCTGCTAGGGCACTCCGTGTGATGCATGCCCAGGCCTGGGCAGGACCAGACCCGACCCAACGATGTCACAGCACGTCTGCAGCACAGCAAGAGGCCAGCACAGCTTAACTGCTAACCACCACTAAACATGGATTTCTGTGACTTTTTCAGAGCTTCCTTGTGCCTTTTCCTAATGGAGGGCACCTCTGACATTTAGCTCTAGAAATTAATATCTTCAAATACTTGCTTTTTTTGGTGTAACAGACTGAGACAGGCTAAATATTTGTGCTCTTGTCTTGCCTGGCTGGTAACCCAGATACTATTAGTGAAACACAACTGGGTCATGAGAATTAATATTAGCATCTGCGTTAGCTGCTTTATTTACAGCACTGTAGCTGTCAAAAGTTGTGGTAGCTTAAAAGAAACATGGTTTATTCATGCTGACACTAGCAGTGGAATAGCTGGATGAAGGCTGGCTGGCTACTCAGGACCAGGCTGGGCCTGTGGCAAGCACAGACCCAAGCTGGGCAAATGCCCTGGGGAACGGTCTGGACAGTGTGGGGTGAGTGGGACAGCTTGTCCCAGTTCCCATGGGCCAGCAAAAGCATTGGCTGGCAGCGCAGCCTAACAATATCCACTGGTTTTCTGTACTGCCCCAAACCAGAGTAGGAGTTTCTGAAAGAACACAGGACGGAAGGACCCTCAGGTTATGGTTAAGTTATAAAAAGCCTGATCACTCTTTCAATATAATTAAGGAATTAATTAACTTCCCAGCTCAGTAATTATGGAAACTTCAGCCCCATGAAGTAGTGCCACATCCTGTAGGTCCCTGTGGGTCTGACAGTGGTCAGTATGTGGGAATAGCCTGCGGGTCCCGTTTGGGGCAGAGGGCAGTGCTCAGAGGGGTGTGAGTGCAGTCAGACTGGCAGGAACCTGAGCACAGAGTCTGGGGAGAACACCATTATTACTGTTTTCAGCCAAAGACCAGAAGATTCAGTGAAGGGCAGGGTCCACGACACCTCTCTCCACGATGCTGCAGCCAGGAGCTCTCCAACGTGCAGGTGCTCAGTCACATCTGTGTGAGCCAGGCCTTTGCCTCCACCCTGGAGCCTACTGCTGTGAGAAAGTGGGGCTGCCAGCCAGTGCATCCCTTGCTGCTTCACTCCTGGGAGGCGGCCGCTACCTTCTCAAGCAGCTGCCACCTCCCCGCCATGTTCTGTCTCCTTTCCAAAATCACCCGTGACCAAGAGCCAACCATCCTGTAAACAAAGCCAGTGCTGGGTTTCAACTTTATATGAACTGAGATAATGCAAATTTCTGAGTAACTGAAGTCTCAGCAAGGAGGTCTTTAAATAACTATTGGCAAGGGGCTTTTTATCAGCAGAATTATTAGAAATGTTTTATCTTATTAGTGAAAATTGTATCAATTTATTGTCCAGTCTGCTCAGGAAAACCTTGCATAAAGAAAACTAGAAAACAGTTTCACAAACTAACTTTACTGGGCAACACTGTTAATTCTCTGGGTACCTAAAAGTCATGTTAAACCAGTATAAAACAGCAGAGCAGACTTTGAGACACAGCCATTCCAGGCAGGAAAGGAGCTTGGGCTGGGCTCCGCTGGTGCCCCTGTGTTCAGGCAGGGGATGGAAAGAGCTCGGGAGCTGCAAGGGCAGTGCAACGTTGCAATGACTGTCTCCCTGGTTTCCCTGAACCATCCTAACTGGATTCTTGTCCTTTCACCATGTGGGGCAGGTAGATCACCACCTGACCAGCAACCTGCACCAGGAATGCAGCTGCCTGCCCGCTGGAGAGTCCAGGGATCACTGAACTAACCAAAGCAGGAACAACATCCTCCCACATGGGCCACAGAAATTCCTACATTCCTCTTATATTCCTGTCTCAGTTGCTACATGGATAAATTCTTAAGCCATTATATCACAACAGAGGCAACATCTATTTTTTAAAATGAGGAATCCGGCGGTCCCAGAGCCAGAGGTATTGTTCTCTGTTGGATTTGGATACATCAGCTGCTGAGTTTCCTTCTTCCTTCAGGACACACAATTAGCCATCTGGAAGCTTCATCAACACACCAAAACAGCAGCTATAATTGTGCTTATTAAATAAGAGTCTAAATCTGTCCCAGAGAAAGCAAAACTCTCCCTAGGACCGAGCACACGAGTCCATGGCAAGTCTGACCTCCCACAACCAGCAGTAACTGGTGAGAAGAGAAACTGCCTGAAGCACGAACTTCAGAGTGAGAGGGACGAGCCCTCCGCTCTCAGCTTTGCCGGGTGCTGTCTGGCCCACGCAGGGACCCACCGAAGCCACCAGCCTGAGTACAAATATTCCCAAACTACAACCAAACCCAGCGACTTTCTCAGAGTGTATTTTACATGGCAAGGTAATGCCAGTCCTTGGAATTCTACTGGTCTACTTAGGTTGAGGATGAGCAGAGGAGGGGTGGGAGCAATAGGACCTTCCCCCAGCACGTGATTTTGTCTTCAGGAGCACCACAAGGACAGCACAGCACGCTCTGCGCTTCGGCAAACACCCAGTCCCAGCCACACCCCGCCTGTTCCACCATCTCATCCCTGCTCATTCCGCACACGTAGATCCTAAAGATCCCACTGTGCACATCCAGTGGCAGAAATTTGTCCCTAGAGGTTCTGATCACGTGTGGTAGCAGGCAATAGCTATTTGCATACAATCAAGTGTGATTAACCTTGAGCACACATTACTCCTCAGCTTTCCAGAAACCCCACCCTAGCCCCCCCATCCTGCTCACGGCAAACTGAATTTCCTTGAAGAAGAAGGGCTTCCAGAGACCAAGGTGATGCTTCACTGTACGCTCTCCCACAAGCACTTGAAAATCCCACCTAATGATTACACAGAATTCCTCCCAGCAGTAAAAGCTCCAGGAGTACAAAGTAGAAGTTATTTGGAATACTTGAAAATACTAACAAATGCTGCTCCTGGATCTGAGGAATGCGTTGGAGCTGTTTTGTTGCTCTCTGCATCACTGTTGTGGGGAAAGAGATTGGTCCAAGGGCTGCTCTCCTCATCCAGAGGTTCACGGGAAGGAAATGCAGGGAGAACAGAGAATATATGAAGAACTGGTGGAAAAAAAGAGTTGCTCTGGCTGGTTATTTCTGACAGAGAGCTCTGAGCTTCTGCTGGCTTTAGTTTTGCTAACTGTACTTTTTAATTTTGGCAAGGATGCCTGAAGCCCAGGAAAGGAATGCATTGTATATATAATTATAAATCAAAATATAATACAATAAGTAAAATGAACACTGAAAAATACCACTCACTAGCTGCATATGACATCTATCTAATTGTTCCAGGCTGTGAGTCACCACTTGAATTAAGGAGGTGCAGCGAGGCAGTGGAGGGCCAGCCCTGCAAAGGTAGTCGGGCTCTGCCTCCCCTGCCACCTGGCACCTACCTCCTGTTGAAGTTAAATCCAAATCCAACTCAGCTTCCCCCTGGGGCCCTGAGCTCAGCCCGGTCTCACCTCAGTGCCCTCGCACAAACCTCAGCACCGGGCTGTACCTCCTGTGTTAATAGGCAAAGAGTTAAATGCCTGAGAAATGGGATCACAGACCTGAGATCAGACTAAAGCAGCAAAAGAAATCCCGGGCTGGGGCAGAGCTAAACATCACCGTAAAAGGCAGACACTGGAACTTCCAGGAGATGGACACCTACACCGGGGCAGTCCTTTCCCATAGGGAAAAAGGGAGGAAGAGAGGTTGTTGCCATGCCCTGAGGGCTGGAGCACATATTTGTGACTAGAAGAGCCAGTCCAAACTCTAATCTCTGCTCTGCCAGGCTGGAGCAAGCCTTGCAGTGAGGGAAACGATCTGAGTGCTGCTGAGCTTTAGTGCTGGGGCATGGGAGGCTGAGAGGAGCAGAAAAAGCTGGTGCAATTGGTGTTTTTAAGTGACCACTTAATCATAGAATATCCTGAGTTGGAAGGCACCCACAAGGATCATTGAAGTGCAACTCCTGGCCCTGCACAGGACAGCCCCAAGAATCCCACCATGTGTGATTAAGGATTTAGAGAATGGAAATGTGAGAGTGAGAGGGACAAGGATGCACATTCAAGAAGTTTCTGCTGATGACCTTAACGCCCTGAACGAAAGATCAAATTTGCATGAAGATAATGAGCAGGAGGATGGGTGTCAGAAGAAAGCATCACCCTGTGTGCAGTCACACACTCCCCAAACACATCTGCACACACAGACCTGCACCCTGAGCTGCAATGCCCAGGCCAAGCCACCAGCCACAGGCAGAACCTTCCCTGAGCCCTCTGTTCCTGCTGCTCCTGTGACAGGTGCTTGTGGACTTCCAAAAACCAGCAGTGCAAAATAATTCAGTGCTGCTTCTCTGCAAGATGTCAGGATCCCATAATAAGTCATGATGATTTCACAGCAGCTTTAAGCCAGTTTCCATCCTGCTGTCAAAGCCATGTGTCCTTGGCTTCGAACTGCTTTCTCCCCACTGGAATTCAGCCACCTCTGCACTGGGACACACTGGGATTTTAATCCTGTAATTGACAGCATCAATCCTGGCCTCAGGGGCTTCCCTGGGAGTGAGGAACATGCTGCAGCATCCTTCAGTTCTGTTTTCAGGCAATCAAATATTTCCAGCAAGCTGTTAATCTTCGAGAAGTGAGCTGGGCTTAGGTCATCATTACTTAAATGGAGTGGATGGCAGAAGGTAGGTACCTGAAACCTCAATAAAAACCCTAGCCAAAAGGTGTGAATATTTCATTCCTCTGCTAGAGCAGCAGCTACAGGATGTGACAATGCTGATGGCTTGCTGTCTTGCAGCTCTGGCTGGCCAAAATGAGGAAAAAAAGCCTTCATTACACATTTTTCTTTACAGGATTCCAGAAAAGCTCTCGGTCTTTTTGAAACATCAGCAACAATCTGAGAAGACTGGGGGTATTTCCTTCGCAGCAGTTTTAGTTCCTAACATGCTCCGTGTTTGTGACACTCGGGATGGCAATGACAATGATTAAAGCCCATAAATCGAGGCTCCCAAGCACCTTGTGTGTGGTTTCGGTGAAGCAGATTTGTTTACGGCATATTAAGGGCACTGGGAGGTTTGAGCATTTTTACCAGCTGTTCCTTGTGATTTTTTGGCAGCTCTCAGGATGTCATTGTCATTCCCAACATATCTCGAGATGGCTCTCAGAAGCCCAGGGAACAGCAGCCAGGCACTTGGGCACCCTCCCAGAGGTTCACTGTGCCCTGCACACTCCGTTGTCTTTGTGAAAAGAAAATCCCCCCATGCTGCTGTGCCTTGGAGCGTGAGAGGTCTGTGGGTCAAGAAGCTCCTCTCATTGAATGCAAGATGCAAAGACAGAAAGGAAGAACACTTTTAAAATATTATTTTAGTCCTTTCAGAGCTTCTCACTAGAAGCTTTTGAATTGCTGGGAGAAACAAAAAGGTATTAACTGCGATGCTGAAAATAGAGCCCCTTGCTCTCAGGCTGAACCTGGACAGGGACTTTCCAGAAGATCTCACAGCACACCTGGTTCACGTGGTTGTCCTTTACAGTTACTCTTTCTAATCTTTTGATCCACATCTGTTTTCCTCTGCAGGAAATTAACTGCTGTGCTTGGTGGTTGCTGCTGGTGAGGGATGATCTTTATGGTCCTCACAAGACCTTCAAGATACACAGGCCGTAATTTGGGTGTTCCCTTTCTTGCACATCGAATTCATTTTTGATTCGCTCCTGCTACGGAGTTTTTTTGTGGTTTGTTAACATATTTTCTTTCTTCACTGATAATGCTTCAAGTGGCTGTGATACATTTACCTGTGAGCTCCAGCAATACAGAGCACACTTTGTCCTGGGACAAGGCTCACCCACTTAATGCAAGGAATTAACTCAGGTACTGCTGATGCCCACGTTGATGCAGTACCTGCTCTTGACACTTTCAAACTTGATTACAGGCAAAGGGGCCCTTTGCAGGGCCATCAGGATAAACAGACATTGAAGGGCTTTACTGTGTTCACAGACCAAGCTTATCTCAGCCACAATTTAGGCTGATGAAACAATCCTGTCCCACTACTTCACAGAACAAGCTTTTAAAACCCTGTCATTATTAAAGGTTAAAAAAAGCTGCAGTCTCTCAGCTCTTCCCAATGCAAAACAGAGCACAAATTAGTATCAATCGGTGCCTCAACACAACTGTGTAATTTGCATTTAGACTGCTAAAGAGTTGAACACAAACCTACACCGAGAACATCGGTGTGCACAGTGACACTGCTGAGCCAGGAATGAAGACGTGGGACTGGGACGTCTTCAAGTGACAAAGGGACTGGGCATGGCAGGGTAGGAATGATGGAATGCCTGGGGGAGAGTCAGTCACAGAGAGGAGGCATGGCACTTGCTGTTAAAGCACACAAACTGGAATTAGGTAGTCTGGGTCCTTTTCCCAATTACTGCATTTTGGATTTGTTCTGTGACCTTGGGTAAATAATTTATTCTCTCTGTGCACAGTTTCCTCATCTGTAAAAGAAGGTTAATAGCTACTGCTCAGACAGGTTGGCTTTTCCTGGCTTAGGTGAAGGTATGAGTCAGGGCAGACTTCGGCAGATGTGCTAAGAGACACCACAGAGGTAAAAAGTGCAAATAATTACTATTGCTTTTACCTGAGGTGGGTGTTAATCACAGATGTGTCAATGGTGCAGCGCTGACCAGAGGAGTTGCCTGCCATGGCAGCAGGATGAGCTGCCAGGCCAAGAAGAATGATATAATACTGTATTTTCTCTAGGTTTTTTCCAACCTAACTGTAATGCACAGTAGATGTACTCATTTGGAATCTTGTGAGCTGGCTGAGGGTGATACAAAAATCCCTCCCATACAGCAGTGACCATCTTTTCAATCCCTTTCTACATAGGTTGTCATTCCTAGTGCACAACACTCCTCCCTACAGAGCCTTCCTGTCTGCATTTGGTACCTAAAATGGATTCTTTGGGTCCATAACCAACCATTTTACTACACTCCAGAGTAACTGTGAGAATCACACAGTGGGATGTGAAACAATCATATCATGTTCAGTGACTTGATCAGCACAGCAGCTGATAGCATGGTCTGACCGAAGTACTGAATTTCTGTGAACAGCCAGCATTTGCACCAATACACGTAGAGAATTTATCTCCCAAAAATTACAAACCCTCTTAAGTCAAGCTATAATGCTGATGGTCTACGTAACTTTATATTTACTTCTTGTTTCCAGTACTACTGGTAATGTACAGAGTCTCCCTCATGGTAAGTGCCCGCAGCACACGAACTATGAATTCACTGTACTACTCACCGTGCTGTTTCTTAGTGGTGCGAAAATGCAGAGCCCAACTCGTTCTCAGTGTTATCAGTGCTGGCCCGATCAGTGAATCCCTGCCAAGTCGCTTACTTTCATCTCAGTGCACAGCAAAGAGAAAATCCAAGAGCAGTAATGCTGTTGTGGCATCAGCCTCTGTCTCACCAAAGGGACATGTGGGAACTGGGCACAGGGAGCAGAGCTGGGGGGGTCTGGCAGGGCAGGGCCCCTCTGCGGTGTCATGGCCAGCGCTGCTCTGCTTCCTGAGGGGTGTAAAACAACCACTCTGTGCCCCACCAGCGCACAGGCCATGCACTGCTAAGGTCAGTAATAAACCAGCCTGCACTGCAGATGATTTCTATGGTGATGTAACAGTGAACAGCATCCATATAATTTTACTGAATTGCTTAGATGTCTGTATCTTTTATAAAAAAGAAGCCATGTGTGCATATAAGGGAGCTCACATTTTAGGAGTTTCCTATTATAGATGTCATTCCCAATGGTTAACTCATCCAAGTGTGACTTGAGTAGCCCACATCATCAATATTAAATGTGACATTTACTATCAAGAGCAAAGTTTTGGAGCTGCTGCCAGCCCCACTCACTGAGCCGTAAATATTTTGATCACGGAGCAGGCAGAAGAAGGAGCGGCTCAGCCCTCGCTCGCGGCCGACACCAGCGGGAGCTAACGGGTGTTCTCACAGAGCCCCAAGTGGCTCGGCACTGGCAGCCTTGGCAGAGCCTCCTCAGCTGGGGGAGCCAAGGCCGTGAGTAACCCTGTGCCCAGGCTGGTCCCTGCGCTGCTGCTGAGTGTGTGACGGGCACGTGGGGAGGATGGAGACGCTCCCGGGTGTCACCTGTGGGAGCACGCTGCAGAACAGCTCCACCAGTCCTGCAAATGCCTGCACTAACCCGAGCACTTGGCACAGCCTGGAAAACAGAGGAGCCCCGCTGCCCTGGGGGACAATCCCTGGCCCACCACAGCACCCAGTTTCCAACAGGTCCCTCAAACAGGATCAGCAATGTCTCACCTTCCCTCCTGGACACCAGCTGAAGTCTGGCAAGTGACTTGTGCAATGACTGACCCTCTGGTGGCTTGCTGGTGGCTGTGGCCAGCGTGGAGCTGCAGTTGTCTGGGGTGTTTACACACCAGTTAACCACACACGTCCATTTACATCCATATCCATGGAGCGCCTACCCGTGCACTGTGCTGGGTTTTGCTACAGCTGCTCTGTGACTGGAGCTGCTGCAGGCAGTGGGATCCCAGCTGAACAGTACACAAAGGCACAAACCCGGGGAGCTGCTGTCTGAAATACGTTATCACTGTGATTGCACCTGACCCACAGCAACGACACCGCCGAACTGAGGGGAAGAAAGGCCCTTGGGAGGGACCTCCACAGTAGAGCTTTCTCCTTGTATTTCACCCTTCCAAAGCCACCCTGAGTCACACTTCTCAGTGCTGCAGACTGAACTGTTCCGTGGCTGCAAGCTGTGCAATGCCTCCTTTCCTCACAAAAAGGAATATTTTGGCAACTACATGATTTGCCAAAAAAATATCACTCAGCTATGGCAGTAAGGAAACACCAAAGAAATACTGGCAAATAGTTGGGGATTTTTTTCAGAGGTCAGTATTTTAAGGGGAAGACTTTTTGGAAAACTATCAACTGCGTTTTTGTGAATGTGACCCTACAACTACACACGATGAAGAAGTCTGCAAGGTCTCATTACTAAGGAATGGCAAAGTACAATAAAAACTACAAACACCAAACAGCTCCATTACTCCCATTATCATCTTCTATCTTTGTTTAATTGTATGTATCAATTTTTAATAAAGAAACTTCATGTGCCTATGAGTTAGATCTTACTGAGAGAGACTTTCACTGATTGCAGAAACACAGCCAGGCTAGCTGGGTCATGCAGCCAGAGAAACAAGGTGGAACAGGATTGAGCACCTTAGTTATTCTGGTCTGCATGAGGAACAGAAAACACTTGTTAAATTTTACTTGGTGTCATTTAATGTTATTAGCCCTCCTGGACCAGAGGGATTTTACTGCTCTTCCAATTAATGACAAATGGTGCAGCTGGACAGAGATGAGTTATTCACTCCCGTGATAATTGCTGCACAATGATATTAAAGAAGCATTCACCAGAAACTTCCCTGGTTAATGATGTTTAATTCATTATTAAATGCAGCTCATCACTGTTGGAAATAAGGCCATTTAGCAGCCATCAGCTTTGCTAATATTGCCGAATGTCTTACAGTGGTCAGACAGCAGGGGGGAAGGCAAGTTTTAAAAATATATTTTCACTTCAGAATTAAAAAAAAATCTACCAGTGTTTTGTAATGAAATAATGCCTAATATCATCTGAATCTCTTGCTTCCCTGTAAAATCAGAGTAGTCAGTTGTTTGCTTCTGGAACTAACATCTCCTTTATGTGAGATTTTAAAGGTGAATTTCAGTGCAAGAAAATCTCTGTATTCAGCACTTGTTGCCCTCCTGCTTCCTGCGTGCTGTTCCAGGGGCACAAGTGTTTAAACCACAGCCTGTCTCCAAGCCTTTCCTCGCTGCCCCTGAGCCCACAGGTTTCCCCCAGCAGCTGTGGATGCTCCTGCTCTTTCAGGTGCTCCCAGCCAAGCTCCAGCCCCGCAGCGCAGCCCCTGCCAGAGGGGCCTGGGGCTGTCGCCCAGGGCAGGTCCCACTGCGCCCCAACTCACTCGGGCTGCTCGTGTGCCAGAGGCGCTGGAGGCTGGGCCAGATGGTGCTCTGCTTCCAAAGCTCATCAGGGAAAGGTGTTCGGTGACTCACGTCTAATACCACATAAGTGTTTCGCCAAGCCCTCGAGTACAATTCCCAAAGCTTTTCCCAAGCTGGAGACCTCGCTTTTGATCTACAGATCCCGCACTGCCCAGGGCCAGAGCTGTGCTGGCAGGTCAGCCAGACACCTCCACTCTAACACCCCCTAACGTGAGAAGAGCAATGCTATAAACTCTCTGACTGATCTGTTCTGGGGTCTCTTTTTTCTCAAGGCCTTTGTCCATCCTGACACCACAAAATGCCAGAGTTCATTGCACTGAGAACTGACTGGGATTGAGGGGGCAGGAGACACAAGCCACCCTCCTGCGGTAGCCCGTGGGAGCTCTGTGGGCTGGGTAAATCCAAAGATCTTTCTGAGAAACAGATGTGCTAAGGGTACCGCCTCCCTTCTCTCTCGCTGGGGATGGCTCTCAGCTTTCTCACTCAACTCCTGGGTGCTGCAGCTGCCTAGGCAGACAGCACCTGGAATGTTAGAAATGCAGATAAAACCAACAAATCCACCATCAGCCAGAATAGTGAGCAGAGAGCTGAACAGACTTGAATCAAATCAAATTGAATCAAATAGGGAGGTAGATCTAGTGGCTTGCAATATACAATTCCCCAAAGCAGCCACCCAGGAGCACCAGAGGCAGTAGGCAGGAACTGGACTGCTATGGAGAAGACTGGTTTTACCTGGTGGAATGGGGCACATCAGACCGCTCATCTCAGTTTTTCACTCAGCCCCCCTCAGACAACCAGAGTACTGCGAACTGAGGGAGCTGAGGTGCCAATTTCCTCCAAGAAGATATCTCAGCACTAATTCACATCTTTTGAGCTAAAAAAACGTACAGGGTAACGTCAGGTTATAAAACAGGCCCTTGACTTGCCCTGGTTTAATTAAGATAATGAGAAGTGTAGGATGATGAGCTATGGTTCCAGACAGCAGGAAAAAAGGATGAAGAGCAATTACATTTGGAACAGAGAAGAGCCTATGGAGCTAGGAGCTGAGGAACAGGCTGTGACAAAGGGGATGTCTACAGGAGATTTATTGGTACTGAAAATAGAGCAGGGCAGGACTGGGTGACTGGAGAAGTTTGGTGAAGTAGAGTCTTCTGCACCTGGAAAGCAGGTACCGGTGGCAGCCAGTGGTGTCTACAGGGTGGAGGAAAAAAGAGCTGGCAGCTCTCATCCGGTCCCTCAGAGACACAGCCATGGCCCGGTCTGTGCAGCAGGGCTGCTCCCAGACCTTCCCCAGGCCCAGGGCAGCGCTGCCAGGCACGGGAACCCTGTGCACACACGGTGTGTTGAGCACTCCCAGCAGGTTCTGACAAACAGCCTGAGCATGTGTTTAAGTCTCACAGATTTCAGCGGGACTTGTGTGGACCCAAGCTGAAGCATCTGTTCCATCACTTTGCTGAATTGAGCTCAGCCACTCCCAGCGCCCAGACATACACAAGAACATTTCTTCCTTAATGCAAAATGCTGGGAAATCCTGAATAAAAGTTGGTCTTACAGTGAGACACTATTATCTCTGCTAGCTCTGGATCAAACCCAGAAGAGGGTCAGTACTTTGTAGTTTAAATATAGTCTGTCCTCCCCGAAGCATACCCCCATGTCTTATTTCTGTCCCAGCTCAGAGCCCACCATGACAGAATTTGGGTGAAGGTGTGAGAGAACCTGGAGTTCTTTGCTGATGCTTTCCTAATTGCAATAACTATAATAATGTAGTAACACCACCCCCACCCCGCCAGCACCAGAGCCGGTGTGACTGAGTTTACCATTCTGCAGCAAACAGAATGGTGTTTTACCATTTGCTTCTCCCGTACCATCATTTCCACTCACAGCCTGGAGAAAGAGAACCCTAAACCACAGATCAGCCCCGTCTCTGCTTAACTTGGAAAACAACTGGAAACTGTACTCCAGGAAATCAAGATCACATGCTGCACTGGGACAGAGGGGAAACTCCAAACGGGTCTTTATGTGTATGCTGCATAATTCACCAGCACCATAATTAATCCAGATCACGTAGCTTTACAAGAAGTGCTTCTGCAGAGTAATTAAGCTTATGAGTGAGCAAACTGGGTTCAACTTCGGCATTAGAGCAGCCAGAGAAACAACTGGGAACAACAGGCACAAAGAGGAGAGTTTAGACAAGTGACAGTTGATCAATATTGGGGTGACATGAGACTTATTATATACCTCCTTAATAAATACACATTTAATTTCTGATCTACTGTGTCAAACCCACTTGTCTGACACTGTATTGTATTACATTTCTATGCTGTTTTATAGGCTGACTCTCAAGAACCATAATTTATTGACATTACTTCATAAATCTTTAGAAGGGCAAGAGAGACTGACTTAAT
The DNA here is from genome assembly GCA_013397865.1 of Struthidea cinerea. Lineage (NCBI taxonomy): Eukaryota > Metazoa > Chordata > Aves > Passeriformes > Corcoracidae > Struthidea > Struthidea cinerea. The sequence goes on from VZTI01003341.1 coordinate 574,151, forward strand.
CAGAACAAATAATTTCCCTTTTGCTTGGACTAGTTTAAAATCAGTTGCTTGCTACTTGATACAATTTAAATTACTAACTATGACTTTATTTTCTCCCCTCCCTATCCCTTTGAATCATAATCAGTGCTTTCAGCTAATGAATTTACCATTCTCAGAGCACTATTAAAGAAAGACTTGGTCTTCTCCATGAATAGTCTTATTTATGCAAGTTCCCCATCGACTTCAGAGAGTCGAGTGATTAATTCACAAATAATTTATCTGACAAATGTTGCTTCCCCTCTCCCTCTCCCCACCCTTGCAAACTGCCTGTGGGCGAATTAGAAATTTCTCAATTATTCATTATTCAGAATTCTTGCGAGTTTTTCCTCAGTAAATAATTTTTGCCCTAAACATTGAGTAGCTGCAATGCATGTGAGCACACTTTGTGCTCTTGGGCAGCTTCTGAAGCCACGTGGCCTTGTTTCATCCCACAGCCAGGATGGTTTCCATACCTAACCAGCACAGCAGCAATGGGGAATGTTACTTTCTGACATACAAAATTACAGCTAATTCTGTATTATCTTCAATTATTTATCTATAGGCCCACTTTGAAGTATTTTAGGCAAGAGTTACATAAGAGGAAAGTATTGTTATTCCTTCACGTGCCCTCCTTTTCCCAGGACGGTGCTCCTCGCTCCGGCGTGGGCAGCTCCAAGTGCTGCTCCAGGGGCTCGGGGAGCGGGTCTGTGGGAACAGCCTCTGGATGGGGAAGGGATTCACTGGACCTCAGAGTGCTGCTTCTCCCTATCCCACCAGGATGCCCAGACCAGGGAAATTCCCTGTAGTTCCCAACACCCTGAGACGACAGACGCTGAGCCACTGTGTGCAGGTTTCAAACAGCGATGGAGGGAGCTTGTGGGGTTATGTGACCCCAGGGACAGCCCCAGGGACAGGGCTGTGGTGCTCAGTGCGTGCTGAGCACCCGGTGCCGTGGGTGGGCTGCAAACTGCACTCAGGGCTGTGCCAGCACCCGGCAGGGTCCCCCAGAGACCTCCCTGGCACCAGAGTTCCCAGCAAACACGTGCACGGCGGGCTCTGGGACATCCGCGCGACTGCCACCACTCCTGCCCGGTGTCACCGGGCCTTGCAACACCGGGGGGCTGACCCGGCAAAGCCGAGGCCGTTGTGGGCAGCAGCTGTGAGCCCACTGAGGCAGTGCCAGGGGCTCTGAAGAGAAGCTCCTGATTTGTCAGGAGATCGGATCCTGATCTGACAGTGAATTCTGGGCAGCCACTTACTCCACTCTTTATGAGGAGGGTTTTTCCACTCTTTGGACTTAATATTACATGCAAATAGAATTGATTTATGTCTGGAGAAGAAGCTCCTCAGCCAAGGAAAACAACCAAGGTCTGCAGAGGGAGGTATGCAAGGGAACATGTGATGTCTCTCCTCCAGCAAGGGGTTTCTTCTGTAGAAAACCCTTCACTGGAGAAGTGCTCGAGGCTGACAGAGCTTCATCTAATTTAAATGAAGTAACTCCCTCTCTTTCTCTCTTTGACCCCTGGTCCTTGCTGGTTGTCATGGAAAGTGGACAGATGAAATGCAGAAAGAATTTAAAGAAGAACTTAACTAAATTGAAATTGTAGCCCTGGAGCCTTGTTTGTCAGCCTGTTTCTGTGGTGGCCCAGCTGTTAAATAATTGAGCAGCACAACTTATTAAGCACATGTTACAAATCGAGCTAAGGGAGGGCAGGTAAGTAAAGGCAGCCTGTCAAAGAGCACTTTGGTCCCTGACGGGGCCTGCTCTGCGTGCAGACCAGCACGTCTCAGCCAGCGTGGAAAGGGAGTGGGCATGTCTGCTTGCATCTCCACACACCCTTCTGCTGTCACTTGTTCCTGCCGGAGTAAGGGACGGGCAGAGGACAGTTACAGGGACTTGAACCATGCCAGCCAGGTGGAGAGGAAGGAGGTCTGGAGGGCTTATTAACGTGTATGGGGCTGGGAGTTCCCTGCTCCATTTTATGGCCCCTCTGACCCTATCTTCACTTAGCAGCATCGGGGGGAAGGGGGAAAGAAAAGCAAAGCAGGTATCTATGATGCATAAAATAACCTCGTTGCCATGACAGCAGCAGTATCTGCAAGCACTATCAGTGTTGAGAGCTTTTAGGTAAATGAGACCTGGCACCCTGCTCACAAAATGAAACTCCTGGGTTAAGCAGGTGAAAAAGAAGTCAAGTCACCTGCCAAAGGGCAAAGGGCTGGATAGAAGTGGTTTGGTTTTTAAAGAGATTTCTGAGCACAATAGATATTCCATCACCATGCCTTTGTAAGGAAACCGGCGTGTGAGTCGCAGGCTGGGCTGTGGCACAGGCAGGACGTCACAGCAGTGATGCAGCAGATGCAGCACCATCATGTCACCCCTTGTGGCCCTGCTGTGTGTCCATCCTGCCCCATGGCTGCTGTGACACCGGGCACTCATCGAGGAGCTGCTATCTCTGGAAGATTTGACACTTCCCAAGTGCCCTTTTTGGCTGTCATAAATGAACAATGAACGGTGACACACTCACCGCAGGGAGAGCCAAACTGTGAGCATGGACGCGGTGGGGGCAGGTTTGGTCCATGCCAACAGGGAGGCACAGTGGATCATCCCAGTGCTCTAATTCATCATCTCTCACTGCAATCAAAACCAGATGAGGGCTCTCAATTTCCCTCTTTTGTTTGCAGTGAGCTGCCTCTTGTTTTTCAAGACCCCGTGGAAAAGAGAAAGGAAGTGCAAGAAGATGGAGTCACTGACACTTTGTGACAGGAGACTGGCCTTTTGCAGAATATTCATCTTTCAGAGATAAGGGACATGCAAGGCGGGTGCTGTGGCTCAGCTTTGTGTGTGTGTGCTTTATCAAACTCTGAACCTCCAGAAATCGAGCCAGACCAGGAGAACACAGAAGTAGTGTTCTCCTTGCTGCACAGCCTGGCTGAATCCCGAGCTCTGGGTGCCCTCTTTGCCTTGGTGATCCTGCCTTTTAAAAGTCTAAGGAGTAACAATCTTGGATGAGGCATTTCCAGCCAGTGGAGGTCCTTTGCCGGCTCAGGTGACCAATCAGCACCCAAACACCTCTGGGGTCAGGTTTCCCCTGCCTTCCCTGTCTCCAAACGCATGCCTAATGAGCTTAATGTCCCAGGTAATTACTTCAGGAGAGCTGATCTGCTATTCCACACCGGCAGCAACAGGTCTGGTGTCAACCAAAACCTGGGAGAAATCTCTCTCACAGATAATATGCAAGGCAGCAAGGACGAAGCAGACCAGTGCCCCCCCCTCACCTTTAAGCACTGTTTCAGGGACTTTTTCTCCAGAACATTTTTTGAAAATGATCTGCACGTATTCAGTACAACTGAGGGGGTTGATTTTATCCCGAAAATGTATTGCTAAGTCTTAGGTTTGTGCTCCTGGGAAATGATGTCTGTATTAAGGGGATCGCTGTGCCGTGCCTCCCCCGTGCTCCTGCTCTCCACTCCCATGACTGTTTCCACAGCCATCGTGTCCAGCACGATGGTGAACTGGGCCGATGCCTGCTTCCAAGTTTATTTTTAAAAACTGTTTTGCCCTGCATGATTACTGGTGCCAATGCAAATCTCTGCTGGTCCCAGATGGAGAAGAGAGGCCAACAGGTCATTCCCGCTGCAGATGTACCCCAGCCCCTTCCTGCACTCCCTGCTGGGGCGCAGAAAAGCCTTTGCCAGGGGGTGCTGCACCCATGAGCTGAGCCCTGAAAGTGACCCTTCTTATGTGAACTAATGACTCCAAATTTTCCATGCAGAGTACTCCAAGAGAAAATTTCCCTCACTGACTGCTTCTGCCCTCCAAGGAACCACTCCAAGAGCGTTCTCTGTATATCCCACTTTGGGAATTACTAGTGTAACTAGTCTATCTTTTCCCCAGGGAAAAAACAGAGGCTTTTTTTCTGAAACATTTTTTCTCCTTGCAGGAAAAAGCTTCACTACTGGAGTTTCAAACATGAGGTGTAAATCTTTCTTTTAGATCATTAACTCTTCATTGGCTGTTATTTTTTCAACTGTCTCTTAAAGACATGCAGGTGCTGGAGGAGGGGAGATGTGCAAGAGGAAGCCTCTGTAAGGAGCTTGTAGAGAGAACAGAAACGAACCTGTTGGTATGAGGCCCTGATGGCCTTTTTGGCCCCTTTTTTGAAAGGAAGGGGGATCCAGATGTAATGTCTATCTGTGATTCACAGCTTGTATCTTCTCATTTAATTTCACTGAAAACCAGCACTTATCACATACTCCACGCACACCTCTTTGTCAGTCAGCACGAGCTGGTAATGCTGCAGCAACCGGTGGGTGCTGCAGGATTGCCTGGGGAGGACGGAGTGAACAGGTTCACCCCGGCTGTACAAGGCACGCAGACTCACACAGCCCGTGGGGTGTCCTACACATTCCTTCTCCTTTCTGGAGGATGGATACAGACTCATGAACTACTAAGGAAGCCATCTACATTCACCTACTTAAGACAGAAATAAGTACACCGACTTAAATGGGAAATATCCAGCATGCTTTTTCCAACATTAATATCTCCTTGTACAGTAACCTTATTACAGCCAGACAAGTGACCAGTGCTGGCCTTGTTTAGGTTTCTCAGCAAGCATAAGAAGATTACTATATACATCTTATTTCTGTGGTGATAAGCAGCTTAGACAATATGACTAAGGGTCACTCCGCACAATAGGTCTGTGCAATTACATATAATTTTCTGGTGGGCAATGAAGTGAGCTGAAGGTTTCCAGCATGCAGCCTCAGGGCTTTGCCATTAACCAAGCAGCTCCATGCTACAACTAGAGCTTGTCAAGAGGCTGATTTTTTTGTTTCCCACAGGAAATAAGGACATTTTGACATTTACTGCATGGTAACATTTCTGAAAATATGTTTCAGATAAATAAGAACACTTTGAGAATACTGAAAAAGTTTGTTCCAATCATGACCTTAAGAAACACTGTGTTACCTGTGTGACAGAAAAGAGGATAAACCTTGGAAAGAAAAGTCATTCCAAAACCAAAGCAAAGTTGGACCATCTCAAATTGCATTGAACACAGTATCCCCCTTGCTGTTTTCTGCCACACACCTCTGCTGATATCCCCTCTCCAGGACAGGCAGGTAACACACCTTGCCTGTAGGTAACCAGTGCTCGGGCAGGGAACAGCTCCTCGGGGAGCTGCTCCTTTCCTGGTGGGCAGCAGTGCTGACTAAACCCACCCTGCCCCACAGACCCCCAGCTCAGGGGATCCCACGGAGCTGCTGCCCCAGCACCAGGTGCAAACCACGTCTCCTTGGCCTCAGCCTCAGCACAGACCCGAGATCTGCTCCTTTGTGAGCTACATCAGCCCAAACTTGGAACCACAACAGTACAGAAAAACAGCCAAACCTGCTTTTAGCATGAACTCCTTGGGGGGCTGGAGCTGTTCACAGGAGCCAGCCAGGTCCAGGCAGGAAGCACTCTGCTCCTCCCTGGTTTCCAGCGTTATATAATTCCTTCACTCAGAACAGCTGGAGCCACGTTTCATCTGCACTCCTCAGGTGTGTTGCCATCCTGCAGATTTAGTAGCACTTCAGAGCTATGCTGTACCATCCAGTAACATTTTGAGGCGGCAGTACAGTGCATTAGGAAACAGGTCAAAATGCCATTGACGGAATTTGTCAAGGGAAAAAGCAGTGCATCATTAAGGAATTCAATAGATAACGTGGCTCCAGGTCCAGGCAAAGCCAACTGACCCGTGGTCTGACTCTGAACACTTGCAAATGTTAAGTTACAAGTTCGGGTTGCAAAAGGAGAATCTGGGGTGTTTTAACTGTATCAGGACATCCTGACTCTTAACATGCCATTGTTTGCCTCAAATTCTTCCATCCTGTTTCTACTGATCATTGGGCCTCCATGGGCTGAGAAACAGGGCAGGTTCACCTCCAGCTCCTGCCAGGCTGGCCCCTGTGGTGTCTGCACAGCCTCCAGCCCTGTGTGACACCAGGGACACCTGGCTTCCTCTGGCAGGGCAGAAAACCCTGTATTTATGGAGCAGCTCCCCTCTCCCCCTCCACACGGCCCCGGTGAAAGCCCCAGCCCTGTGTCTGGCTCCACGAGTGACCCCCAGGCCTCGCTGCACCCCCTCGTGCTGAGGTGCTGGAGGGATGGAGCGAGCAGCCGGAGGGCAGAGAGGGCTGGGCAGGGAGGAAGGGGGAGGTGGTGTGGGGTCAGAATGTGCCTGGGCTGGGGGAGAGAGCCCAGCGCAGGTGGATTTACAGACAGCACATTCCCCCTGGGAAGGGGACGGTGCCTTTGAGAGGGAGCAAGAAAGGGGAAAGGAGATCATGTTTTCTCAATGCTCTTATCTGAAGCAAACCCTTAATAAGGATTGGGATGAGCCTGGGTACAAGGGAGGGCTACCTGTGACATGGTGAAAAGCTGGTGGCAGGTAGGGGGTGAGGGGGGCTCAGCTGTCCCGGGGAGGTGCTGGCAGACATCGTCCCCCCGTCCAGAGGAGCATGAGGGCACGCTGCCATGCCAGGCTGGCGCTGCCAGCCAGCACTGCCTGGACTGACAGCGCTGGGCACTGCCTCTCAGCCTTGCAGAAAGGGCTGGAATGCTCACTTGGCTAATAATGACAAATACTGCCTTGGGCAAGAGGAGTGAGGGGTCCAAATGAACCCAAACCCTAAAGCCAAGGACATGGTGTAGCAGCACTCATCTGGCACCTTCCTTCTCTCCTCACCAGGACCCCCAGTTCTCACCACTGCTGGTCCTCCAGTGTTTGAGTTCTTGTGGCTCTTCAGGTTTTGGGGCAAAAGGTGAAAATTCAGTCTTTTTTGATGAAAAGAAGTTCTCTCTCCCTTCTCTAAAGAAAGTAAAGCCGGAAGTCTACAGGCTTTGTAGTACTTGATGCACTATAAAGAGAGGCCAAGAAATACAAGAGGCCTGGAAAATGCTTCCCCTCAACAAAGTGCTTTCCTTACAAACCCAGTGTGGATGAGTGGGGATATGGGGAATTTGCAGGCTACCCTGCAGAGTACCAGCCTGCAAACACCACCCTGAGCTCTGGTACCAGGGTGTCACGGGGACACTCTGGGATGGGTTTGTGCCCAGCACCATCCTGAGTTATTCCTGACCTCAGCAAAGGCAGAGCCAGCTCTTTCCAAGTGTCCCAGGAAAAGCCACTCCATGTCTGCCTCATGGAAGAGAGGTTCAGCCGCAGTGTTAGTGGGGCACAAGTGGGAACTGTCCCTTGTTCATTTGTGGCTGCTCTCAAAAAAGAATGAAAAGGGGGATTAAAGGATTAAAAACACACTGGGTATTAGTGCTACAAAAATACCTGTGGTGTGTGTTGGGGTGTGCTGGGGTGTGCTGGGGTGTGTTGGAGTGTGCTGGTGCATGTTGGGGTGTGCTGGTGTGTGCTGGGGTGTGCTGGTGTGTGTTGGGGTGTGCTGGGGTGTGCTGGTCTGTGTTGGGGTGTGCTGGGGTGTGTTGGGGTGTGCTGGGGTGTGCTGGGGTGTGCTGGTTTGCCATGGGCTGGTGAGGGGCAGTGGCAGAGCACGGAGTGGGTCTCCATGCCCTGTGCGCAGGGTCTGACAGTGATTCCAGCCTGCCCTGTGTTTCCATCCATCCTGAGGAAGCTGCTATACTGACTGGAGGCCAAATATAGCAGGAAACATCAGTTGTGACAGAAGTTCCTCTCTGAGGGCTTGGAGAACTCAGAAGTGCCATTATTTCCTGCATTTAAAATGACTGGTAATCAAAAGCCTTGTTTGGGAAGCCCCATTTGTGCCTCACACAACTCTAGGCTCTGATGTATACTAAAATCTCACATTAATTATGCATGAAATGTACGTCTTTGGCTTTTAGGGACAGAGGAAACAGTTTTGTCTTGGGAATAATCGAGAATTATTTTGGCATGGAGTCAAGAACACACAGCCCAGTTTTTGTTCATTTCAGTTGGTTTTGGGCTCCTTTCTAAGTGTAGGCAGCTATTTGAAAAGGGCCTGTTTCCTACAGAAAAAAAAGTTACTGTATTCTCTGCACATACTTTCAATGCAGAATTTCAAAATCTGAGCAGGCAGCGCCCTGCTTGTTTCCCTGGCTCCAGGGCTGGCACTGATCTCAGGTGACTCCAGAGGACACGTAACTCTGTTCTGGGTTGTATTCCACCCCTCTACATCTGAAAATCCAACTGGGAATCCTCCAACACTCTTAGGCAGCTTCTAAGTAGTTTATAAGCAGTGGGCTAAGGAGCCTGAAAAAGGATTGCAAATCACGTAAGGGATCCCATTTAGGACGGGGGATATGGAGCTGGGAGGGGGTGGTGCGGGAAGGGGAAGCTCCCCACGGTGTGCACAGCCAGACGTCCTGGCTCTGTTTCTGAGGGCTGGCACCCTGGTTTCCTGGCTGGCACCAAGTGGTAAGGGGGACTGAATGCCACACAGGGCCCTCTCAGACACCAGGCTCCACACAGGTTTTGCTTTTCCCCCGACTGTACTGAACAGTCTCTCAAGAGGCGAATGTGAAAAATCGTAACAGTTGTCACAATCCAGGACCTTCACAGCCACATGGCTGGACTGTGTTCCCTCACCCACAGGCACCAGCTCGGCCATTCCCGTGGGTTTTGGTGGGATGTGGCACAGAGTGGGGCATTTCTCCCTTAAAACTGGCCCCGAGCGAGAGGCCAGGCAGGTGTGGCTGCAGGGCTCTCCTGCTCCCAGCACAGGCACCCTGCCACTGCACCCTGCTCACCACCTCACCCTCAGCTCCAGGAGCATCCCAAGAGCTGCCTATCTCCACATTATGCTTCCAAGGAAGAACAAACAATGCAGAGCTGCCATGATATATTTAACGATGAATCATTCTCTTAAAAATTATCAGCTGTGAAAGGCTTTCACCACTCTGGGAATAATGCAATGATGTATTTCATGTGAATCAGTGTGGAGCGTATCCATGGCAACCTCATCCTTGCAGTTTGCCAACAGTTGGGGTAACCGGCCTGGAAGAGTTGCAGAAAATAAACCCGCATATTATGGGTTTTTAAAGGAAAAATCAGGCTTGTTTTGAATTACAAGTGTCTTGTCTTTATGCTCAGCTTAGGCTGGCTTGTTTGGCACATTGAGGGACCTCTGGTGGGTCCCTCCTGGGGGTGACCCACCCCGCAGCTCCTGTCCCTGCCGTGCCACCTGTCCCACCCACAGCCCACCTGGGCCCCGGGCATGGGGCCTGGGGCTGGATTCAGCCCTCTGCCCCTGCTCCCCCCGAGCGTGACAAGGCTGCAGGCAGAGCCAGACAGAGCCTAAGGCACCCCGAGGCACTGAGGAAGGGGGTCAGGTCCAGCCACCGGCGCAGCATTCCTGCCCGTCGGGAGTTTCAAAGCAGCTGAGATGCGTGTGATGTGCTCAGAACCCTGTGTCCTGGAACAGTGCCTTGGCTTGTTTGACACTTGCTGGGTCAGTTTGGGGTCTGTGTCTGCCCTGAGGAAAGAAAAAGCAGAGAAGGGCAAGCTCCTCTAGGGAGTGAAATGGCTGGTTTGATGCAGACCACTGGGCATTAACAGGCTGCCCCTGGTGTGCCTCCCTGCAAACTCAGATCAGGAATGCTCAGGAACGGGGAGACCAGCAGAGCTGGACCATCCCTCTGGAGTGCTCATCCCTCCTGAGCCTCAGTCCACTCCTGGTGCTCCGGAGCCCTGGGAACATGCAAGCTCTGCTGAGCTCTGCTTAGATACCTAACGGGTTTTATGCCTGGAGTGCGGAGCTTGAAAGCCCAGCCTGAGGCAGCACAAAACACGATTTTCCCTTCAGTGTTAGGAGGTGAGTGAGTCCAGCCCATCTTTATTTTCTCTGAAGCATTATGAAAGACTAAACACTCCAAGAAAATGGCATCCATTCACAGCATGCCAAGGGCACTGGCGTGCTAATAAAAATTCTAATTGCAAGAGGGTGACTATCAATCTCTCTGACTCATGCTACAGAAGATGCTGAAATGGCACTCTTGTTTTCATCTCTCAAGCATTCTGTCGCAACAGTCATCTCTTAATGATAACATCCATAAAGCACATGCGGTTCTTGATAGGTTTTCTAATTTCACTGAACACACCCCTTAGATTTCCCTATTAAAAATAAGGAAAAACAAACAGGGAAAGGATGAAAAATGGTAGGGAGTAGAAAAGAGAGAGAAAACTGGGTAAAGGAGGGTTAGGAAAAGAAACAGTTTGGCTTCTGCCAACCTAAGATTTTTTGGTGTTCTAAAAAGTTAGAACCAAATATTTATCCAATTCTCCATGTTCCACCTCTCCAAAACTTTACCATCCTGTGTGCCACCAGGTCACCCCAGCTGCCTGACACCCCAGCCCCTGTGTCCTGGGGACCATCTCCTCTCCCACACAGTGGACACAGGCCAGTTGTCTGCAAGCACTGCTCAAGAGATCCAGTCCTGCCACGGGGATAATTTCCAGGATGGTAGGATATATCCCAAAAACCAGCAAACCCAGCTCAGGGAAGTAAATTTATGGATGAATCCATTATCATATTAATCCCCTGAGTAACTCCCAGACAGCAGAACTGTGTCTTGGCACAGCCCCAGAGCTCCTGAGCCCATCCATGCTGTCAGCAGCGCTACCTTGCCCTCGGCCAGGACCAGACAGTACAGCCTCAGGGAACAAACGTGAGCAAAATCTAATTTTCTGCTGGATCAACCTGAATTGTAAATCAATAGCTGAGTTTCTGATTGTTTCGTAGGGTGTGTTGGCACTGACCAGGACACAAGCTCTGAACAAGTCCTGGTTCTGAGCCTGTGACAGGCAACAGGACCTGCTGGGTTAGGGAGGAGGGATGAGCACAGGTGCTCAGAGTCAGGAAACTCCTCCACGGGCAGTTCCTAGCACTCCTGCTGCCTCATGAGCACAGGCATGATTAATGACCTCACAGCACCACGGAGAGGCTGGCTGCGACTCAAGTACGTGAAATAAGAGAAACTGGTATTCTGAGAAGTACTGGGAGGTGCGGATGCATCGATCCCCAGGGCCCCCTGCCTGCCCTCGGAAGCTCAGCCGCTGAATGGCTCCCACTCAGCTTCCAGCAGTGCCCAGACTCGTGGTGTGTGTCTGGAGAAGGGAGAGGATGTAAATACTCAGATCCTCAGCCAACCTGGGTGATGGCTGGTAATATGTAACACCAGGTGACTGCACTATTCCATGTTCCTGCATTGTACAAGGAGTTGCAAAAGCCCACCTTTGAGCAAGGGTGAGAGCTATTCAAATACACATGTGCAGGTATATTCTGCTTTCGGAACAGTGCACCCCAACCACCCAGGGCACAAGGGAGTTACAGCTGCTCTGTCCACGCTCTCAGTTTGGACAATGGCAGAACCAGGACACATGACTTAGTCTACCTGTAACTGAACTGCAGTGGCAATGCCAGGGCCAGAGCCCAGATATGCTGTCTGTCAACATCGTGTCTTCAGACAAGACCATTCTGGTTGAAATTGTCCATGCAAGACATCTCCTCTTCCTGAAGCAAACGGTGACAGAGCGGAGTGGCCAGGACCCACAGTCCATGTATGGAATGCTGTGCTTTCCGTACCCAGAAAACCATGGTGTCTGCCCATCTCAGCCTGTGCCTTACTCCAGACCCCGTGCTGGACCATCCAACCTGGCTGTGCAAGGACAGCGACAAGGGACCGAGCTGACGTGTCTGTCCCCCTGCTGCTGCCCACGTTTTATCGGTAAAACTTCGTCCCTCCCTTTGGCAGCTGACTCAGGAAGTCTGACTTACAAAGAAGTGTCTCACCCTTCTCCATTTCATTTCTACTTGGTTTCTGTCCATGTCTGCTCTAGGCAGGCCCGTTGCAGCCAGGGCTGGACTGTGCCTGCCAGCTGGGCTGGGTTGTGCTAATGACCACCAGAAACACTGAAATCCTTCAAATTACCAGGCTCTGCAAAGCACTGCAGGCCTCTAGCACCCTGCAAACCTGCAGTGCCAGTCATGTCCAAAAGGATACGTTTTCCTTATCCACATCTGCCAGGAACCATTTCACAGACTTCTCTGAAGTAAAAATAAACCCTGGTGGATAAGGCAGACCTGGACACAAACTCATATGGAGCAATAAAACTTCCCTGTCCTCTTCTGCAGAGGCACGGTCCTTCTGCTGGCAGTACAGATGTACGTAACAGGAATAAGATCTACAAATTTTTACCGTGGCAGAATGAACAGAGACTTCTTTCAGAGGGAAAGACGGATGTATGCTTTCTGAGCCTCGGTCTGCCACGAGGCTGACCAGCACAATTGACATCAGCAACAAAATAGGATCTGACTGGTTTTAGGGAGCCAGCAAAGCACACTGCGGTGCAGGACTGGGACCCGCAACGCTATTTTCAGGAATGAGTTCTCCTCATATTCATACCATTGGTGGATCTGCAGCAGGCGAGCAGGCAAGCCACAGAGGGGAGGTTAAAAATACTTTCTCTGAACACATAGCCCTAAACAGTGGAGACTGAGTTTCAGCCTATTGAGATAAGCAAACTGAATGTGCCATTCTGATAACACTATTTTCAAAAGGTGAGTTTTCCTCTGGAAGTTGCCACCCTATTAATATCTTATGTCGAGGTCTTACCTTTCATCGCTTCTATTTTGCATCACCAAGTGGCATCTCTGGTGGAGATAAATTGACCATTGATGACACCATGTCGTCCAGAGGGCAAATGACTTTATCAATTTCTATTAATAAAGACTCTATTACTCTTGATTGCCTGCTTCCTTCTAGGTACCCTGAAATCTGGATTTCCACCTTGGCTGAGAGCAGAGTCCTCATGTTCTCCACTCTCAGCTGCCTGGTCAAGCCCTGAGGACCCCCAGCCTCCCATCAGAGAAGGTGTAATGTAATTTTACAGGAGAGCTCAACAATGTGCTTTTACTGTGTTGCTGTAGGGCTGCAAAAGACAGTCATGGCTTAATTCCAAATGCTCACTTTTTTTTATCCCTCTGATTTTGTTTGTTTCCTGGACTGTGTATGCATCAGCATGTACTTGTGGGGTTTTAAAGATGGGTTTTGCAACCATTCTTTGCAACCAGTTTATCCTATGGACCAGCTGAGAATGGCTGACCAGAGCCTGAGGATGCTCTGGAGGAAAACAGCCTGGGCCTCCTCTCCCTGGTCCTCACTGTCACCAAAGTCAAAACTCTCACAATGTTTCTAATCCCTTGTACTGCTGAAGGTCTGGCAGCTAAAGAACCATCCATTTCCTCAAAAACCAACCTATGAAATTTTGATATCATTTTGATAGTTGCCAGGATAACATTGTCCTATTTTGTAGGAATTCATGTTCTGAAACGAGTTGAGCTACAAACAAAGTAAGTAGGAAAGCAGAAAGATATGCGAACACAAATTTACATAGTTGGGATGACAACAGGGATGTTTTGTTTAGATAAGACTGAAAGGCCTTGAAGGAAGAATTAAAGAATATGTACACTCAAAAAAATTGCAAATCTGGAATGGGTTCCCCAAGATAGACAAGAATTTATTAATAATTTCCTTCAGAGAGAAGATAAGGTTGGCACACAGGAGAATTAACCTGAGACTCATCAGTTCTCAATGAGCTGAAGCCAAGCGGTGAACAAACCTCTAGGTTACATCAGAGCTGCAGCTGGGAGGGATGGTTAGTTATGAATTGTTAATTGTATGAACATTCCGTCTGCCTTTCCTAACAAAGTTCAGTGTGTTTGAGAGATAAAGATCTACAGCCCTTCTGAACCATTTACGCTCAGCCTTAGAAGTTCCCCCAAGGTTTAGCTTTGAGTGTATATGCCAGGAACCTCCAGAATCCCCATTTTTGTGGGTGAAGCCCTGGAGGACTCCTGTCCCTCACAGAGAGGCACAAACTGGGGAAACACTGCAGTCAAGAGTCCCACCCTGGTAGTGTAAGACAAAAACTGGCCCCTGGTTTTGTCACTTACAGTGATTTTTGTTTCAGAGCTCCTACAGAAACAAAAGCACTGGGACTTCCTGGAGCAGCTGCTGCTTCCCAACATGGTACTTGCATGATGGAGAAAACCCTATTCCCTCCCCAGGAAACTTGTGCCGGGGGCTGTGGGGATGGTGGGTGGTGGAAAACGCCACCAGAGCAAGTCTGTGCTATTCCCAGCTGCAGTAAAGCAGACGTGGAATCAAATACTGCCTTTCCTTCCCAAACTGCAGTGCTTTCCAGCTGATTCCTTTCTCTAACAGCCAGCATGGTTATAAGGTCACTGTAAACTCTCCCTTTAATGCCTGACAGGAACTGCTTGGCGGCAGTGCCAGGGTTGTTGTCCCCTCTTTTCACGGCAGGGATACAGTGGGATGGAGCAGAGGCTGTCCCTGAGCAGCCCAGCTGGGAGCTGGGAACCTGCACATCCCACGGGGCTCTACAGAGGAGGCAGTGGCTGGGGAAGGTTACTGGAGAAATGTGTAGCATGGGAAGTGGAAATAATAGCACAGATGGGTTCAACTGGAACCACGAGCCAGCCAGTGGCAGCACTGGAAATACCTCTCCAAGGTAATTCAGTTTTTCTATGCACAGTAAAGGAAAAAACCACAGGTAGATTCTGATAGGCCCCAAAGTGCTCCTCCCAAAGGCACTTCTGATGGGGGGAAGATGGACAAACTGCAATGGAGAGTCTGAACATTTCTCACTCTGTTATTCCCTGATTTTATGCACAACAAGGAGCTTTCAACTCTCCAAACTTAACAGGTATGACTGTTTTTATCTTTAATTTAGCAATGTTTATCATAAAAATCTGGTTTTTGGAAACTTGTGATAGTTTGGAGAGCTGTCATTTCTGTGTTTTCTTTGGAGGAACAGAAAAGAGAGCATGAAATAATGGGCTTTGATAATGTTGAATTGTTTCCGTTTGATGAACTATGATGTTTTGTGCTAAAACTACAAAGTCATAATCCACTATAAAAACTGAACATCTTATGTACCTTATACTCTTACACATTCCCATTTTTAGAGCTTGTATTTTCATCTGCCTCAGAAGTCAAAATGACACAAATTGAAATGATCAAATCAATGGGAAACATTTTTATCTCAACAAAATGAAACACCTTTGATGTTATTGAAACTAAACAAGAAAGTCAAAATGATTTGACATTTCCCATCAAAACTTAGTACTGACAGACTTCTGCGGAACGTTTCTAATGTGAGGATTCAGGGGGCCCCGTGCCCTCGCAGCCGAAGCCTCCCTGTCCCTCTGGCCCCGGCTCCTGCTCCCTGCCCGTGTGCTGGCTCTGCGCTGGCTCACTGGGAACAGAACGGCTCCGCTTTCCAGCCAGGGCTGCCTCTGGAGGCCGTGCAGGGCTGCCTATCCTTCCCCCACACGCGCTTCAGCTCCCGCAGCCTCCCCTGTGCCCCTGGGCCCCGCAGAGGAGCAGGGTGGGCGGCGGTGCTGCTGGGGACCAGGATGTCACCGTGCACGCCGGCATTCCGAGGAGTGAGAGTCTCCCGCTTCCCATTCCATGGGAGCCAGTTCCTTCCATCCCCTGCCCCATCATCCCCTCTACAAAAGTCTCTTAGATTCTTGTAGGGACAAAGTGGTCACAAATTAGCTCCACTGCTACAAGCATTATCTTAAAAACTGCAGGCATTAATAAAAAGAAATTGGAGAAATTTATGCAGCAACTTATGCAATTCAACTGAGAATTATACTTCATCTATATCATCTTATACTTGTTTAAGAAAGAACTTACAAACTTCTGTTTAAGAAAGAACGTTATCCTTTGCAAAATCCTATAGAAATTTTTATGAGAGACTTAAGAAAGGAAACAAGAACTGCATATTCCATCTGATACATTCAGTATCCGAGAAGTATCTTAACAAAGTTAGAAAACAAGACAATGTAGTCCAAAAATACTAAAAGCCTTTCAGTCCAGGCCTCCCCAGTGCAGGCCAGTACGGGTGGAATAAAAAGAGGAATTAGTTGTAAAAGTCATTAGTATGTGATTTTATTCCAAAATGCTCAATATATCTAGGTCCGCCCTTCTATATTCTAGGGAGGAGAAATCTGTAAACCCTGATTTTTGTATTTTGACTTCAGGGAACTCCTGTTTACAGAGCAGTGTCTGAGGCAATTATTTAACTATCACAACAGAGACATCAGCTGTGACTCAGTTAAGCTGTTTCTCTACCTTTGCAATCCCAGAGTCTCCCTCTTGCTCTGGGGCTTTTCTCTGTCTGCTAAAGAAACAGCCTGGCCAAAAATACTGCACTGTGCCCGTTCCAGCCAATTCCCTCGCGGAGGGGCGAGGAAGACTCATTTACACACGATTCCTTCCCAGCGGCGCCTGTCCGGAGCCCGCCCGGGCCAGGCGTGGCCGTGCCCGGCCCCGGGGACAGCGGCGGTGTCGGGCACGGCGGTGCCAGCCGGGCACGGCCCCGCATCCC
>VZTI01003341.1:590717-605844 GCA_013397865.1 Struthidea cinerea
TCCGAGCGCCCGGCCCGTCCGGCCAGCTCCGCTCCGCGCCCGACAGCAGCTCCCGTGTCCCCCTGGACAGCATTACAGATCCATTACAGATGGATCTCATTCCGTACAGAGCCGCAGAGAGACCCAGAACTGTCACGGGCTTGGCCGGCAGCTCCCGGCTTTACCAGAGCTTCCTTCTCCCTGAGCCCAGCAGCTGCAGAGGCTCAAAGCACAGCGTGAGGGCTGCGAGACCCCGGGGTGGTGTGCGGGAAAGGGAAGGGGAAGGGGAATGGAAAAGGGAAAAGGGAAAGGGAAAGGGAAAGGGAAAGGGAAAGGGAAAGGGAAAGGGAAAGGGAAAGGAAGGTGGGTCTGAGCCCTGAGCCCAGAGGTGCTGGTGTCTCACGCCAGGCGCCTGGAGGAGCCTCTTCCTGCCTGAAGCACCCTCAGTGCTGAGGTGGGGTTCTGCACTCATAGAAGAATAAATTTTGAAAAGCTGCATACAGAAATGAGTTCCTGATGAGAACAGGCAAATAGGTCTGACCTGTGCTCTTGTGTCATGGGCTTCATGGGGCAGATGCAGAGAAGAGGTAGGGAGGAGGCTCCCAGTTTCCCTCTTCTTCCAGCAGTTTCAAAGAGGTCTAATGAAACCTTGGACAACTTGGAAGTGGCTGGAATAAGGTTGAATAAGTACCTGTCCCACTGTTCACTAAAAAATGAGTTTTCAGAGCACCGTGTTGACATGGCAATGACACATCAGTTTTACAACCCTGTTTGTCTGACGATGCACGAGACAAAGTGATCTCTGGAGCTCACTGGCTTGTAATAAACGCTAACCTGAAGCCATGAAAACATATGACAAAACAATGCCTTAACATAAAATAGAAAACCTTTATGAGAACAAAGTTTGTTTTCATAACAGTCACCATATGACACCATTAGACAGACTGTGGGAAGGAGGCCTGACCCAAGAGTACCGAATATTTATGACACATCTTTTCAGCATTCAGACTCGAATGAACAACCTTCCACTCGGTACCTCCTGTGCACTCATTTTTAGCACGTTTGTTTGGATCGTTTCCTCGCTGCCAAATTTTTGCCAGTCAGGCCCAAATCTCACTCTTTAGCAAATCATATTTACTTCTCTTTACTGCCACCAAATCCTATATATTAGCAGTTTCCTCTCATCTCTTGTAACAAGAGGTGCATCTCAGCCTGTGAGACTCTCGGGTTTGACTTGGTTTGCAAGCACTTCAATGGGTTGCAGCTCAGTTTTATTTAAATGCACTGCTCTGAGGAAAGCAGAGCACTTTGTGCCTGACAGATTCATTGGAGCTTTTACTTCAAACACTTTTCAAGATAAACTCACAGCAAAGGGTTGAGTTATACAACTGAAAACACACTCACAGAAAGAGACTACAAACATAAAATACCTCTGGAGCTAATCCCTTCCTTAGGGTGTGATCTTGGTTTTTGAGACAACCCTCTGAAGGACCTGAAGAGGGTCCCATCATTCCCCATGTCTGTTTTTGTGTCCCCCTTGCTCCAGTTACCCCTGGGGGTTGGCACACACCGAACAGCTCAGGAAACGCATCCCCTTTGTGACCTTACCCTGCACAGGTGCGTGAGACCGACAGCGTTGGGTGTCCCTGGGGCCTCCTCGGCTCATTGGCTTTGCCCATCAGACCTGCTCTCCTGCCAGGGAAGTTGACTGAACGGTGGTTTTGTTTTGATTTCTCCAAATCATATTCCTAATTTGAAGAGATAGTTTTGGACAAATTTACTAAAAAATGTGGTGATCTATGGGGCAGGTTTCTAATAG
Organism: Struthidea cinerea; assembly: GCA_013397865.1. Lineage (NCBI taxonomy): Eukaryota > Metazoa > Chordata > Aves > Passeriformes > Corcoracidae > Struthidea > Struthidea cinerea. Next base: position 592,516 of record VZTI01003341.1, read on the forward strand.
GAACTGTTAGATGCTGGCTCCAAACTATTCACAGGAGCTGAAAGCAAATTCATTGCACAACTTGGGATAAGGTCTGAAGAGATTCTCTTACCATTTCCACGAGACCAAGAGGGACTGACTGTGCTGCAGTCAACAGAAACAGGGTAGAGCAAATAGATGTAAGAGTGAGGTCAGAGCCAGCCTTTAAATCGTTAAATAGCAAACCATGCTGGCTTCATTATTTCATTTAATGACACATGAACTATGGAGGTGTGGGAGTAAAAAATTAATATCTGAAAAAGCCGAGACTCGAATGAAAACATTTTATCAGATAAAGATTCTTTTCCTTTCTTTAAAAAGGCTAAAAAAAGAAGAGGGAAATATCCAGAATAATTAGCCCAAAAAAACACCATTAATCCTGAGCAGAAAAAGACACTTGTTCTTCCTGGATCCCTGGAGTGGGATGAGAACATTTTATCCTATGCAGTGTAGTGATTTTCCTTATTTACTTGTTGCACATTGTATGCTCCTCTTCCAACAAGCAGCAGCCATTGCCAGTCCTTCAGCAGAGCCCAGCCCCAGTGTTCAGCTCATATTCATCACTGTTTCAGAGCCAAAATGCTGAAAACAATCTACCACTTGAACTTACTGTTATCTGGACTGCCAAAGCCAGCTGCTCTTGCTGCCTAGCATCCCCTTTCAAAGGAAACACACTATTTCTCCCAGCCTTGGGTCTCTTCTCACACACTGGTGGAAGCAGAATAGTTCTTCTGAAGCCAGTGGAGCTGTAGAGATGGGAGCTTGGGGCATGTGAGAAGGCATTTATTGCTGTTGTGTTGTCTCTGTTGCCATAACTCCCCCAGCCCCTCAACCAAATACGTGCTCCAGTTGTACTGGGAGCTGTACAACATGTAACCCTTGCAGCACTTGGACTCAAAACAAGCCTGTTTCGTTTTCTCTCTGGTGAGGAACCACCTTGGCTGATGCACATCAGAAGCAGCTGCAGTGCTGAGACAGAGCCTGGAGCCTCAGGGGTCAGATCACCTGTGAGGGCCAGCGCAGCATCAGCACTGGAGTCACCTCGCTCCCCGCTGACCTTCTGCCGCTGCTGTCTATTCATTGCATCCTTCGGATGATGTTCCTTCCACTATCTGGTGGCTGTGCCAGCCCTCCTGGGGTTTGGACACACAGCCTCAGAGTGTACTGCCAAGGATCCCCTTCCAGCTCCAGATCTGTCTTTCACATCAGCAACAGCAGCAGGGAGGGAAACAGCCCTGGCCTGGTGCTTCCCCCAGGGCACAGGTTGGGAGTCTGCTCTGCAGCATCTTCAGTGCTTTTATTATCCGCATTAACCACAGTGAAGACAAGCCTAAGCCATGCTGCAGTCCCCATGGAAACAGGTCCAAAGAGCTCTGGTTGACTATTAAGCAAGGTATATAAATGCCCTTTCTCATCCAAAGGTCCTGAGGCAATGTCTCCTGTTAGAAGCCCCAGGAGCAGACAGACATGCAGCAGGACACATACCTGGGACAGTGTAGCTGGGGCTGGCATGGGATTTTACCTGCTTTACCCATAAGAGAATGGAAAGGAGGAAACCTGTCCGAACCTTCAGCAAGTTTCAACCCTTTTTATCCCACAATATACCACAATGAAATTGTTTAGAGACATGAAGTCACACTTCGTGTCCTTGGTCTCGGTGCTTGAAGGCCAGCGGTGGCATTTTTGGGGATGGTATTTGGGATGACAAAGTGTTTGCAAGCAGGGGTGAATCATTTCCCTAAGGACACCCTCACACTTGTATTCAGGAGAAGAAAATGTTCTGCCTTTGGCCCTGACAGTCTTTTAGCATCTCCGAAGTCCACCCATCAGACACGTCAGTCACACACAGTGTGGTCCCTGCTCAGCTGCACCGCTGCTGAGGCTCCCAGTCCAGAACAAACACGAGCCTCAGCGCCAAACTGCCACAAATCAGGAGTTCTGGGGCACGGCTGAGACATCCAAGCAGCACAGTCAAGAAGGGCCTTTAGAAAGCTCAGACCCCTTTTCCTTTGGAGCAGATGACAGTCACTAAGGAACTGTGCTGGCAGGAAACATGTGCCCCCTCCTGCACCCCTGCCTGGTTCCTAGACTAAATTTGCACTGGAGAGTGATGGAAAATTTATGTCCATATCAGAAAATAAGAAAAAAAAATCATATAAGCAGGATAATGTAAATTACTGATCTCTATAATTGCAAAATATTTTTGTAATACAAAAAGGTTAATTTTTAATATTAATTTTTAGCATAAATTAGCTGAAGTTCTATTGTAAAAGCTGTTTTGAATCACGCATCAGAAAATAATTTCAAAGCTTCTCTTAAACTCCTGTTTTAAATTTGTTTCAAAGAAGGGAGCCCTGCAAACTGTCACTTTCCTGTATTCAGCTTCAGCTTCAACAGTCTTCTTCTAACAAAAATATTTTGCCAGAAAGTTCCCAAACAGCATTTCTACAACATCACATTGTTCCCAGATCTTAAAATAGGAGACTTAGGGTTATCAATCTCAAAGTCCTTCTCGGTCATAAACACTTTTTTTCTTAAAGGGAAAGCAGAGTCAGGAGCTCTTCCCTCTCATGGTGACGCAGCCCTGAGTCCACAGTCAGCAGTGGAAATCCTTCTCCCCTCCCAGGAGTTTTGGCATTGGGCTTTGTTTCACGGGAATAGAATAAAGGGACTGGAGGAACATTTCCTTCCAGGATCCACCTGCTGCAGCCCAGCCCAGCCCAGCCCAGCCCGGCCCGGCCAGATGGTCCCTGCCAGCCCCAGGGCAGCTGGACATGCCACAGCCATGCTGTTCCTGCCCAGGGTCACTGCAGGAGCCCGGCACCACCGGCCTCTCCAGCACAGTGCTGTGGGCGGCCACTTCCAGAGTCCCCAGACAAATGCTGTCCCCTTGGGAAGCCTCCACCTTCACCAGCAGGCTCGGCTTCCCAGCTGGTCCTGATGGCCACTTCGTGCCTGCTCTACAGGAGGTTCTCCAGGGTGGGAACTGGCAGTGGCAGGGCCCAACACCAGTAGAGGCAGAACTGGAAGCCCTTGGCCATTTCCACCCACTTAAAACTGGTGTCTTGGCAGAGCTGAGCTTCCTCTCCAGGCATTGTCTGTGCCTGGGAGCCCCGATTCCCTGAGCAGAGCACTCCCTGTATGCTCCATGCTGTCAGCCAGGGACCTACGGGATCCCTCTAACCTGCTCTTCTGAAAATGAAAGCGGTAGATTTGCCTTCTCCGTTGTCCCCTGTTCCTCCTCCCTTAACATAAAGGGTGCCCTGAGGAGTGAAAAGATAAATTCCTTCTTCCCTCTGCCTCTTTCATGACAAGCTACAATCAGCTTTGCTCATGAGGTGCCACACACCACATCCACAAGCTGCCACAGAAAGAGGCCACTAGAGCAGTACCGTACGTGGTTACGAGCCCTGCAGTGGCGACAGGGAAGGTTTAGTGCTCAGCCCCCACCGTGGGCACAGGACAAGGGGCAGAGGAGCAGGGACCAGCTGGGCAGCACTGAGGCACCCAGTGTTCTTCCCAAGGCTCTGCGTGTTCCCTGCTGTGGCAGCAGATCAGGGCACTGAATTGCCTGGAAAGTCAGAGGGATCTCACTGTTAGCTCAGCCCAGCTCCTTTGCGGCTCTTGGCTCCTCATCATGAGCCAAAATGGTGCAAGATGACAAAGTCACTGATCACGTTCCCCTCCCAGGAGTTTCACAAGCTTTAAACGTCTAAAGCAAACAATACAAATAGAGCAGCAATTATGAACTGGAAGATTCCTTTTCTGTCTCGCATTAAACAAAAGCCTTTTTTCTTTCCATCTGTGTTGGAAGATTCGGGATCTCCAGGCTGCACTGGAGAGAGCTGCATCCCTCCACCCACAGCCAAGCTGTGGCACTGAGTGATGTGACCACGGTGTCACAGGGCCCGTGAGCCAGCACTGGGGAGCTGCACAAAGAACGGGATTGATCCAAAAAAAAAATTCTCTCAAGTCTTCCCAGAGACAAGAATGTCTTCACTGAGTCATTACACATTCTTTAAGCAATGACACTGAAAATAAGACCACGACAAATGAAAATGAAAATCAGCCAGTTTTAAGGAGTTACACATTCCCTCACTCGAGTTCAGAAGTGCCTGCTCAGAAGACACACACAGATCCTGTATCTATCCTCCAGGCAAACTCAAACAGGAATTGCTTGCCCCCTGACAAGTGATTCTGTTTTGCACAGTTGCCAGGTAAAGTCTGAGTTAGAGGCATTTTTACAAAGAAAAGAAAAGGCCCATCATCTTCTATGCCACAGATGGAAACCTGAGTGGTTTTGTGAGCACAAAATCAGGGTCAGAACAGGTCTATCTGAGTTTTCTATTTCTAGTCAAAAGCTTTACAAAATAACTCTGTGCCACAACCTTCTTTGCATGGAAAGGGCAGTGACCTCCTGGCCAGCTAAAAAATGAAAATATCCAGGGTCCTTCTGATCTCTTTCCTTTTTTGCAGAAGAAGAAAGGCTGGGAGAGGAGACTGAACCCACAGTGACTGGGGGGCATTCAAGATACCCGGTTACCCTCCTTCCAAATGACTCCTGAATTCAGCCAGGCTCCAGCTTTTCACAGCAGCTTCAGCACAAAGCAAAATACAGGAGCTAATCCCCAGAGGCAGCAGCTGAAATAACTGGAGGTCAAACAGCCAGATCCTGCCGGGTATGTTTGAGTCTTTCAGAGGATTATGAAGTTTTTCATAGAAAGTAAAGGTTATGTTTGAGCTGCTGTCTTTGCCCAGAGTTAAGGTGTCCTGGCCCCTCTTCGCCATCCTCTGCTCTGCCCTGGAGGGAGCCACAGTGAAGTCCATATGCCAAGAAACAACAAAATATTTAGATACTTATTTCCTAGTTGGACTAATAGATACGGGCTGTTAGGCATTTGCATAGGAATTAGGGCCATTAGAGCCTCTCAAAACTGGACTTAAAATTTGCTTTATCCTTACTGAACCAGAAAGCCTCAGGCATCATCATGAGAACACATCACACAGGGGCTGGCTCTTTTCCATATCATTGCCTTATCCCATGGGCATTAACAATTTTCAAAATTCATGGGAAAACACACACATGAGACTGCTTTGGGCAAAAATCCCTGGACTTACAGAAAATACAGTGGTGAATGATGATTTCAACATAAAATTAATGACCTGAGAATATTTTCCACTTTTCTTGCGGTAATGATGAATTTGTAGAACTAATAAAGACAGTGGATAAATGGTTAATGTTCCCTTGCAGATGGTCACAGTTTATTACTATTATTACTATATTATTATCATAATGATTCAGAGAGTGTCAGGGAGAACCTGACTAGCAGTGCAAAATGTCTTGGAGGTGAATGTCACTTTTAGCTCCTCCAGAACTGTTGCTTCTTTGGAGTTCTCTAACAGTAACTGCTGCACAGAGCCTCTCCAAAAATTTATCCCTATCATTTGCCTGTGTTTCCTCAAGGAAACAAAAATAGGAATTTCTGCAAACAACTTCCTTTCTGAGCAGGCACAGACCCACAGGCTCTTGCCAGGGCACACTGGCAAAGTGTGGTGGTGATTTTCAATCCTATACAACTGGAAGGAGGAGCCTTTTGTGACCTATCAGGATTTTAAATGGGAAGCAGAACTGAAATGTTTCATAGCAGCAAAGTTTCCTGAACTTGATTTTTAGCTGAGCAACCTTCCTGAGCACAGCTCAGCTGTCCTTCCCAAAATACAACACGTACTGAGCACTCTCTGCTGTGTCTGAACAGCTTTACTGCTCTACTTTTCTCTTCAAAAACATGCATATTCTATGGTTGTTTCTCTTTAAATAGTCTGGTCCAGCCTGGCAGGAATGAAAGGCACAGAGGAACAGGCCGGTTCTCTGCTCATCTTTTTGCTGTGCATAATTATGGATGTGGTCCAATCTCCCTTTGAGCAAATCTTTGGGAATCATTCAGGTTAGGAAAAACCAGAGCCAGGATCTGAGTTTCACACCTGAGGGAACTGATGCACAGAGAAACTTTTTTAATCAAGCCTTGATCTTGAGTCTCTTAGATCAATGCCCTGGCTGATGGCATCTCCTTCCCTGATTTGTCTTGTTCCTTCCCGAGCTTTCCTTACCCAACTTTGAGCAGAGTGAAAGACTAATTCAGCCAAAAGAGATGCACTGGGAAGCCTCTGTATAGTCCCAACCAGGGCAGACAGGAGTGGTTTCCATCGCTGCTGACAGCCAGAAGAGCACAAGGGAGCTGAGAGCTGCCAGCAGCCAAAAGCAGCAGGGCCCAGGAGAGCCACGAGCTGCCAGTGATGGGAGGGACCTGATCTCCTGCTCTCAAACCAACACAGGAAGCACATCCAAGTAAAGGCTCTTTGACACTGCAGCCCTCAATTCCCCTGCTCCATCACCATCCCAGTAAACCCAGCTGGAGTCTGATACCTCTGTCTGCTGGAGATGTGCTGCCTGTGTCCCCAGCCAGCTGCCCACAGCAGCAGATGGACTTGCACTGCACGATCTGGTGACAGTGGATGTCTTGGCTGTATTGTCCCCAGGACACCATTTGTTATACAAAGCAAGAAATAAAATTCAAAACAAAATAAAACAAAGCTGATTTTTATTACTCCAGAGATTTTAATTTGGTGGGACTGCCTCCTACTACTGACCATAAAATGTTACATTAAAATCAAATGATATTACAAGAGCATGTTACAGAGTAAGAGCATGAGATTAAAAGCCAGCTGTAATTTTAGCAGTCTTGTCTGTAACACCAGTGCTCCTCGGACTCTGGATGAGGATGATGCATGTTTTACAGACACGCTTTTACTGACTATAATTTATAGCCTGAAGCACTCTTGTCTTTGTATGAGAAGAACAATTCTGTTTTCCAGTGAGCAAACAGCTCTCCAGAAGGCACCCAAGTCCTCCAGAGAGAGGCAAAGGCAACAAAATGTTTAAGGCAGAATAAAGAATTTACTGCTGGACCAACAGAGACTATATACAACCTCTTTTGCCAGTGACTTTCCCTGAACAACATAAACGAGAGATTCCAGCCTGACAATGAGACGCAGCAATCTGGCAATCTGCTGCTTGAGTGTGCAGAGTCTGAGGGGACAGCAAACTCATTTTTCCTGTAAAAAGGGATGTGTTCTCTGCAAAACACCAGCTCTGAGCTGCCCTGCAGGGCAGCAGCCCTGTGGGCAGTCACATTCACTGTCCTTACCCAGCTGAAAAAGCCCCTGGCACAGCAGCAGTGCTGCTCCCCTCCTCTTCCTCCCCCTTTCCCCCAGGACATCCTTCAGCCTACGGACAGCTCGCTCTCCACACCATTTCCTGCAAGAGTCTTGGGGGACAAGGTGGAGGTGAATCTCTCACGCATGTCATGGGGTGGGGTGACAGAACAGCCCTAAGGGGACCGTCATCATGGTTCTAAGGGATAACATTGATCAGCAGCACTGAAAGAAAACTGAATTTTGCAGACCCAACCCACTACACAAACCCAACCTTTTTTGCTCCCCAGCAAAAATGGATTTGTTGCACATCAGTTATCCAGCACTAATAAGCCATCTGAGCTCTAACTAATAAAGAGGTGAAAAACGTTCATTTCAAATGTGCCTGTTTCCCAAAAATGTACCCAATTTATGCACATTTAATTACTGCAGTTGCAGAATAAAATAGCCTTTGCCTGTATGTTCCCAGTAATTGCACGTGGTCATTAGCATAGTCTATGCATTACAGAACATCTTAATATTTAGTGGTAAAAATAGTATCAGCTCTGTAGATGATATAAATGAATGGCTATAAAGTTCTCACAGTTTACTTCCAGTAAGGGTTGCTCTGTAATTTTTAACCAATCAACATATTTTCAGTTGACAAATGTGAGCCAATATGGATCATGTTGCCTTGTGAGGCTCAAAATAGATTTTGCAAATATGTTTCGGAGTGCGGAGGTGGTTCATGCAAGTGGAGCAAAAGATGAGGAGAGAAAAGATGGACACATTTTGGTTCCTGGGGCTGGATTTGAGTCTGTCTCATCTGTCTGTGCTCATTAATCAGTCCAGAAAGGAAACACTGATCCTATTCACAGAGTGCACGACTTGTACTCGGAGCAGACAGCGCCACTGGGAGTGACAGTGCTTCACTTTCCTACAAAAGGATACAGCACAAACACCACCTCGTGTGTCCTACCGTGTCACACCATCACGTTAAAGACTAGGCACTGGTGCTCAGGTTCCAATTTCTAACAGAGCCTGCAGGATTTTCCAAGTTGCATTGACTTTCAAAAAAAAAGAAAAAAATCTAGAGACTTGTACGGTGAAATAGAAAAAGATTTGACAGAAGAGCTTTTTCCTTTCCACTCCTATTCTGCACATATGAAAAAGGCAGAGAAGGGCATTGCTTAGGTTCCACACACAGGCACACAAAAACCAGGCTTAGTCAGACTTTCTGCAGTCTGGGTCAGCACAATCCTTCCCCCCAGCCTGGCTTGGGGGCATTGGGTGTGGAGAGCCACAGGCTGGGAAGTCTCTGTGCATGAAGAGGGTGAGGATGAAGAGCCCAAATGCAGCCCCCCAATACACAGCTCAGCTGAACCCCACATGCTCAGAAAATGGGGTGTTTAAGGCGCCCATATCTCAAACCTGCTGATCTTAAAACTTAAGATCCAAGGCAGCCCTAATATTTACCTAACCCACATAGAAACTGGAAGTTTGATTGGGTTTTAGTTGGAAGACAGTTTTATGATGTAAAACCAAATCTCTACTACTGCTTAATATTTTGTCATACTCCAACTTTTCGTCTCTTCTAAAGAAAAAGAGACACTTCATTGACTTGCTCATTCATTTCAGGAAGAACAATATTTCAGAGCTCTGAAAAATGTTCAAGAGCGACTTATATGAAGAGCTGTAACAGCTGGACTGGAACCATTACTTGTTCAAAACTAAAATTTGCTACAACTGTAGCAAATTTTATGTCTGGCAAAATATAGTAAAATCATCACATAATAAATTACTTACAACTGACCTATTTTTATTTAGAGCAAGCAGAGAAAAAATGTCTGCAAATGAGCTGGAGGAGGAGAAGGGGCTCAGAGAGTGTCTACAGGAGCTACAGGGAGCTAAGCCCGTTGAAGAAGAGATACGAGGAAAAGTCAGTCTGTGCTCTGGGATGGAGACAGCTTTCGCTCTCAGGAGAAAGAGGGTGGGTACCCGAGGATCATGTTGCACAGCATGTGCATGAAAAGTACCTAACTGAGTCAAATTTGTGTGGCTGTTTTCCCCACAGCTTTGACTTTGTAAAATTTCAGTGGACGGCTTCCAGCTCCTGGTCCATGGAAGGGAAAAGGCAATTTCATGGGGCTGCAAGACCATGCACAAAGAACTCCCAAAAGGGCCTGGCCCCTTGGGAAGAAGACAGGGAGCTGTTGGTGACACCAGTGCAGCTCAATGCCTTGTGCCAGTCTCCAGGCTGCCCAGGGAAGAGCTGGAGAGTGCTGGGGGCAGCCACCCTGGGAGCTGCTCCTCTCTGGCCTGGGAGCTGCCTCCTGTACCAAAACTGGGAGTTTATAGAGGTCTCAGCTTTGAAGAAAGCATGACCAAGAGAGCAGACAGCTTGCACTGAAGTCCTCAGTCCATTTGTACACAGCTACTGCAGAGCAATGTGTTTATTTTCCTAGAGTTTGCTAGATTATTTCTTAGTTATAAAGTACCCACCTAATTTGCCACTGAAATTAAGCAGAGGGAAGTGAGCTGAAACAGGTTCTGGCGTTGTCTGCTGGCGACATCCAAGCACGTTTCTAAGTTCTATGATTTTAACCAACACATATTGTTCTGTGCCTAAAGGACATTGACACAGTGAATCACTTTCTCAAAGAAAGCAGCAATATTCTGCCTTTCTCCTGTTACTCAAACGAATGTAGACACTAAATGAACTTCTGTCAAGTACCTTAAAATATCTGTTACATACCAGCAGCCACTGCTGCCTTTTAGCTTGGCTTTTCTCAAAAATCAAAGCTGTAGTCTTAATTCCATTAAAGCTGAGGCAAAATACCCAGTTCAAAGACTGGTGTTACATCCTTTGTACTTATGTACTTAGTCTGCCAATGTGATAGGAACAGATACGATCGGAGAGGAGCAGAAGAAATATATTCTGATGGGAAATGCCCTTTTTCAGATACTGAAATTCTCCAAGTTAAATTTTATCCAAACACCGTCCATTGAAAAAAACCCATCTGTTTTATGGTTGCAGCTGGTTCCTCCCATGCCCTCAATTCTATTTATGAATGCTTTTTAGAAAACCCTTTTCCCATTGAAGCAGTGTAGTGTTGAATTTTTTTCTGAGTGACCATGGAAATGCATAAAGGGGGAAGGGGGAGAGCAGGGAAAGGCATTTCCACTTCCACACTGCCCTGTGCTCCCGTGCACTGGGGCTGCTGGGAGGTCACGCCGTGGCAGAGCAAGCAGTGAACTTGCGCAACAAAAGCAGGGACACGACGCAAGCTGTTGTATCTGACATGAGGTGACACAGGGTGTCACAAAAGTGCTGTATCAGACAGGCAAAGGAAACAGCAAGAGACACTTCACAGCTGTCCGGACTGAGGTTTGCAGCCGTTTGAGCATTGCAGGGGCAGAAACTTTTCCTCAGGTCTCGTACAGAGCACGTATCCTTCTATTAATGGCAAAACCGCACCAGAAATAGACATATTCTTCTCTGGAGCTTCTTTCTGCTCCTGTGTATTTATAGCCTCTTTCAATCCAGATAACGTGGCTGACAAAGCAGGATTGATTTGATTAGCATGTAAATAAAGCCTCATTGCTGCTCCTAGCTTGTCTGTCATGGTTATGTTTTGATGGGATTTCTGTCTGCCTTTTCTATTTACATCTGCTTCTTAGAATATTAGAACCTTTTAGAGTGGAAAAGACCTCTAAGATCATCAAGTCCAATTATTAACCCAGCACTGCCAAGGCCACCACTAACCCATGTCCCCAGTGTCACATCTACACAGGTTTCAAATCCCTCCAGGGATGGGGACTCCACCACTGCTCTGGGCAGCATTTGCAGAGTTCCTGAGCCTGTGTTTCGGGAAGGGCTCAGGTCTCTGGGAACAAATGTCCTATCCTGAGCATGTGGCACTTGCTCCTGACCCAGCTGCAGGAGCAGGATCCCATCAAGGCCATCCTGCAAGTCTCTCCGCATGAGGGAGGAGCCAATACTGGTACACCAGTATCTCATTTTTCAAGCAGAACGGTGCTGAACAGATTATGGGGGAAAGAAAGAATTCAAGTACATTCCACCGAATGCTGGGAACAGAGCAAAAGAAGCCTCAGATGGAGAGGTTCCAGATTGCACGGTTCAAGTAATGGTTAAATGCATGCTCTCCAGAATTAAACAAACAAATCCCCTTTCCAAATAAATTCTACCACACCCCTGTCACTTCCAGAGCTGGGGCTGTTTTGAGTCACTACAGTGAGGAAGGATAAATCTGCAGAATTTTCTAACAGTAAGAGCTCCAGGACTGACTCCTGACAGTGAAAGATGGTCCACAATAACCTTTTAACAGGAGACAGAATCCCAATTAATGGAAGTGGCAGAAACCCACAATACAAAGCAGCAGACTGCGAGCTAAAACTGATCATCAGATAAACTGCTATTACCAACATGGGACTTAAAAATAAACACAGAAATTGTCCTGCAAAACTATCAGAAGAGATGCTAAGCAAAGGATGGGGTCTGTCTACACGGGCACATATGAGCACACTCACGTGCTCCAAGGATGGGCTCCCTGGAATGGCTGACTGCAGACGTGCAGTCAGCCATTAGAGCAACGGGGCAGATGAGGAAAAACAGAACTTCTGATTCAAACTGAAAGGAAGAAACCACGTTTTTGAGGTTTGCCTAGAACAGCATAGCAGAAAGGTTTTGTTAAAGCAATGCCACATCAGTTTGTTTGCCAGTGCTGGAGCAGCCAAGGGAATAAACACGCTGAACTGTCACACTGCTCGCTCTGGAAACAGTGGAAAGGGTTCATCTGATGTGAGGAAGAAAGAGAAGCACAAAAAATAAGTTTAGCCAGTGTCTCTCTAAAACAAATCCAACAAAGCTGTGCTTTCAGATGGAATATTATTCTTCATTTAAAAACTACTCCTTTACAATCCCTGAGGAAGCCCAGGGGAGGACCCAGCACCTGGGGCACTCCTGGCCCTTCCATGCATTGCCAGGCTCCTCTGGTGGCCTTGGCAAGGCCATTGCTGGGTGCCTGATCCCCCCTCCTGAGATGGGACAGTGGCATTTCTGCAGGTAAACTGGTCCCACCACACACTGCGGGCAGTCACCACGCCGATGGCAGGGACCAGGGACAGGAGCCAGCCCAGCTCTTCCGCGCCTGCACTTGCTTAATAAGCTCCCACATAATGTTGGGGGGGTTATTATTATTAGCCCAGCAAAGAAACCACCTCAGAAGCACTCACTCACTTTTGTGCCCGCTCTGGACTGTGGAAATTAATGGGATGTTAATTTGTGACCAGAGGCAGAGCGTTCCCAGTGGGACTGCTCCCTGTCCAGGTGCAGGATCCAGGAGCTGTGCCTTGGCTCCTGCTGTGGGGTTAGTGCTCCAGCCGTGGCAGGATTCAGCATAGAGGCTCTGCAGCACAAGCCCTTAGAAACTCTGCATGTTGACAAATTTTATTATGAGATAAATCACAATATATCCGATTAATCTCCCTGTTTATGGCAGCAGGGTTAGACTGCAGGCTGACAGCCTGCATGCTTGGATTATATTATCCAAAGGAAGCACCAGCCAAAGACTGCCTAATGTCATTTTCCCTCATTAGAAGGTTATTAGTGATTGCACTTGCAGTGCGGCACTGCATCCCGACGTTCAGCAGTGCTTCAGGGGACGGCATTTTCCACTCTCATGTGGAGGGAAAGGGAAGCGATGAAGTTCACCACCATGGACGTCTGGGCAGGGCAGCGTTCATCCCTGCCCTGTTCACGTGGTCCTTGAGTCGAGGTTTCACGGCCATCAGGCGGCAGGACATCGTCAACAGGAATGTCTCTGGACTGGGGCGAGGGACCGAACGCACCACAGCCCCGTCGCAAGGACAGCCCCGACAGCGCACGCTGGGCACTCTGCTGCGACCAGGTGTGAGCCAGCCAGCCCCACACCTCCGCTGGTCACCAGGCCTGTGTCCGGCTGTGTCCGGCTGTGTCCGGCTGTGTCCCGCTGTGTCCGGCGGTGTCCGGCTGTGCCTGGCTGTGTCCGACTGTGCCCCGCTGTGTCCGACCGTGCCCCGCTGTGTTCTGCTGTGTTCTGCTGTGTCCGGCTGTGTTCC
>VZTI01003341.1:606130-618457 GCA_013397865.1 Struthidea cinerea
CCCGCTGTGTCCGGCTGTGTCTGGCAGTGTCCGGCTGTGTCCGGCTGTGTCCTGCTGTGTCTGGCTGTGCCCGGCTGTGCCCCGCTGTGTCCGGCTGTGTCTGGCAGTGTCCGGCTGTGTCCGGCTGTGTCCTGCTGTGTCTGGCTGTGCCCGGCTGTGCCCCGCTGTGTCCGGCTGTGTCTGGCAGTGTCCGGCTGTGTCCGGCTGTGTCCTGCTGTGTCTGGCTGTGCCCGGCTGTGCCCCGCTGTGTCCGGCTGTGTCTGGCAGTGTCCGGCTGTGTCCGGCTGTGTCCTGCTGTGTCTGGCTGTGCCCGGCTGTGCCCCGCTGTGTCCGGCTGTGTCTGGCAGTGTCCGGCTGTGTCCGGCTGTGTCCTGCTGTGTCTGGCTGTGCCCGGCTGTGCCCCGCTGTGTCCGGCTGTGTCTGGCAGTGTCCGGCTGTGTCCGGCTGTGTCCTGCTGTGTCTGGCTGTGCCCGGCTGTGCCCCGCTGTGTCCGGCTGTGTCTGGCAGTGTCCGGCTGTGTCCGGCTGTGTCCTGCTGTGTCTGGCTGTGCCCGGCTGTGCCCCGCTGTGTCCGGCTGTGCCCCGCTGTGGCCGGCTGTGTCCCAGCCCGCTCCGCCCGGCGCAGCCCCAGCACAGCAGTGGGAGCACGGCTGCAGCCGGGCCCGACGGAGGCGTGTGGGCAGGAACCACAATTGCCAGCCGCAGGAAATCCAGGTTATTACAGGTTTAGGTAATAAAATCCTTCTGCCTTGGAGAGAAAAAGCTCCAAATCTTGAAATTTCCTACAGAATGAAGTTCAAGGAAAAGTAGACTCACTGAAACGCTGTGCTTTCACCAGACTGGTATGCATGATATGAATATTAACTATAATAAGGAAATTACAGTTAAATACAATATCCGTATTTAACATAAAATTAAACAAAACAAGACCATCAGTTCATTTGGGCTATTCCAGTGGGGAATTCAGACTAAATTAACACAGCCCACAAAGCATCTTAATTTGAAGATGTGACGGAAATGTTGTGGTTCTGTTGGCAGATTTCTGAACAAAACCAAAGTTTTTAGCTAAGTTACGTGGCTTCACCAGTAAAACTCTTTTTCCTGGGGCACAGTCCTACCCTAACAAAACCCTGGACAAGGTCTGAGCATCTCCAAAACTGTTCCCAGTTGGTGGGACCACAGTCCCTGCTCCCATTTTGCTCTCCCATAGCCTCCTGCTTACTTGAAAACACGGAGCAAAACACCCTATTTAAGCAGACGTTATCCAAATTTCTGTTCAGAATCATTTCTGCTCTCTTCTCAAGGGACAGGCACCCCTAATCGCTTTGGTGTTTTGAATCCCTCCTTCTAGAAGCCAACTCCTCCCTCAGCAGCCATCTGCCAGGGCTGCTGCAATCAGACATCGCGGGACACGAACCAGGACAGCCATCCTTGGGGCAGGCACGCCTCTGCTTCGCTTATAACATATTAGCTATTTTTATCCATTACAGAGAGCTAAAAAAAAAGATTTTTTTTTTTGTAAGAAGTACTTCAGGGAAAAAGAGACTGCACTGAAGCCTTCAGTAATTTCTGAGCAGCTCATCCCCCACACACGCTCAGTACCCCCAGACCCTTCCCCCTGGCTGCCCCCTCCCACTCTTAGCAGGGACAGGATGGGAAGGGCCGGGGGGTTCTGGCTGCCTGTCCCCCTCCCGGGCTGCTCCAGCCACCACACCACCAGTGCGCCCCAGTGCTGCTTGCCATTTTTGGCAGTCAGGCCCAGAAATATGCGGAGACATAAATAATTCCTTTTTTGCATTCGGTCAAGAGGACGGAGCGCTGGCTCCGGCAGCGGCAGGGCTGGGCGTGCAGGGCACCGTGGGCACACCAAACACAGCTGAGCTCTCTGAGCCCTCAACTGCCCACCCTTCCTCGGATGAAGGAGAGGAGAGGAACCCAGAGAGCTGACGGCAGCCCTGAGACAGAAGGCGTTTTTAACGGGAATTATTGCAGGAGTGCTGGGGCAGGCCAGGAGAGGCTGATCCAAAGGCACCAAACTGCAGAGGGTCTGCCCTGAAGTGCTCCCAGCCCAGGATTTGGGGTAGCAGTGCTCTTTGGGTTGCCCTGTGAGGCAGGACCTCACCGTAGCTCAGGCAGGGGAGGTTTTTGGTGGAGACAGGAGCCGCTGCCCATCTTGCCTGTCCCCCACACTCTGCCCAGGCTGCCACATCTCACCACAGCTGCTCAAGGGGTTCTGTGCTGGCAAGTGCCCTGTGAGAGTGAATTCCTCTTGCCTTGATCCAACATGTGTCATGTACCTGGCTGCTGCCATCCACCTGGGGCTTGGCTTCTGCTGCCTGCCAGGAGGCTGAAGATCACAGGCAGAGAGAGACTCACTTGTTAGGGAAACAACCACTCCTCCTACAGGTTACAGCACGGCTGAGTCTCGCTGTGACATGAGAAAGTGTCGTCGGGCTCTGAGCCTCTGCAAGGTGCATTCTCCCTGTCTAAGGCTGCTGAAACTCTCCCCAGAACAGTCCTAAACCCTGTGAGCTCAGTCTTCCTGGCCCCTTCCTTACACCTCCCCATGCCCACCAGAAAATGCCAAGGCAGGAAGAAGACCCCGTCCCCCAGAGCTCTCATCCAGAGCATCCTGACTCAGCAGCACAGCACCAACACACGGTGGTACCGAGGTGCTGGCACTGCATTTTATAACTCATAACAGTGCTCAGGCAACAGCTCATTGCCCAGCATCTGACTACTGTGCCTTCCCTCAGCACGTCTCAGCCGCACTGACTTGGCTCTGACCATGACCTACACACCCTTGTCCAACAGTGGGAGTCCCAAACCAATTCAAGCTCTGAAAAGTTCCTGTTGTCTGTCTGGTGTCAAAAGCCATGGTGACATCTCTGCTCTTGCCAGCTAGACCAACTTGGTGTGAGAGCAGCTGCTCACGCAGACAGAAGGCAACATTGACTGACACAGATCTGATTCTTAACTCCGGACCTGTCACATCCAGGCTGCACAGAGGAATCACAAAAATAGGAAGAAAGGCAGGAGAGGTGCTTTCAGAACAGGATGGCTGCTCTCATCATCAGTGGTCACAGCCCCACCTGGCACACCAGGGCACCAGGGGGAGGAAGCAGGCGGTGTGGATAAGAAAATGGACCAGTGCTGGCCCTTGGTCAGTTAAGGACCACATTTAAATTTGATCAGGTCTTCCCTCTCTGCTCACTGTTCACTCACTTCTCTAGACTCCTGCAAACGGGGTCACCTCACCAGCTCTGCAGCTTCTCCCCACCCCATTTCAGATCCACCAGCACTGCTCCTGTCCAGCCTGTGACCAGCTGTCCATGCAAACAAGCACCTCCTGTGGCAGAGGAAAAGGATGGAAGTACTCAAAGCCCATTGCATTTTCCTTCCAAATTAAACAGATCTCTGTGACAAGCAAAGTGTCTTCATGCCCCACATCGGCTTCCCCCTGCCTGCACAGCAAAATCAAGCACAGGGCAATCCAGTAATAGTGAGGAAAACTGCAAGCTGGGCAGAGCTGCTGATCTACAGGCAGGGATGAGGAAACTCTTAGTGACACGAGGCACTCTGCCTCCCCAGCTGGGAGGACAGGGGACCTGGAAGCTTTGGCTCCCCTCCCAACTGCTGGGGTCCCTCAGCTCAGAAAGTCTGTGATCACCATTACAGGAGCCTGCAGTGGCATCAGATCTGGGCTCACAGAGGGAAAGTCTCAACCTGAATATCTGAACAGGGTCTCTGAATCTGGCCTGTGACCAAGTCTCATGTGCAGAAATAACCTACCCCCTTGAAACACCCCGTGACTTCATTAGTTGCTGAAGAGCCCGGCCAGCAGAGTCCTTAGCGCTGAGACAGCTGCTTCACGCCACGATTTACTTCAGCTCTCCAAATGCAAGAAGAAAAAAACCAACCCTGAAATATTTTCCTGGTGCCCTGAAAACAAAACACTCCAGAGTTTTGGCACCACATGCTGATCCTTAGTAGGTGGAGATTTGCATTGACTCCAGCTGAGCTCTGCTCCTTGACATCAGCACAACAACTCGCCTGCGTCTGCAAATACCCTGCTTATGCAATGCCACTAAGTACATTCCCTTGCTGCTAACTCCACCAGCTCATAAATCCAGCCCGCTCCAGCCCCGCACAGCCTGGGCCTGCAGAGCACCAGGGGCTGTGGCTGCTCCAGGGGAATCGGGATGTGCTGGGGAAACAGCGCTCGTTTTGTTTGGTCCCTCGGCACTGGGGGTGTTGACAGGTGGGAATCCTGAAAGGTTGCTCCAGGCATGAAAACGCCTCCTTTTCTCTATGAGAGGACTTGGGAGGGTTTTCCACGTCCCACCCTGCAGCCCCTGGAGAGCTGCTCCTCTGCCTGCTGAGGCACTGAGCTCCCCTGAACCCGTCGCCAATGGCCCTTGGAGCTGCAGAGAGGGAAAAATCTCATGCTTATTCACTGTGGGTGAAAAAATATTTGCTGAAAGGCCCAGCTTAATGAATAATGAGGGGACAAAAGGGCTGCAGCAGCCCCAGCAAATCTGTTTCATGCTCAGTGCTTCCTTTTTCCATTGTGCTCAGCTGGCGCTGGGTGCCCGCGGCACTGACAAACGGCTCCGGTGACGCCAGCGCTGCCGCGCAGCCATCGCGGACAGCTCGCAGGTGCCGCAGGGGAGGGATGCTCACAGCCCCCTCCACCTCCACACACACTGGCGTTCCCCTCCGTGGGTCCAGCCCAGCCTCTCTCCGAAGGGAGACGCGTCCCCAGCCCTTCCAAGCTTCTCCGAAAGCCGAACCTGGCAGATCACCACCGACAAAATGAGGTCCAGTAATGGCCCTGTAGGCTTTGCAGGCTCCAAATGAGTGGGGTGTCTGGATTTTCCTTCTTGTGCTTTTAAAGTGTCCCCAGTCGCAGCTTGTGGCTCCAGCAGTGGGAATGAGCTGCCATGGAAACCTCCAAATGCCCTTTTCTGACAGCGGCTGCCTGACACACAGCTGAAGAGCATTCCCTCCCCGAGACACACAACTAGGAAATTACCCCTGCTATCGCTTGTGGGATCTTCTGTGTGCCTGCAATGCTAAGATAAACGGTTTGGAAACCTGTGGAGCAAATTCACTGCAAATGAGGTTGGGCACAAAAGCATCATAGCCAGAAATGCAAAGAAATCCAGATATTCACCACTGTATTTCAGTCTTGTCCTGGGCTAACGAGTTTCCTTCAAAGACATTTGCTGCCACAAAGGCATTTCCTGGTGCTATGAGACTTCCAAGGGAAAAAAAGAAGTATTTCCATTTCTTGCAGGTAGACCATGATTCAAATCATCTCTCACCCACATCTCTCTTTGATCAGGCCATCGCAGAGCACTGTCAATAAGCCACAAGTCCTCAGCTGAGTGAGGCTGATGGGCAAACAGAGGCATGAGAGTGTGCTGAGAAAGTGCTGAGCTGCAGTACAGCAGTGGGAAGCAGGAGCACTCAGAGCCTAAAGCTTCTCTGGTGCTGCTGACAGTGCAGGCCTGAAAGAGTTTGGTGAGCATCCTGAAACACGAGTGCAAAAGAAACCCCACACGCTGCCCAGACTCGCCAAAAATTCAGCTGTTGTTGATGCTGCTCAAAATCTACTGGCCCAGAGATGTTATTGAGAAAAATTAGCAGATACTTAAACTACCTGAGGCCCTGCGTAGAACCACCATCAGTGCACATCTCTTGGTACCCAGAAGCCTTTCAGAGTCTGGCCCAGGGTCAGGGACTTGGGTTGGCAGGAGGCTGCTGACAGCAGAGGTGCCCTCCTGGCTCCTCAGCTCCTGCTCTGGACACACAGCAGCTCCCTGGAGATGTGGGAAAGGGATTCAGAAAGGCAAACACCCAAACCTTCCCATGAGTCCTGGAAGAGCCTCCCGACAAGAGTCTCTGCTGTGAGAGCCATGCTCTCATACCAGCCACCCCACACTGAATTTCCCAGCATATTTGTTGTTTTCCTAAGTTTTGCAGGGGCCTGAAGCAAGAACAGCTGATAAGATCTGTGTGAGTTTACTGAAGCAGCCATCAAGGGAAGTTCTGACAGACTGATAAGCAACCAAATGTAATTCTTGCGACAAGAGTTATCAGACAGTTTAAAGATTAATGAACAGTAGCAGCCCCTGTGAACAAGGCCTCCAGAGCTGTCGGACTCTTCCAGAAGACAGCGTGCCACATCCAAGACATGCCCAGAGAGCAAAAACAGGGACAGAGGTGGGCTGGAAGTGCTGGCTACAAAAGTACTGTACAAGACATTCATCACACGGCTTGGCTTTGGGTTTCTTCTGCTTAGTGTTCGGGTCATTTGACTTGCCTTGATGAGAGGAGAGAGGATTTCACAAGCAAGCTAGAAATTATTTCAACCAAACAATGCATGAGTGTTGCCAGGGCACACTGCAGGCAAAGCTGAGAGGGCTGGAAGGGAGAGGAGAGAGCCACTATTCATGTGTTTGAGCACAGGATATCATTCTGGATTTCAGCATTTAACTATGTGGCCACTGGCACCCTCAGCCTTCTCCATTTCCCTTCAACCCAGCAGCCAAGAGGGCTCCAGTCTGCTCCTCAAACACCATTTCACTCCAGACTATCAAAAGGAAGGGTCCTGCAGCAGCAATGCCTCAGCTTGGGGTACGCCCCTGCCATCCATTCCTTTGTTCACTTGTTGTGCCTGGCTAATCTGTCTTTAATCACTTTAAATTATCCAGCATTCAAAGGAGATGCCATTAATAGGCTCTAATTGCCAAGCTCCTTCCAGTTCTTGTTGCTGCAAAGCTCTTGTGCTGTCAGTCAGAGATGGTCCCTTGCTGCAAGCTTAACAACACGAAATTTCACTACACGGAAAGAGGGACCTTGTACAAGATTGGCATCTAATTACCAGGAAAAATCTAGAAGTCGCTAATATCTTTATCAACCTATAGTATATGTTGGGCTTAGGGCCCAGGTTTGTCCCAGTGCTCCCTGCATTTAATTACCATGAGTGTGCAAGTCCTGGAAACCCACTCAGCTACAAGGATTTGTTCCCCATCCCCAGGACCCGAGGAAAGCAATGAGCAGCATCTTCCTCCCCACCACCTGCAGCCAGCACTCAGCCCAAAAGCTCCTGATGGGCTCAGAGCAGAGCAGGGTCACACGTGTCCCAGCCTTCTGTCCCTTCCCACGCAGGAAAGCAGAGGGTGGAGCAGAGGGGCAGTGCCCTCCCTCCCCATCTCCTGAAGCACTGAAGGCTGGCTCAGGGCCGAGTGCCCACCACCAGGAGAGAGATGTCCCTGCTCCCTTGCAGATCCCTCATGTTCCTGGGTCGCTTTGGCCTCCTGACTTAGAGGTCAAACGCAGCAAATGTGCTCCGGGCTGATCAAAGGCCAAGTCACTTGGGAAGCCCCTGTGGGCACCTGGAAATATCAGGAATTGCTTTTCTAACTCCCCAGCTGCGGTTCCATGGATGTCTCTCAGCTCTGCAGCACCAGCAGAGCCAGAGCACCGTCGCTGGCGGCTGGGAGTGGTCTCGGTGCTCTGTCTCTCGAGCCGAGCAAGTAAGTCCCCTCAGGAATTTTTTCCCTCAAAGAGTGCTTGCATGGGGATAGTCTGACCTCTCCTCAAGGCCTCTGTGGGCAGGCAGTAAAGAAAATTGCAACGAATTCCTGGCCTGGAGTTAGAGCTCCTCTGGGCTCATTTCAGCCAGGATCTGACTGCTCTTTGCCTGTTTTCCTTTTCTTTTGTGGGTGCTTTTCCAGCCCCTTCCCTTCCCGCTGCAGCTCCCCCTGGTCAGCAAGCTCTGCTGTGGCCAAAGGTCCTGTGACTCTCCAGTCCCCAGGGAGGGCTGCACAACTGCACCCGTGTTCAGCTCACCTCCCCAGCACAAACTCCGCTCTGCCTGCAAGACTTCTTACAGCCTCTCTGGGAATCTTCCAGATGCTCCTTCTTTTTTTTTTTGAAGCCTACAGCTCTTTATTAGAATTTACTCTAATCTTATTTTAATTCCTTCTGCTAAGTCTCTTGCTGACTTAGATCTACTTTAATTCCTTTTGCAAGATCTCCACCTCTTGTTTTATGTCTCCATTTAAAGTCTTTTGGCCTAAGGTCCTGGGCTCTGTGCACGGCTCGGGTTTGCTCCATCAGATTTAGCAGCAATTCCAGCTCACAGCTAGTTCCTTTGAAAGCAGCTCCTGCTTCTGATAGCCAGACTTATCCCTGTTTGATCTGGATCAAAGTTTGGGGCCCCACTAAGATGACCCAATTAATAGGAAAAACTGACAAAACACTTAGGCATTTCTCTGATGAAATCCTACTTCTTTATGCAAATTGAACAGCCCTGGTTCCCTGAAAAGAAACAGGAGTGAAGTTTCTTTTCTCACAGCTCCAGGCATGCATCAAACAAAACTTAGTCTCCCTAACTGCTCCTTTTAAACTTTTCTGGGATAACCCCCCAGGATGCCTCTCCTGATTTATTCCCCTCCCTGTCTCTGTTTCTCCATTCTTCATTCTCCTCTTGCCTAGACTGATGAAAATTCATCAAACAGCTGCCTGGAGGTCTTTTCCTCAAGCTGTACCAGTGAGCAGACAGAAGGCAAGGGACATATTTTAGAGGCAGAAAACCAAGGGGTCAGCTCCTACTGACCCTGCAGCTCCCACCAGTGCAGGCTGGGGTGAGTCACTTCTTCCCTTTGAATTACATTCTCCCGTTTCAAAAATGAGGACGTGACAAAACCTTCAAGAAAATTTTGCTCTGGTTTGGACTGAAACTACAGATTTTGTAAAGAAACAACCTCCTCAGTGTGTGCAGCCAGCTGTGCCAGAGCAGGTACTGTCCCTGCCCTGCACACACATGACCATTCCCGGATCCCCTGAGGCTCCTGGCATCTCTCTCTAAAAGCAGGATCTCCAAATAACATCCCAGGTTGCCTTAAACCCTCTGGAAGCAACAGCAGGGGGAATTCAGCCATCCTGCAACTGCCTGGACTTACAGAGGGGAAAGAGGGAAGGGAGAAGGGAACTTGTTTTTCTGCTTGTCAGCTTTTGGAAGTGAAACTAGCGGCATTAAGAATTGCACTGGCAGACAGAAAGACAAGTTTTCACTGGTGGTAAGACCTTAAAAGACAGTTGTTTATTTAAACTAACTCAAGGTCACAGAGATGTCCAGTTTGAGAGAACTCATTTTTTTTCCCTTCAAAATTCTGCATCTGAAGTTGCTCAAACGATGAAGCAGGACAGTATGTGCATGTGGCTCCTGCTGATAGTGGGAAGGCAAAGGAGGGCTGGGAAAGATGCTGGAGCCTGAAGAAAAGCAGAAGCTTTCTGTGAAAGAGTACAGATTGGGCAGCACAGAAAGGTCAGCCCTCCCTCCCAGCAAGAGCAAAGCTCAGAGGCAGCTGGAGGATGTCATGATCTCGTTTCTAGTTTTGGAAAAAAATTTCAATCTCTATCCTTTGAGTAGTGAGGATTTAAATGCTGGGTTTTCCTAAATACCACAGTGTATTTCCTTCCAGTGGCATGTGGCTGGGCATGGCCAGGGCGAGATGGGAACACAGAACAGTCCTTGGCAGAGCTTCTGAGCAGCCCTGGACACATCATTCTTGTGAGCCCAGAGCTGGAGAAGGGCGCCGTGTCCCTGCAGGGTGCATCCCTCTGCAGCCCCTGCACATGAACCAGAGCTCTCTGAGGAGCCACGTCACTGCACTTGGCCCGTCGGGTCACGGGCACGTTACTGACCTCTGAGTGCTGGATAAAAGGAAAAACAACCAGCCCAACCTCGTCCTAGTGCACCAAGACCACGACCGAAACAAACTGGTGGTGGCCATTTGCACCTGGGACGTGACTGCCCAGGCGGATTCCTCGTGCAGCTCCACTGACCTTTCACCACTTGATGCTCTTTTGGAAGATGCAAACCTTTACCACATCTTCAAATCTGGCATCTCCATGGCCAAAGGGAGGAAATTTGGAGAAGTCATGTGGCAGAAAAGAGGTTTGAGCCTTTTTTTTGGAAGAGACTGCCTGAAGTGTTGGAATGAGAAGGTGCCTGGAGAGAGCTTGGAAATTCAGATCTTGATTGTAAGCATAACCAAAGTGAAGTCTCATTTTGTAATTGAAAAGACCAAACTGTCAAAGCTCTTTGGATTTATGGCTACTGTAAACCACCTTCCAACTTCTTTCTAAATTGGTTCTCTCCAAAATCAAAGAAAGCTCTAGAGCTCTGTCTCTGCAGAGAATTTGCAAAAGAAGAAAAGCACAGTTCTTGGGATTTAAATTCGATTTGTTTTCTCAGGGATGGAGTGATTTTTTTTCCAGTACAACAGAAATTGACTGATGTCAGTAGCATGGGAAATGGAAAATGGTTTATAAGAGTTAACTCACTGTTTCCCTAAGCTTTCCTTCATGGAGTTATATACTTGGGACCATGTGCTGAACAGACCCATGACTTAGTTACTTCTTAGAGTCTTTGCAGATAAAATACCTTTTCAACTTGCCCCTTCCTTGACGCAGAATGAAAAAGTCTTGAAAACTGTCATAAATCCAGCAGCCTGATGCAGTGACCAGATGGGAGCCCCAGACCCCTTGGACACCTCTGTGCAGGCACAGCATGTGCTGCCCGCGGTGCCTCTGCGAGCACAGAACTGCCTTGGAGACCTTCTGCCTCTGCCTTTTTCAGTCTGCAGCTCCCATCTCACAACCTCTGTTGATTTTCATTGGGAAAGAGGTGATCAGTCCTCCTAGCACCAGGCTGTTGCTCCAAGCACACCAGTCAAAGGCAGAAAAGATCCAGTGACAGATTCCCAGCCATTGGATGGTGATTGGGAGTGATAATTAAAAATTATGGAGCAATGCAATGCCAGAGATACTGCATATGCTTTCAGGATAAAGCTGAACGGCTCCAAACTGGAAATTGTGCTGTTTTCTCTTGCCAGAAAACGTTTGCAATTTTGAACCCACCTTTTATCCTGACTGGTCAAATATCCGTATCCACGTAAATCTGCACTTGCAGCCCCAACCAGCTCTGTGACCTGCACTGCAGGAGCAGTCTGTAACTACCAGGTAGTGGGTGAACACAGCCCACAGGTAGGAGATGGTCAGCAGGTTTTTGATGTCCATAAATACAGGTATTGTATACATACCTGCTCAGTAAATATATATATGCAGTCTTTGGGCCCTGCATAATGAACCACCTCAAAACAATCCCCTATCCAGTGCTGTCCGGAGACACTACAGCCTTCTACGTGCCGCATCCCAGCCTGGAAACCACAACTGTTTCCTGTTCCAGCTCGAACAGTCCTGACCTCTCCCAGCCTTTCGTACACTCCCGAGACTCATACTTTTCTCAGGATCACAGCGAGCTTGTGTTTTTCATTCTCACGTGATTAATAAATTATGCTCTACAGATATTTAAGCAGCTCATGTTTATTTTTCTGTCAATAGAAAGAGAATGTTTATTTGATCTGGGAGCACTATTTTCCATTGTCTGAATTTAAACTTCAAAACAAAAACTTGAGATATTAGGTGATTTATGAGCCTCTACTAAAAATAGCTCAGCCCATTCTCATCAGTGACTCTCCCATTTTGCTCTTAGCAGTATCCCATCAAAGCAATGGGGAAAGAGGAATGAAGTCCATGGCTGCTGGCAAACCCTCAGAGCTGTGAGCACAGAGCCGTGACCCTGCACCCAGCGCTGCTCCGACCAGGCCCTGCCAACGCGGTGGGACCTCCATGCACTGAGCAAGGCTCCAGCACTGGCTCCCCAGGAAACACGAACAGTTTTTTGTTCAGGTTATAATAACTCACAGCTTTAGTTCTTGGATTCTTATTCTCTCAGTTGTGGCATCTAATGTGTGAATACCTCTTAATTTAATCTTCACCTCTGGACAACAACTCCTGAACTTCACTTACTACATGGCTCCCTCCCTTCATGAGCCTATGTGGTACACCAAGGAAACTATGTTCTATCCTGGGATCTCACAGCAGAGGGAGGAACGGGCATACAAAGCACTGGACCACAATGCCCATGAATCCCTGCAAAAGTATTTTCAAATAATTTCAGGTTTTTTGAAAAAAAAAAAAAAAAAAAAAAACCCAAATGATCTATAGAGGAAAAAACCCCAATCCCGTTGTTTTGCTGAAATACAGTTTTCAGTCGGAAAACAGTGTTGCTGGCTATTTTTCTAGCATCTGTGGCTGTAACAACAGTGCTTCCAGGGCCTGGGAAGGGCTGGGAGGGCGATGAGCTGCTCCGGACCAGCAGGAGGGGCCCCTTTGCTGAGCGGGGCAGGTCCCGCTCCGCGCTGGGCAGCACCTGCCGAGGGCCACCTGGCCGGGCACTCCAGGAGCC